>JAQQAC010016209.1:4704732-4769372 GCA_029783875.1 Phataginus tricuspis | reverse complement strand
TTTATAATGGTTATATCTTCTTGTTGGACTGACCCCTTTATCATTATGTAATGTCCGTCTTTATCTCTTGCTACTTTCTTCGTTTTGAAGTCTATTTTATCTGATACAAGTACTGCAACACCTGCTTTTTTCTCTTTGTTGTTTGCCTGAAATATTTTTTTCCATCCCTTCACTTTTAGTCTGTGTATATCTTTGGGTTTGAGGTGAGTCTCTTGTAAGCAGCATATAGATGGGTCTTGCTTTTTTATCCACTCTGTTACTCTGTGTCTTTTGATTGGTGCATTCAGTCCATTTACATTTAGGGTGATTATTGATAGATATGTACTTATTGCCATTGCAGGCTTTAGATTCGTGGTTACCAAAGGTTCAAGGGTTGCTTCTTTACTATCGAAGAATCTAACTTATCTTTCTTGTTAAGTTATTGTGAACGCTGTCTGATGTTTCTTTATCTCTCCCTTCCTATTCTTCCTCCTCCTTTCTTTAGATATTAGGTGTTTTATTCTTTGCCTTTAGTTGGTATTTGGATGGTCTGCTTTCTTTGCTATGCTTTTATTTTCTCTGGTGACATCTTTTTAGCCTTAGGGGTGTTTCCCTCTAGAGCAGTCCGTTTAAGATATCCTGTAGTGGTGGTTTATGGGTGGCAAACTCTCTCAACTTTCTTTTGTCTTGAAATTGTTTAATCCCTCCATCATATTTAAATGATAATCATGCTGGATACAATATTCTTGGTTCGAGGCCCTTCTGTTTCATTACGTTAAATATATCATGCCATTCTCTTCTGGCCTGTAAGGTTTCTGTTGAGAAGTCTGATGATAGTCTGATGGGATTTCCTTTGTAGGTGATCTTTTTTCTCTCTCTAGCTGCCTTTAATACTCTGTCCTTGTCTTTGATCTTTGCCATCTTGATTATTATGTGTCTTGGTGTTGTCTTCTTTGGGTCCCTTGTGTTGGGAGATCTGTGGGCTTCCGTGGACTGTGAGACTATTTCCTTCCCCAGCGTGGGGAAGTTTTCGGCAATTATTTCTTCAAAGACACTTTCTATCCCTTTTTCTCTCTCTTCTTCCTCTGGTACTCCTATAATGCGAATATTGCTCCTTTTCGATTGGTCACACAGTTCTCTTAATATTCTTTCATTCTTAGAGATCCTTTTATCTCTCTCTGCCTCAGCTTCTTTGTATTCCTGGTCCCTGTCTTGTAATTCCTTGATCGTGTCTTGAACCTGATTCAATCTGCTGTTGAGCCCTTCGATGGCTTGTCTCATTTCTGCATTATCTTTCCTCACTTCCCTCACTTCCTCCTTCAGCTCTTGCACATTTTTCTGTAGATCCGTCAGCATGGCTATGACTTTTATTCTGAATTCTTTTTTGGAAGACTGTGCATGTCCATTCCTTCCGCTTCTTTTTCTGGGGTGGTGTTTGTTTAAAGCTTTGTCTGTATCATATTCTTCTGTCTTCTCATGACTATAGAATTGGTTGTTGGTAGCAAGGAGAGATAAGAAAGGAGAGAAAAGAAAAAAAAATAAATTTCTACTACTAATAAAAAAGTAAAAGGAGAGAGAGAAGAAGGAAAAGAAAAGAAAGAAAAAGAAGAAGCAGCAACACGTAAAAGAAAACAGCAACAACAACAACAACAACAAAAAAAAGAAAAAAACATAAAAACACCTTAACGCCCACCGGGGGTGGTTTCTGTGTGAATGCTGTAGGTGGTGCTATTGCTCCACTATTCCAGAGCCGTGGCCACGTCGCTCCACACGGTCCTTTAAAGCTGTCGCCGGGGTGAGCATGAATGGGAGGCTGTTGAAAGAGAGGGAAAGAAAAAAAGGAAAAGAAAGGGGAGAAAAACAATAACAACAACAACAAAAAAAAAGCCACTGAGAGTGGGTTCCGCGCGAGTGCTGTAGGTGGCGCTGTTGCTCCACTATTCCAGCGCCACTCTATAGTTCTGGCCGGGTTGGGACCGAATGGTAAGCTGTTGATCTCTATGTTTAACTATAATAAGAAAAAAGTGGGGAAAGAAAAAATGCCAGGAGGTGTAGGATATGTTTATGTAGCACGGTCAGTGTTCATGTGGGATGAGTCTGTCCAAAGTTTTCATCCAACAAACATTTACTGAGGGCTTGATGTGTCTTGGGCACTAACGTAGGGGCTGGGGGCACCGAGGCGAGTAAGAAGGAGAGAAGCTGTGGGAAGTGGGAAATTCTCAAGCAGTCAGTAGGTGTCGGGGGGAGCATAGGAGACATGGGGTCTCATAGGAGGATACAGGGTCGGCAGCTCTCTCAGATTCTGGGATCTAGAGATGCTTCCTGAATATAATAGTTTGGGGAGGAATGAGTAGGAGTTAGCCTGGCATGTGATAGAGAAGGGTTTGTGGCATGAGAGGAGGAGAAAGTGTGGGGGATGATTCCAGGCAGAGGGACACCATGAGTAAAGGGCCAAAGGTTAGAGAGAGTATGGTATTTTGGAAAAATCAGAGTTTAGTTCTGTAGTTCCCAAGTGCTAAAAGAACTGGGAACCAGTTTGTATGTTGCAAGGATGTTACAGGTTAGGTTATTTTCCAAATATGTTCACCCCGCCCTTTGCTTTTGCTGGGGGGCTATACTTGCCGAGCTCTTGGTGTTGGTCTGTGGCCCCAGGAAGGCCAGCAGTTGTGCTGAGGCTTGAGAGAACACGCTCAGGCTAGCTGACTCCCAGACTTGTGAACATGTCCAGCTGTCATCAGCAGAGCCGCCTCACAGAACCCAGCCTACGTGAGCCAACCTCCAGCCAGCCCACAGACAGGTGAGCTCCTAAAAAATGCTTATTGGATGCTGCTGAAATCTTGTGTTTGCTTGTTATAAAGCAGAACTTAACGGATACACCAGAGTATCAGAAAATGGGTTTAAAATTCAGCCAATCCCTTGATTATTTCTGTTCTCCATTTACATATTAAATTCCATATTGTACAGATACCACATTTAATGTCATCTAAATATTGCCCAAACTGACGGTAGAATGAATAATGTATTGACAAAAGGGAAAAAAATGAATGTGGTAATGGAATATGATAAGGTTATAAGCTGAGTGACCAAAAATAACATATGGTTAAAATTCAAATAAGATGTTTATTCATTTGTGCATTCATTCACGATGATTGCTGATTTAAAATAAATACAATGTATCCAACTTGGCTGGAAAGTCAGAAGACAGCAGTGGGAAAGACATTATCCTGTTCTCACAGGGACTATAGCAGAGGGCACAAAGGTTTGCAAGGAGAATTTTACAGGGGTTGGAGAAAAATTCTCCAAATAAAAACTCAGTGGATTGGACTGCCCTTTCCCCTTTCACGCTGTGTGTTCCCACCACCAGGTTTTTTTTAGGAATGACCAAATGTTCTTAGTTCTTCTCAGGTTGGGACAAGAAAAAATATGAAAGGAAAGATTTCAAGTGCCCCAAATGATATTCTCATGTCCGGAAGTATTCTGAGACCCTAAAAGCAATTTCCAGTGGAAGCTGTGGAAATTCCTTTCTGGGAGATATTTAGGCAATGGGTATGAAAGTAACGTTGGGAAAAGGTTTTAAGTTCAGCATTGCTGAATAGGTTTTGGAGAGCAGATCCAAATGACTTCACAGTCCCAAGATTCTCTCTGTGGGTCTTCATAAAATGACTATTTATGGGCAGGATTTAGTTTTCCAATTTTAGTTCAGCTGGCTCTAAGTTTGAGGTCGTTAATTTATTGTTTATTGTGTATTCCATTGTGGCAGCCAGTCTGTTTTCAGAAATAAGCTAAAAGAATCAATTTCTAAAAATATCCTCTAAGCACAATTGCTTCTGGTATGGTGGACACAGACAGGCTTTCCTATGGAAAGTCAGGCAAACTGGGTATTTTTGTAGACCCGTTCTCAGTTGTAGTCATCGCTGCACTGACAACCACCTGTGTCGATCTGGTGCTTCTTTTCCATTTTGTACAAAGGAAGTGAAAATAAATTGACTTGTTCCAGGAAAGTAGGAGAGAACTATAATAGAGGTATAGATCTTGAAGTAGTGGTGATGATATGCAAGTCACTCTTGTATTTATGAAGTCAGTAAATGCCTGTATTCGTAATACAGGCAAAATGAAACATTAATAAACCTGCTTAAAAGAAGCTTGTTCTTTGTTATCACCACCAATAATGGGACAAAATGCCCTGTTACTCCAGATGAGGTGCCCTGAGAAGGACACAGCGTCACTTCTGTGGCATTTCTGCCAAAAAATGCACAACGTGAATCTAATCTAAGCACCAGGCCAACCCACACTGACATCATTCTGGAAAACAACTGATCTGTACTTTTGGAAAATGCCAGTGTCACTCAAGACAAAGAAAATAGCCATGAGAATTAAGTGCAGAGTGGCCGAGGGAAAAAGTTTTCTGTAAACAATATTATTGAGAAAGTTGGTGAAATCTGAATATGACAGTAATAGTATATTGGTATTAAATTTATTCAATTTGTTTATCATGTTGTTCTTCAGAACATACCCTGATTTAGGGGAAGGGGTGTGATGTCAGCAATTCACCTTCAAATAGATGGTTCAGAAAACACACAGATGATAAGCAAATGGGTGAAATGTTTTCACCTGGTGAGTTTGCTGAGGGTTCATGGGACTATTTAGACTTGTGATTCTTGTTATAAAAAAGTCTTTCAGAATGAAGACTTAAGAATTCTTTTGCAAAACCTCTCAATGTTTCTAAAGACTGTGGCAACATAAATTGCTAAGAAGTCCTTTCCCTGCACAGTCTGATGTATAATTAGGATGAACTTTCATTGTTGGTCTAAATCCATTGGTAGAAATGACCTTAAAAAAAGAACTTGCTTAACCTAATGAGTAATTGCTTAACTATAGCAAGTTGCTTAGAGGAATCCACATTTAAGAAGTATTTTGTCTGGATTTATCCAATCACAATAGTGATTTAAAAATTTTAAAAATCAAACAATTAAAATAATCGTTAATATTAATTTTTTAGAAGTCAGTTGCACATTCAACCAGAAGGAGGTTAGTGGTATGTTGGTCAGTGTCTAGGTAGCTAGAATTCGTAATATTGCAGCCCTTAACCAGTGATATCCCAACCCCTCCCTGCCTGCTAGCAGATTGGTCTTTTATTGTTGAAATGACTGCATTATAAAAAAAGTTGTCTGACTAAATTATTAGTCAATTTAGTAATTGCCAAGTTGGTAAATATGCCTGAATTTTCTGTGCATTTATATCTTTAAAATCTTTAAGATCTTTAAAATACATCTACAAGTAATTTCTTCTTTGTCTTTATTCTTGAAAACATCTAAATTGACTGTATTGGGAAGGATAATCCATAAGGGGCAAACACATTGCATAAAAATGCCTACTTGAATGGGCCCATTCTTTTACAAAATAGAGATAAATAAAAACTTTGTCATTCCTGATGCTGGAAAGCCTCAAATAGGATTGTTTTATTGGCTTCTAAGAAAGGCTCGTGTTGATGTTCAGTGGTATGTTGCAGAACAAGCTTCCAGTGTTGTGAACTTATTGAAATGTTCCTTGGTAATCACTGCTCCCAGCCCTCTAGCACCCTCCCTTAGCCCTGGCCTCTTCTCTGGGTGTGCAGGACCTCCCTAAAATCCAGCCACTGAAGAGTGAGAGCTGGGCATAGCAGGGAACCCCAAAACCTAACGGGCATGGAACCCAATGGGTTGGTGCCTCCGTTAAATACATTGAGTGTGATGCGTCTCTCCATGTGCGACTCTGCTCACCGAAGGAAATGGGGCAACATGAGAAATTTAACTTTCAGAAGGGAAGACTCAAACTAAAGATGTATATTGCTCTGGGAGGAGGGGTTCCCCACCTGGAGCAAGTTCCCTGTGAATTGGGTGGGACTGAATAAAGACAAACGCAAGAAGTTGGGAGTTTGAAAAGGGGCTCATACTGTGTTTATTCTCACGTTGGTCACAGACAGCTCAGCCCCTGCGGCCACGCTCCCTCCTGCTCTGCAGTGCGACTTCCTGCTGGTGGGCCAGACTCCCTGTTGCTCATGCTTAGCGGCGCTGGGGCTGTGCCGCTCCTCTCCCCTGCTACCTCTCTAGGCTCTCTCTCTCCCGTTCTCTCTCCTCCTTCCCATTCCACCCAGCTCTCTACTTCCCTCATACTGGGAGCCATGGTGTGGGTGGGCCGTTATGGTGACTGGCCAATGCCTGACCAGTTACCCAGGGACTGAGGAGAGGAGGGACCTGTGCTTCTGTGACTGTCCCTGGTAAACATTCCATAGGTATGCGAACAGGCTCATATATATATACAGTGGGTGCTGTTAAGGCCAGGCGGGAATCCTGGTCAGGTATTTCCATTTTCTCCACAGTGTACTTTAAATCTTTGGATGACCTAGGTCTCCTAAGAGACTTTCCTCTGTGGAACCAGCATGGCAGATGGATTGTTGACAGCCGTAGAAGCAAACTCTTGGTGGATTTCCATGGCAGGAGACCGGGTCTCCCGTTAGGTGTGGCAGGTGCTAATATTCCTACTGAGAGAGAGAAAAGCAGCTGCTTGAAGCTCGAGCCAGCCCAGCATTCAGAGCTGGGTTTTGGTGTTCTCTTGTCAAACAGAAATAACTTCACAGAATATCAACATCAAGGCCACTCTAAAACACAATGGTGAAGAGGGAGACCAAGACCATCCCATAGTCATGTCTGAAGGCAGATAACAGCATGAACATTCTCCGAACCGCAGAAACGGCCAGACGTCCCGCTTTCCTGGTTAATAGGAGTGGCCACTGTTTCTTTACTAATCACAGCTTCAACAGCACTTCCATGCTAGAAAGGACTCATCAAGATGCCCTAAGGGTACAATTACCTCTGCTTCATGACAGCATCAAATTCAGGGCAAAGCCTCACATTGTTGAATCCTACCATAGCCCCTAATCTATAATGTCATTTCTAACACCTTCTTACTGAGATGCCCGGGGGTCCCCAGGGTGTATGCCCTTCCCAGTTGCAGTGAATCAATAACCCTAACTGTAATTATCTACAGTTGTCTGGTCTTTGACTGGAAGACCTTAATAGAATCATGGTTCTCTAGTACCCCACAACACTTTCTTAGAGACCTTTGGAGATTTATAAAGGTTCTTTTTCAATTCTTAAGGCAATGTCCTCAAGCCACTGAGAATCTGAAGAATCTGCTGATTGTAATTCTGGCTTATAATTGTGACTCAGGTGGCATAGAGGATTTGGGAATTTCTGACACATCTAGGCTTATATTTCAGGTAGTTGTAGGGAAGTAAAAGATAGACAGATTCTTTCCCTACCTTGTCATTGTTTACGTTATTTTAGACAATAAGTCATGGTAGAAATGAGATATTTAAGGCACAGCCTTTGATTTCTTATGAACATTAAAAAAAATAAATGCCAAACAATTAAAAAGTAGTAATTATTTGGCGATTTTGTGCTAGGTGTTTGATTTGGAACAAATAAATCGTCTGTGTATGGCTCACAAAAGTATAGACATACTAAGAAAACACACAGTAGAAATATCATTGGAAGTTTATCCATGAAGGAGATTCAATCAGAAGTTAGTTAACATGAAAACATTGTAATAAAAATGCAAACAAGCGGTCCTGGACAATTAGGCTGACGCCTTGAGATGATGATTGTATAATGCTCTTAACTAGTCATTAACGCTGAACATTTGGAGCAAATACTTGGCATTAAAAATATTCTGCTTGCTCTATATATTTAAAAAATAATAAGGCTGCAGTTGATAGCATTTTAAAATGGGAAGCAACCTAACTCTGCCCTAATGTTGCAGATTGTAAATGGAGACATGGAGAAGTCTGATAGATGGGACACCTGATTTTAATTTATTGATCTTTGCACCTTGCCAGTGTGCAGAAAATTCAGAGAAAAGATGTCTTTTACTAATTCACATGGACCTTTCAATTTTCCTCAATTGCCACACTATGTCAAAACTTTGATGTATTATTGTTTTTGACTTTATGAGTAGGTCGTCTAGACCAGGTTTTCTCGAACTTGCCATAACAGATCACCAACTTACGATGGTTCACCTTAATTTTTCAACCTTCTGATGGTGTGAAAGCAATACACATTTAATAGAGACCGTATTTGGCATTTTGAACGTGGATCTTTCCCAGGGCTAGCGACATGCAGTCCAGTCCCTCTCCCATGATGCTGGACAGTGGCCAAGAGCCACAGTCAGCCACAAGATCACGTGGGTCATTGACTCACACAGTGACAACCCCGTCATCCCGAGACAGCCATTCTGCTTTTCACTTTCTGTGGACCCAGTATACGGACACTTCCTAATAACGAGTTGCACTTTCGCTAGAATGGGCTGTGTGTGGGGTGGAATATGTGCCCAGGCACTCATAGCACACAAGGAAAGATTGCGATTCTATAGATTCCTGTTTTGATGGAGATATTGGACCAGGAAACCTTTTAAGATATCTCCAAATATTAAGATTCAATTAATCTATAAATGCTACAGTAAAAAGCAGAATTTATATATGGTCGAAATGTCAAGGACGAATGAAGTATGTATAAGGAAACAACGTAGTCCATAGCCCCAGTGTCCTAACTCCATAGGTCTGCTCTTAATTATTTCTGCTGTTACTACTTGGTGATTATTTCATATCTAAACAGTATTATTTAAAATATTATTTAAAATAATTTTGACACTCTCTGCTGTCTTCTTGCTGTGAGGGTTGATATGTTTCATTTACCATCCTCCCTGCTTGGTGCCCATCTTTGCAATATAGATTATCACTAATCTTACCTGGTCGTATTAGTTATCTAGTGCTGGGTACCAAGTTAACACATACTCGGCAGCTTACATTCGGTTTCCTACTGCCAGACCACAATCCAAGTTGGGTAAGACTGAGTTTCTTTCTCAGTAGTTCTGGGGTGGGGTTGGACCGTCTGCACTCACAGCAAGGTCCCGGGAGATGCTAGGTTTGCACAGCAAGGCCTTACAGTGACAAAGAGGGCACACCATGTATCTGGTTTCATGGACGGATGGATCACCGAATGCTGATAGAATCCAGCTTCATCTCTCTCTGGTTCCTGCCTTTTTTCCATGCCATGCTGAGACTGTCTTTCTCAGGCTTGATAACTCCACATCTCTCCCACTGGGCAGGCATAAATTCACGTATTATAATCCACTAACACAACTGTCATCTCTCCACCGAGTGAAAGCGTCCTGGCCACTGGCTTGGGGACAGCTAGGTCAGCGCCCTGCAGAGGCCGGGTGGGGTGGGGATGTGGCGCTCTTCATCACGTGTGTTCCTGCCTCTCCCTGCACTCATGGGCCCCCGTCCTGTGTTCTCTTTCCACATGGCGTCCCTGGCCGCTTCTCTCTAGTGTGAGTGATGCCCTGTGTTCTTAAGGATCCCACTCTGTCCTCCTGGCTCCATCCACTGATTGCTCCGTAGCCCACCTGGGACTTCCTTGCTCTGCTCTGTGGGTAGGTGCCAGTGTTGCTTGGAGCTTCGTTTTGTTTTGTTACTCTGCTTGGTTCACTGGACATGTTTTATGATAGCTAATCCCTTCTTAACAAGGTTGCAGAGGTGATAAACCAACTGAGTTCTTCCAAGCCTGAACATTTCTTAATTCTGTTTATATGCTTCATTACTAGCTTGCATAGAGTTCTTTCTAAAAGTCAGAACTTTGAAGATATTACTCCTTGTCCTTAACATGCCGCCTCAGATCTTCACTTCTGGAATTTCTCAAAGACGTGCCGGGGTGAAGATCGTTTTATTCATTCTCCTCAGAACAGCAGGAACCCCTTTGATTTGGAGGCAAATCTAATTTTTCGTTCAGTTCTGGGAAAAGTTTAAAAACATTTATTTGAAAGTATCCCCCTCTGTTTTCTGTGTTATTTGTGAGGAGATGCTATTGGTTTCATCTTCTGGATTCATCTTATCATCTTGGCTGTCACGTTTTTAACAGCCATCTCTTTTTTTCTGATTTTTAATAGAAGGATTTTGATTTTTGTTTTGAATGAAATATTTTCTTAAATATGCCTGGGAATGTTAATTAGACTTTTTATGTTTTAAATGCCCCTCCCACCCCTGCCTTATGTCCATTTTTGTTGTGACCAGCTTTCTCTTTCTCCCGGTCTTTCCCGTTCATAATCCCGGCTTTCCTCAAACACCTCATGATTCTTGCACAGCCCACTGGTCAGCAGAAAGGAGGTAGCCGGCTCCACGTGCGGGAAGGGGTGTCCTGGCAGGCAGCCTCCAGTTTGGGCGGGCCGGAGTCCTGACGCTAGGATTCTGATGCTCATCTTAGCTGGTACTCGTTTGTCCCATTCTGGTGGAGGAGCGCTCTTTCTCTTTGGCCTCAGAAATGGATATGCTTCGTGCGTGCTTTCCGGCTGGAGAGAGAGAGAGGGTGTGCGTGACATAGGACGTGCACATGTGTGACAGAGCGAGAGCGTATGCCTGTGCGTGCATGCACGTGTATGTGCGTGTGCCTGGGAGAGAAGGTGCGTGCGCTTATCCTGCCCTTGCGCCCACAGACCGTGCGCAGTCCCGGTGTTCTCTGCCTTTTCGCCCTGCACTTGCATCTTGTGTGACGCTCTAGCATCCCTGTTGGGATTCTCTTCAGCGCCAGGACACATGGCTTGAGGTCTTCTGCATTTTTGTGCCGTCTGCAAATCTAGGTTGCAGATTCCTCGATTGTGTGGCTCACTATTCGTGCATTTGCTTGCTGTGCCTAGACCAGTGCTCACTATCCAGGGCGGTCGTGCCCACAGGGGATGCTTGACACTGCAGAGACTTTTGGATGGCTCAAGTAAGGGCGGCCAGGGGTGGAGGGTAGTCCTGGTGTCTCATGGGTGGGGACCAGGGACAGTGCTAAACCTCCTCCTGTGGCCAGGATGCCCTGCACTGTGAAATTACCCAGCCCCCAATGTCAGTACTGCTGAGGCTGAGAAACCCTGCCCCACAATGGTGTGAAATTACACAGCTGTTAAGAACTTCAAACCATAAAGTGTTTTATTGTCATGGATTTGTTATTTTAATAATCACTCATTTACCATTAGTTTAAAAAGTCTTGAGCCAGAAAGGATAATTAGTATGTGCTAAGTTTGCATTCTTGGACTGGAAGTGTATAAGCTATATTGTTAATTATTCCTGGAAAAAGGCATAGAGTTCCCTAAGATTACAAAAAATCTAATAGCTCTGTCTTCAATATATTTAATGAACCAACTAGTACTTTATGAATTGTTCTGTCCCCCTCCTTGTTCTCATTCATCTTCCTCATATATTATGAGTCTAAGACTTTTTATGTATATCAGAATGGAAACCTACGGTAGTACATATCAAATAGAAAACTCAGTTGAATGACAGCATAACCATGCCATCCAAGAGAAAAATATTTGCACAAATATATACTTATTCCAAGTAACATTTTGCATATCCTTTTCCATTTCCAGGGAGAAATTTGGCATTATTTCAAAGTATTTGTAATTAGAGACATTTGACCTCTAACCTCATTTTTTATTTAACTGCCAAGCCATGTCATTTTCATTCCATGTTACGCCATAGAGATCAGCTTAGCCCTAAATTTTCCATGTGAGCCTCTCCCTCACTGAACCTTTGGGGCTCTGTATCGTTCATCCAGTGACCAGAGTGGAGTTCTGAGCGCCTCCTGGTTATACTTGCTGAGGGGGAGACTCCTTCTGTGGCGTCCCCTGCTTGGAACATCTGTTTCATGTTTCTCTGGCATTTGGCAAGATAACATTATAAGATGGCAGCAGGCAGGAAAAATATGCTGCAATAAAAATGTCCTGAAAAGACCCTGAATTCTATTTATTGCTTCACAGAACATGGCTGAAGGCAGGAAGAAAAGTTAAAATTGGTGCTGACAGGGAAGGTCAGAGGGGGGCAGCAAGAATAGTTTCCTTATTGCTGTTCAGATTTGGTTTTGTGCCGTGGAAGACATTAAGAGGGGCAGAGGGAAGGCGGCTGGGCAGAGCATGTGCTTCTCCAACAGGTCAGTTACATGCTCCTCCTGCTGGCCACAGAAGCAAAGCGGAGACCCCAGTCAATTGCCCCTTGTCACAGCTGTTGGATAAATCTGGGTGCATTGACCCAGCAGATCGCTAGCAAGTGGGGAGCAGAGCAGGAGCAGGTATGCGCTCTAGTAGAAGGTCCTACCATCGCAGGCATAGATTATGGTTATTTTTTTCTAGGTTTATTGAAGTATACTTGACATACAGCCTCGTGTAAGTTTAAGGCATACAAACTTAAATTGATCTGATGCCCTTATATGTTGCTATATGATTACCACTGTACTGTTAGCTAATGCCTCTATCATGTCACATAATCATCATTTCTTTTTGGTGATGAGGACATGTGAGTTCGACTCTCTCAGCAACTTCAGTACAGTATTGCCAACCATAATCATAGTGCCTGACAGGCTTAAATTAAACGGAGCTATCACAACTCAAAGTAACCGGAAGCCATGGTGTGTTTGGCTCATTTGGCCAAAGCCGGGCCAGATTTCTCCATCAGTCATGAGGGCACTTCAGGGGAGGGCTTTGGAGGAAGGCTGGGGGATCTTCACTGCCATCGGTAGAAAATGAGCATACAGATGGACAGCAGCAGAGCAGCTTGGTTTACTGATTTTGTGAGGTTTGTTGTGAGTTTTTACTTGTGAAGGAAGTCTCTTTCCTTTCCAAAATACCTGGACCTAGAAATGTGTGACATAAAGTCCGCTTTGGCTTCTGCTTGCCGAAGAACAAGCCTGAGATAAAGCTTATGTAGGATGCTTTATTGAGGAGAGTGACCCCGGGGGCAGGAGGCAGGGACCAGGTGGGTCAGGCGGGGAGGGATGCTGGTTCAAAAATAACGACCACCTCGGTCACCACCATTGGGAACTAGTTGCCATGGGAACCACGGTCGGGATCCACAGGACCATCGTAGTTCTCCAGGACCTTCCAGCCAGGGCAGGAGGTGGGGAAGCATGTGTTCACTGTTTCCAAGTCCCCTGTTCAAACACCGGGCTTCCGAGGGCAGCCGCTTCCCTACGTGTCTGGGCCGCACTGTGTGGGCAGTGAGCTGACTCATTCTCCAGCCTCAGTGGGGAAGTCCTTAGAGAGAAGGCAGGTGAGGCCCACAGCCTGCGCTGATGGGAGGCAGGGAGGCGCCGCGCGCAGGTCGGAGCCCCTGCAGGCCTGGTGTGCTGTGCTGACTGGCCAGGGAGCCTGGCGGGGCCAGGAGTGCTTGGACTCAGGCGTCAGAGGCATCCTCTTCCAGGCACGAGTGCTCAGGTGTATCCGCACTCTGGCCCTGGAGCTTCAGATCAGGCGTGATTCTCCTCATAAAGCAGCAGTCTTAAGGGCAGCCATGGAGTGAGCAGTAATAAGCATGGGCTCTTTCAGAGTCACAGCAAAAATCTTGTATGACCCTATCTTGCCACGTTAAAAAATATCTTTGTTTTCTAGAGCGTGCTCTAGTCAGTACAAAAACCAGGGGTCAGTATTTCCAGAATGGTCTTCGCCCTGTGCGTAAGGGACAGACTGTCTTTGCCGCAATGAGACAAACGGCCAGGAGTGGACCCTGAGGGTCCTCCTGAGGGGCCTCTCTCCACGAGCTGTGTACTCTGCTCTGTTATAATGGAGAATCACGTGCATCATGCACTGCACATCTGGTTTTGCTGGTTAAAAGGTGCTAGAGCTTCTCCCCCATTTTACTATCTTAAATTAGGAAATAAATGCACATAAAATTTCAGGAGACTATTTCAAGACTACAAGCTCTTACCCCAAACCTGAAGGCTGAGGGCTTTTAGAATGCAGAGTTTTCCAGATTTTAGAAAGGAGAAACAGCCCAAGCCATTAATGGAGTACCCCCCACCACCAGCAGGGCCTGAGGATGCACACCATAACCAAACACATTCAGATTTCTGCAGCCATTTGTATGAATATGCATATCAGGACAGCAAATAGAGTAGCAATACCTTTCCTCTCTTTATTTTGGGTTTCTGCCACCATGTAAGTTTTGGTACAAAGGTTAAGAACAAACTTCAGAATCGCAGGTGAAGACTGTGGACTTACCTAGAAAACTTCTATAACCAGCTGAAAGCAGAAACAGATTAAAAAAAATTTTTCTGGTTCAGTTCCCCATCCTCCTTCTCCTGAGTTAAGTATTCCTCTGAAGATTATGTGTGAATTCCCATGTGTGTTGGCACATATGGTTGTGTCCAAAAGCAATATGTATTTTACAGAAATCCTGGATGCATCCTTTTCCAGTTTACTTACATTTACCTAAAAACAAATTATTGAGATTTATGCATGTGGATACCCATCATTTTAATTTCTTTTGTATACTGTTTTGCAATATTATATAAATATTGCAAAATTTCATTCACCTATTTGTCAAAAATTGAGGGAAAATTGGACCCTACTTTAGTGCTAACAAGTTTAGCCTGCCGTGCATTTGTGGTTGGGGACAGAAGACATGAGACACCTGGGTCAGAGACAAAGGTGCTTTCCACCTCACAATCCGGCAGGCAGCATGAGCTTCATGTCCTCACCAGCTCTCCTTGCCCCTCAAGTTGTTCAGGAGTGACACCGAGGAGTCCAGGTGTATGTGGCACGTGCACGGGTCTGTGTCACCCTGCGGAACCCTGAACTAGGGAACTCAAATCTTTTATGATGGGCAGTGAATCAATCAGCTGAAACTTTGCTCCAGAAGAAGACACTATCTCCATCTTCTGAAACTATTCACTATACAAACACCCCTGAAGAGACAGTCCAGAACAAAAGCCTTTAGTGCTTCTGCTCATGCAGAAATGGGAGAGAGACCCTCTGCAGTTTGTAGTTTTCCCTATTACAGAAAGCTTTTAAGGAATATTTTTCTGTATCTTTCCTTACAAGAGTTTCTCTGGGATGTGTACCCAGGAATGGAAATTCTGAGCTGAGTTTCAAATGTTGCCAGCCTATCCTCTAAAGTAGGTGTACGTTCTGTCTTCCTGCCAACAGTGTATGAAAAGTCTATTTATTCATAATTGCCACTAAGTCAAATCACCCAGGTTGCCCTTCAGTAGGCGAATGGGCAAACAAACTGGTTCATCCACACAGTGGGGTATTCAGCCATATAAAGAAATGAGCTGTAAGCCATAAAAGACATGGAGGAAGCTTAAGACAGTGACACTAGGCTGTCTGATAACATATTAGGGGGTACGTGACATTGTGCATTTGTCAAGACTCAGAGTGCTCACCACCAAGAGCGAACCCTAATGTCAAGTATGGGATTTAGCTGACAGTAATGTATGAATACGGGTTCATCAGTGGTAACTGATGTGCGGTGTTGGCTGCAGTAGACGTTCCACGCGTGGGAACTCCTGTACTTCATGAGGCTTTCCTGTTAACCTAAAACTGCTCCGAAAAAAGCCACTCCCCATCCTTGTCAGCATCGTGTGTGCCAGACTTTTCCCTTTCTGCACATTTTATGAAATAGAATTTTATTGCTTTTAGTTTTTATTTTACTTATAGCACTTTGAGCATACCTTTCATATTCTGTGCTTGTTTTTTTTTTTATTGACTTGTAGTCATTTTTTAGGTTCTCTTTCAGAGTTTTGCTTTTCACATTTAGGACTTGAGTATGGCTGGAATTTATTTTTGTGCCTGGGGTAAAGTAGGAACCCACATCGATACGTGGGTCAATCTATCTGATCTCTATCCATCCATAGCTATCCATATAAGTGAAGAACCATTTCTAAAACTCTGAATATTTGTATTTAGGAATAAACCATTTCTAAAGTTACATGCTGAGCTGTGTCACTCGTTTCGGATCTGCACACATCACTTCCTCATTGTTCTAATTACTGAAGATTGGTAAGGAGTCTTGGTAAGTGATCCAATTGTCTCTTCCTTCCTCTCATTCAAATTGCCCCCAAAAGGCTATACCTAGGCCTTTATTCCTCCTGAAGAAGTTAGTATCCATTTGTCAAATTTCATTAAAAGTTGGCTGGGTTTTGTGAAATCCACTGAATTCATAGATTAATTTGGGGAGAATGACATCTTTACCATGTTCAATTACCCTCCCATCACATCATATACAGTGTATCAAGTCTTCCTCTTAAAAAATGTTATCAAACTTTTAAATTTGATTTTCTCAACATGCAGTAAATATGACTTTTTAATGTGTGCAGTTCTATTAATTCTAATGCACCGATGGATTCATGTAACTCTCAGCCAAATCAGGGTAGAGCTTTTCCATCATTCCCAAAGCCCCTCGTCCATCCCTTTATAGCCACAACTTCTCCCAGCTCTGACCTGTGCACACAGTCATCTAAATGAACCCATACAGAATGGAGCCCTCCAGGACTTCTTTCACAGATAACACCTTCGAGATGCATCCCGGTTGTATAATAGTTCATTTCACCCGATTGCTGAGTGGCATCCCACTCTATGGACGTGCCATGTTTTGTTTATTCATTCACTGGATGGGCGTTTCTGTTCTTTCAAGGTTTGATGATTATGAATATAGCTACTATACACATGCACAGACAGGTGTTCATCTTGAGAGGACTAAATACCTGGGAGGGAAAAGGCTAGATCTTCTTGTATGTCTGTATCATTTTCTCCATATAGACCTTGTCCTGCCTTTATTTGATTGATGACTTGGTAACTTACACTTTTGGTGCTATTCTGAATGAGATTATTAACATTTTTTTCCCAGTTGATTTATGCTGGCATATAGGCACCCTTTCCATATTTGTATTTTGATCTTGTATTGAAGACCTTTGCCAAACTCTTTTATTAGTTTCAAGAGTTAGGCTATAGATTCAGTTAGAATTTTGATGTTCTGACAGTCATATTATCTGCAAATTATGAAAAGGCTGTCTCCCATTAAAACACATGCTTGAGTGTGCATATGTGTCTCTCTTTGTATCTGTCATCTATTTATCATCTGTCTATCTAGATGTTTGTATATTTTACATACATACTTTTTTAAACGCCCTCGTTCACGTTACAAGCTTTCCAGAGCGGTGTTGAAAGGGAAGGTGATAGCAGAAATCCTTACCTTCATTCTTCTTGAGCCTCTGAGTGCTCAGTGGCTACCTCTTCCACAGACATGTCTTCTCCTTTCTGCTTAAGCCAGGCCCCTGTGCGGGGGAGAGGGAGGTGGTGCCCACCTGCTTTGCCCTGTTTCCATCTGAAGTGTGCAGCCCTCCCTCGTTCCCATCTGAGGGCATAGCCCTCCACCCATTTCCTTCGGAAGGGCGTAGCCCTTTGGGGCACCAGCTCTCAGGGCCGGCTCTCCTGGAGATCCCCCCCACGCATCTGTCATTCACGCTGCTATGCGTGGCCTGGGAATGAAGGGCCCGGGGAGAGTGACCAGCCTCGCAGTGAAGGCACCGGGCATTGGTGTCTGGTATCTGCTTCTTCGCTAGTGACAGGTAGGTGTTCATCTAAAACTCACTTCTGAGCCCTTTAGTGTTTTCAGTCATAAAAGCCACCCTGGATCTTTGTTGTCTACCATGGAGAATTGAGCCTAACCTCTTATATTGGAAACTGGAACCCCTCCATTCCTTGATTGAGTTTTTTACTCAAATGACCACGTGTACATTTATGTGTGCGCATTTCTAAAATTCTGTATCGTGTTTCTCTAAATATTTCTTTCCTGAAAGAAATAGTATACTGTACTGCACCATGCACCCTGCCTTTCCCTTTAGTTCTCTTGCCAAGCATACTGTCTGGCGTAGAGCGTGTGACTGTTTTCAGCCCTCCAGCTGCTGAATCTCCTGTTGGTGGCATATGTCTGCTTTCCCAGTTCTCTGGTGCAACACTCGCTTTTATTTTAGCTCATCTTCAAAAGATTTATAAAAAATTCTTCATGGCAGAGCCACGTGCCCTCTCTGGGCTGTCACAGTGTCTGTCAAAGCGTTACTATATCTGCTCCTGCCCGGCCCCCTGGAGTTTCTATGCTAATTCCTTGGTCTCAAGTTTCAAACCAAGAAATGAATAGACTTTATTCATTTGTACAACAAGGCAGAAGCCCAGGTCTCCTGTGTCTTGTGATGACTGCCTGCGCCTGCTTGACCCAGGCCGGGAGATGGCAGACCTGTTTGTCCCAGCCCGGGGACGCTGTTTCCTGTCTGTGTTTTATGAGCAGCAGACCTCAAGGCTGAGGCTTCCCTAAGAGGCCCGTGTGAGCTTTGTCATGTTACGTGGCCTTGAGGCTGTGCCTCCTGTGTTCTCGTGAGCATTACAGCTCCAGTCCACAGAACCTGCAATACAGACAAGCCCTCCACGGTCACTGTGTGGCTTTCTCCCATTTACAGTTTGAGCTTTGATTGCTTCTTCACGTCTGAACCCCAGCATGTCCCGCCACCCAGTCCCCATACCCCCCACGCTGGGACAGGTTCCCCTTTTCCACCTTGCACTGTCTTTGCAGAAAGAGTGGCCCCCTCAGCGCCAGCTCTGCCTGCTCTGATGCCTACAGTTCCCTGTGACTTACCAAACGGTGTTTCCTATTTGAGTGATCACAGCAACGGGGCGTCACAGATAAGGGGAACAAGGGAACAATGTGGTTTCCCTGCAACAGGTTCTACCTGTCTTTCAAATCCTTTGGGGAGAGAAATGGGACATAAATAAATAAACTCTGAGAGTTAGCGTGGGTCACAGGAATATGATGCCAATTTGGTGCCAAGGAGACATTTTAACTAATGAACAGAAATTTCTCCATAACTTCAGTGGAATTTTGCTCTTAGGAATTCTCATGATGGAGGAAGTTGAGCTGTGTTTCTTAATAAATCCATTTGTTTGTGGACACGGTCATCAACCCAGCCTAGGCCTGTTAGAACCTCATGCCTTGGGGTTCTAAGCCCTGCGGAAGGTTTATATCTTGTCGTGGTTGTTGTTAGTTTACTTTTTGCAAATGAAAGCACATTCATTTCCATGACCTATGAAGGATATTTTTATTTCAGATGCCTTTTCTTTTCCTTTTAAATGACATCTGTGTCTTCGGCACTGTTTGTTCCTTAGATGTCCTGTTGATCTTGGCAAATTCTGGGCTGGCTCTTTCTTTAAAGTGACATCAAGTCTCCATTGCAGAAGCAGTTGAGAAGCTCAGACTGTGTATGCCCATCATTCCCCCATCTATCCGCCATCTCTGTGTCTGTCCCTGTCAGCTGCTCTTACCCATCACCGGTCTATCGTCTGTCTGCCCATCCATCCATCTCCACTCTGGAAGTTTATCCAGTAATAGAACAGATGAACACTTAGATCTGGGTCAGAAAATAATATCCTTTATAGAAACTGTTTCTAGAATCTCATAGATTTCAAGGCTTTCCACACTTTTCTATCTATATATTGACGATAATACTACCTTTAGGATTATATTTAAATTTCCATACGCCCTCACCCAGATAATGCCACTGAAGTACAGATGGTGTTTCTACAGCTGCTCTGTACTGAATCCAAACTGATTTATATTCGTTTTTTTTCATTAATTCAAAGATTAAGCGATATACCTCACAGCTGGGAGTTTGTTTGCTTCTGCCACAATCATCGTGGTCAGGCTTGGAGGACCAACACTGACGTGTGGTCACCTAGAGGACCGGTTGTTTCTGCCAGGTTGCTGAGAGCAGGTTTCATGGATGTGCGATGTGAGATCTGAGAAACAGGCTTGCTCCTCCCTGTGTGGGGCGCTCACCCCTGTGTCCCGGGGGCACCCTACGCATTAGGTGAGGTGAGGTACTGGGAGCCTTACTTAGCCCATGACCGGTGCACACGGGGGGAGGAGAAATGCCCACCATTACTCTTCTATCACCATTGATTGTCTCCTCCACTTCCTCCGCTGTTCTGTTTCCACCGTGAATTCTAGGACCCCCACCTGGTACATCATAGGAAAGAATGAATGAGGACTGTTTGAAATATGACCCTCTTAAGTGAGAGAGCAGAGAACAGAGGTTTCTCAGTGGGTCTTTCATCCATCGCTTGGCTTCACATGGTTCCTTTCTGTAACCCTGGGATGGCATGCCTGGTGGCATGTCCTGTGGACCCGTGGGATGATGATAGCTATTCGCCTGAACCTTCCTCGCCCTAGAGAAGGACGGGGACAGTAAAGGTTGTAGGTGGACGGAGTCACTCGGGGTGGCATGGGGACTGGTGGTAAGTGGGGTACACACCTGTGCTCTTCCTGTTTGGAACTCTGTTGTAAGATGTGCATCTCAGACTCCCTGTGCTGAAGGAATGGGGTTTTGTTCTGTACTTCCCAGTCCATCCCGTGACCTACCCTGAAAGATCGGTTACATATGAACTCGTCTGTACCCTGCTCCACGTGATGAGAACACATAATTGGACGGAGAGACGCTGTCAATGCCTCTCAAAGACTCTAAACATTTACTGTCACTTTCTATCTTTGCCTCCTCATGAGCTGGGAACAAACATTTAGGGACAGGTTTGGAGACCAGACTTTTTGAGTAGCAACATGGCAATCAATTAATATAATCACCAACTGGCTGTGTTATACCTGTTTGTCTACTGTGATGACTTCAGGTGCCTATTCATTCCTCTGTTCATACAATGAACACTTTACCATGTCGTAAAAGATAGTAACAATACGGACAACTTAAGAGTATATTATTGATGTCACACGAACTTGGAGAAGAGAGTGAACAGTTCTGAAAAGTTGTTCCCCCGGGTTTGGTAGGCTCGTAGGGCCAGGCCCCACAGGAGAGGGCTTGCACAGAAGTAGGTGAAGCCTCAGGTGAGCGTGGCCAGCATGGCCCCAGTCAGCAGGTGCTTGTGGGGAGTCTGCTGTGTGCTAAGCGCTGTGGGGACAGCAGGATGTGGCCGCGGTGCCCTATGCTGTTCTAATGGGCTCAGTGTGACGGAGGGGGACCAACCCCACTCGCCCCTGGGAAGGAGGGCAGAACGAGGCAAGCCATGTGGGCACCGAGGTGTGGTTACCTAGAGGACTGGTTGTTTCTGCCAGGTTGTTGAGAGCAGTTTCATGGATGTGTGATGTGAGATCCGAGAAACAGGGAGCTGTGGGGGCACATGCCAGATGGGAAGGGGCACAGGGGGAACCTGGGCTGGAGGGAGAACAGGGATGCACTTTGGAAATGTTGCCCCCAGGGCTATGGTGGGCGGCCCGTGCAGCAGGATATGGGGAGCTGTGAGATGACAGCAAGGTAGGCAAGGGCTGCAGTGGCCCGGCTGTGTGCCCTCCTGAGGATGCGGGCCAGCCGGAAGGCAGAGGGGCTGTGGAGCGTGATGAGTGTGGGCCTCTGCGGGCAGCTGGCAGGGCTCCCCTGGGGATCAGAGTCCCCAGCACTCCTGCGCTTTCCAACTTGAGTGACAT
This sequence comes from Phataginus tricuspis, assembly GCA_029783875.1. Classification (NCBI taxonomy): domain Eukaryota; kingdom Metazoa; phylum Chordata; class Mammalia; order Pholidota; family Manidae; genus Phataginus; species Phataginus tricuspis. Next base: position 4,748,065 of record JAQQAC010016209.1, on the reverse strand, counting down.
CTCCCAAGAATGCCACGGGTGGGGTGGGGGGGAGGGAGCAGAGGTTTGGGGACAGAAGCATCTTGAGTAGAAGCGCTGGTACCCAGGAGAGCGGAGCTGGGGGAGCGGCTCTGCAGGTTCTCACTGTTTAGCCCTGCACTGCAGGAGGCAAGGTGGGGGCAAGCACACGGGCTGGACCCCCGGGAGCACCGTGCCCAGTTCCTCACGCGTCAACAGCGCAGCGCTTGGCCGAGCCCCACGAGACCCTCACCCCACCGTCAGGGAGGGGAGGCTGCCGAAGCTTCAGCAGGCGAGGGGAGACCTGGGGACATCTGGGGGGAGGCTAAGCAAACGCTCTTGCAGGCCCTCAGAGCCCTCCCTTCCTGTGGTTCCCTTAAGCTGCCCACACGTCTGCAGACACCCGCCGCGCTCATTAAATTCCCCCGGCTGCCCCCTCAGACGCCGTCTGTGTCTTGCTGGGACGCTGAGCCTGCTCAGCTGTCAGTCTTGTTCGCGACACATCCCAGGGCCTTCCGGTCGCATTGCCCACCCCCAAGGGCCGGAGAGGAGCAGAGGTGTTTTGTGGTTGAGAAGGACTGTTTATGGGAGGGAGGAGGGGGTCCAGGAGGGGCCGTCTCAGCCCTGGGGGAGAGACGGCCAGAGGATGGAGAGCTCGAAGCTGTGGTGAGACGTGATATTGTTAGAGCAGGTAGCTGAAAAGCCTAAGCCCCAGCCCTTAGCTAGCCTTTCCTATGTCACACACTGCTGTAAGGGGTTGTGTGTTTAGATTCCTTAAATCAGTGTAAGGTAAATGGTATCACTACGCTTTTATTACGGAGGGAAGTGGAGAACACAGAGAGGTTGTGCAGTTTGCCCACATTCACACATCAACTAAGTGGCAGAGCAATCTTCATCCATTCTTAGTCATTGTCATAAGCCGTTGCTCAGGTTAAGCAGCATTAAACAGCTCAGAAGAAAATGTCTAATATTAGTTGAATGGAATTTTTTTCAATAGGAAAAGAAACTGAAATGGAAGGGAGAATGGAAAATAGGGAATGAAGGACAACAGAAAAGGACGAACTTGTGTAAAAATGGAGTTTATCATCTCTGGTTATTTCCTGAACCCATGGTGTCCAGAGTCTTTGCAAGTAGGACAGGACCCTGACTTCTTAAAAATAAGAGCTTGCGGAGTGTAACCACTGCCATGGGTTTTCATTGAGCTACCGGGATTCCCTTGGGAGGCACGGCCACATTCCTCTGGCTGTGGTTCTCAGAATGGAGGCCCCGTGGAGGCCTGATCTCCTTGAGCACTGCTTTGTGGGAAGTAGCTGATGTCTCCACACTCAACCCTGAAGGCATCAATCAGTGGAACTTGAGGTCTGACATATTGGACATTCCCTCTCCATTCCCACTGTGGGACTTCCGTGGGGAGTGGCTTTTGCAGCGCAGTGAGTGTGACGTGAGATTGGCAGGCGCTGAGTTTTGGGTGAGTGGGGCCTGGGAGGCTGCAGAGGTAGCAGGGCTGGCCTTATGCATCTCAGCAGCGACCGGAGGGAGTTCCTGGAATGCCCAACTGAGGGGCAGTGAATTTGGCTGTTTATCTCTGCAGGGAGAGGTTGACTGTAGGGAGAACCTTGAATTCTCCTCCTTTACTTTTTCAGTGTGAATTAACACATGCATTAAAGGGAGGAACATGTGAAGGAAAGTCTCGCACTCATTTTCTGCAGTAGTAAGTGTAGCGTAGTTTTTTGGAGCTCAGAAGAATCTTGTCTTTACTGAGCGGTGGTTCCGTATGCCACCCTCGCTTAGAGTCCCAGAGAATATGACATTCAAGCTAATGAGTCAGGTGATGAGGTGTTCTCAACCCTGACGATATTTTCTGAGAGAAAAGTCAGGACTTGAGTGTGCGCGTGTGTGTGTATAAAAAGCCAGTTTGTTCTTCTGGTTTCCTATTGTATAGGCAAGCACTAGATAGGAACAAAAACAGTTACTGTGTATTTTTTGGTTAAGAAATCTGGATGTAATCTGGATTTCCGTGGATGGCATTGTAGAGACGATTTTATAAGCCGAAGAGCCCTTGAAAATATCAGCTATGAAAAATGACTTAGTATGATTATCTTTCAAATCATGTCTTCTTAAATTTGATTAACTGCTTTCTGAAAATGTATTCCACACTAGAGTCATGTCAGACAAACTCTGTTAGTGTAGCTGAGCTTACAAAGCGTCAAGCCGATCGAAGGCCACTTGAGCATGTGGGTATATGGGAGTGGACCGTAAGCCATTTCCCTTGAACAGCAGATGCAGAGGTCCAAAACTTGTTAAAGATGACCTTGGACAGCCTTCAAATATGTCCGCCTAGAAAGGATTTCTTGACATTTTCTTTTTGTTATTAACTTCTTACTGTATTCTGTAATTTTCTGTTATATTTGTTATTAACTTCTTAGTGTATTCTATCATATTCTGTGATATTAAGCCTTTATTTATCTGTAAGAATATTTGCAGGTGACTTTCAGTCCGTCCAAGGATGGTAGAGAAGAGCCTCGGGCAAAATGCAGTGCATGTCCGTGAGAGCCCGACCCAAAACTAGAAGCAATTTTCCTTTGCTATGGAATGTCTGGAGTAAGTTCAGGACTTAAAAAGCTGTAATAACTTTCTCAGGCCAAAAAAGGTAGTAAATGTCCTGCAGATGAGTTTAAAGGTACCGGGAGGGCCTATATGCAGATCCACAAGGAAGTGGTGAATTAGCCACAGTGGCTGAACGAAATGGTGTTTGGGGCGCTAAAGACGTACACATCAGTAGTGAATAACGAGAAATAAATACAACATTACAACATAGCAGACCATTGGAAATCTAAGTTAATACCAGTTGGGTGTGGTCAAATTTCAATATGTGAAAAATGCGTTGTAATAAAGCTCTGAAAAGGAGAAAAATGAGAATTCCTCAGCTACACAAGAAAAACTGTACAAAGGGCGAATAAAAGGGACATGGCAGAGGATGAATAAAATAAATGCAAGTCTATAAAAATTTACAGAGGAATATGAATACTGAGAGTTGAACATTCTTTTTCCCAAAAAGTGATTTGAAAGAAACCTTTCTAATTGGTCAACTACACCTTGACAATAGCGTAAGATACTGACGCACAAGGAGACTACTTGTGCCCAAGAAATTTCCAGTCAGGAAAAATCACCTGGGGGGGTGCAGAGAGAGGGCTGTGGCTGGAAGGTGGGTTTTGTATTTTATGGAAAAGGCCAGGGCTTGAAGGCAACAACGTCATAGGCATGTTGAGGGAGGGAAGATTATTCTCCAGGAGAGAGAACAGTGAGAGGCCAGGGCTGGGGAAAGATCTCCTCCCAGCTCACTCATGTGCTGCGGGCAGCTTTCCTCTTCTGCTGGGCTTATAGGATGGAGGGCCTCGGGGCCTGGCTGGCTGTTGTCCAAAGGCAGCCCCCAGTTCCCTGCCACATGGGCTTCTCCACAGGGCAGCTCACAGCATGGCAACTTGCTTCACCAGAGTGAGCACATGGCAGAGCTCCCGACAGCGCCAGGAAGAGGGGAGTCATGTTTTGTTTTAGTAACAGCGTTATTAGGTATAATTGATAGACCGTAAAGTTTGCCCATTTGATTCTTAAAAATTCAGTAGGTTTTAGGTTTGCAGATTTGTACGATCATCAGCACAATCAGTTTGAGAACATTTTCATCACCCTCGGAGGAAACCCCATACCTGTCAGCCATCGCCCCTCACCCCCCAGCCCTAGGCAACCCAATAATCTGTCTCGAGATTCGTCAGACTTTTATAACCTGTTCTCAGAAGGGACTGCCCGCTGCTTTTGCCATATGTGATTCCTTAAAAGTGAGTCGCCACGTCTCTCTGTGAGACGGGACAGTATTCTGCAGCTTCTGTGGTTTGTCGGGCCGTCCCGTGAGCAAAGCAGCTTGAAACCAGACAGGATGAGGCACCGGGAGGGGTGGGTTTCTTCCGTCAGCATCTTCCACATCAACGGGGGCGGGAGGGACATGCAATAAACCTTAGCTTCTCGGTTCAATTCACAGAGCCCTCTTTCCAGCTTTCCTTCATTTCCTTTACAGTTGGGGCTCATTCAAGAGCGAGCTCTGCAAGCACACGGGGGTGTCACCCTTTCTATTTGTGAAGGTCATTTGCAGCCCTGCTGTCAGTTTGCCAGCCTCCTGCAAGGCTGCCGTGCCTGCCTTTCTTCCTTTGGTATCTGTGGTGTTGCCCAAGGACAGAGGAGGTACCTGGACAGAGTAAACCAAGAGCTGTGTGTCGTCTCCCACCACCCTGCACATGGCCCGGAATGTGGGTGGTGGGAGTGGCAGAGGGGGGTTTGTCCAGGTGACACACGTTTTCTAAGGGGAACCACAGTGGCTGCGGGAGCTTCGTCAGCGAGGGAAGGGGGCTAATTCCCCACATGGAGACAGACACCCAGCCCTGAACTTGAGCTTTCCGTTCCTGAGAAAGCAAAGATCTGTGTGAAAATGCTAATGGGGAGCCTAAAACAGAACAGAAACGGAGGCTGAGTCAGGGTGACCTCCCTGGAGTTTGGGCGCTGATGGTCCCGGGGCCTCTCCTGGGCACAGGGCAGCCAGGAAGGCATCTCCTGGGCCTGGCCCTGCCCCTTTCCTTGGCCCGCGGGGCACAGGACGTACCTCCTGTTTGCAGCCAAGCTCCTGCTAGACATCAGGGAACCCACGGTCTTGCTTCCAAGCCAGAGTGCACTTTGCAGCTCCACAAAGGAAGACCTGGCATTGGCGGGGGAACAGAAAATAAAAAGACTTGCATGCATCAGTGGGTCACCCAAAGTTGTGTGGAGAGCTGACTGGCAGAGAATTTCCCAGGGGCAAGTCTCAGAGAGAAGGGACTCCCCGTGGTGGGGGTGGGCTGGGGACCACAGAACACACACAGGGCCACATCTGTACTGCTGGGAAGGTGCCGCGCCTGGCAGGGACTGTGCCCCGATACTCATGGGTGTAGGAGGCCTGTGAGCCGCTGCTGAAGGAAAGACCCGTGTTCATGGATTCTTGCTGAGAGGCTGGGGCTGCACGCGGAGAGCTGGGCACCAGCCACGGTAACGCAGGTTTGACAGAAACTACTGCAGCGTTCTGCAAAACACAAAGCCCACGGATGACAGACACCTCCACCATCCCAGCCGCCTCCCATGGCTGCGGATTCCTGCCGACCCAGAGGACATGGCCAGAAGCTATCTGTAATGCATCAGCTGTGCCTTCAAACTTCTGCCTACAACACTAAAGGGCCTGGAGCCAGATTTCTGTGTTTTCTCTTTGGAAATTGCGGTGGTTAGAAGAAAGTGGAGATTGGATGGGCAGAGTTCTAGGGTGGTCCTAGAGATTCCCGTCCCCTGGGCTGTACACCCTGTGTGATCCCCTGCCCTTGAGCATGGCAGAGCCTTTGATATGATAGGTTCTCTCTGCCATGATCTGGTTGTTAATAAGTGGACTGTCAGTCGATCCGAAGTTGGCTTGTGATGTGGTGATCCTGCCCAGGTGAGGGGTTACCGGCCAGCTGGGCTCCTAGAAAGCTTGTGCTCCTAATAAAGGAACTGTGCAGAGTGTCCTCCTCCTTTATGGATGGCTGCGTGCGTGTGAACCACTGTGACCAGGAGGCCACATCTATGACGGGCAGAGAACAGGAGGCTGAGGGTGGAGGGGCAGGTGCAGACGGTAACCGGTCCCTGAAGGCGTTGGCGCGCACTCTCACCTCCTGACTTGTTACGGGAGAGAAATAAACCCTTACTTCCCCAGCTACTGCTTTCTCATCATTGAACTTTCTCATCTAAATACAGACCTACACTAGGATATTAAATACCTGTCATGTCTCCTGCTCACGATAAAAAGCTGACGGTTGTTAAATATCTAGAACTAATGAATAACAGCAAAAAAAGTCATCCAAGATTTAACATTTGCCAAGGCATGAAAGTCAGAATATGGGTTGCTCCTCTAAGAAGTGCAGTTTTAAGGGTGTCATACTTTATTTCTTAAAAAAACGTGAGATGGAATTAGCTTTCCTTTCTCTACACGCAGCTGCTGATATCTAATTTCTGCTCAGACGTCTAGTTATTGTGCGCCGGTAAGCTAAAGCGCTTTTATTGGTGTTTCTCACACGCATGACATCAGGACTGCTTGCGAGCGCGCCACCTGCCACTGAATCTGATTCTACGTAAATGGTAGCTCCTTAGCGACACGAATTCCTGTCAAGTAATCCCAACGGGATAAATAAAGCTGTCTGTGCCCCTAAAGTTTGAGAAATACAATCAATCTGGGTTACTGTTATTTTCGATTACGTCAGTGAAAAATAACTCTAAAACATTATTTTCCAGGATGATTTTGTGGTTCACTTCAAGGCTACCAGACCTTGTAGAAAGAAACCAGTGAGATTGAAAGAGATATCATGATAAATAGTTTAGATCCTTTAGTAGCTGAAAGGCACAGTTCGGAGAGAGTTCAAGGGAAAGAGAAATGATGCGATAGATTCAAGGACTGACGCATGATAGAAGATCAAAAAGATACTCCATGTGTTTCGGTAGCGCTGTAACAGAATGACACAGCATTCTGTAATCATGTGAAAGTCAGCACCTGGGAGAGACATTAAAAAAATATTACTTTATTTGGTTTTGGGTAAAACACTCACTCATTTCTTCACCAAATATTTATCGAGTGCCTACTGTGGGAAGACACTGCTTCAAGCATCAAAGATACAGAGAAGAAAGACAGCCCTTGCCCCGAAGGCATTCACAATCTGGTAGGTGAGTCGGGGGGCGGTGGCGGGTGAGGAGGGTCCTGATGAACTAGGGGATTAGCTGGATGAACTAGGAGAAGGGAGGATAGAAGGTTGTCAGAGCGTCCGAAATAACTCCAGTGAACGTACAAGGAGCTGGGTGCCTTAGGGACATTGTAAGTAGGTCCAATATAGTGGGGAAGGGTGTTTGTGGGTAGGTACGAGGAGGTATGCTGGGGAAAAGCAAAGGGAAAATTAATAAAGGAACTTGCAAGAGATGGCGCTGGGAAATTACAGGATCAGACTGAAGTTTCTGCCTCAGCAGGGGGAAGGCAGGATCTGGTGGGTACCGGCCGTGTGGCTGGAGACCCATCGGTGGATTGGAGAGATTTGCTTCATGATTGGATGAGGAGTGACGGATGAGCAGGAGCATAGCGGCAGCCCCAGTGTGACTGGCGATGACATTTTAACACCTGCCTTTTGAGTTCACTTCTGGGCATATCGAGATCAATGTGAACATGTTCATGGTGTGCTTGTATTTATGGCCCTAAGGCTCCATTCCATTGGGACCGGATACACATACTTGAGAGCTACCAGCATATAAAATGGATGAGGTCTCTGACGGCCAGTACCCAGAGTGAGAAAAGAGGCTAAAGATGGAATGCTCAAAGTCACCAGCATCGTAGGGATGGCTGAAGAACTAGGACTAAGGGTACACACGGGAGACTCAGGAGCAGGGATTTCATAACCTAAGAAGAGAGCAGAATTTTAAAGAGGAAGACAGCCACACCATTGCAAGGGGCCTTCCACCAAATACTGGAGGTGGAACTGGTGTGCGGTTTTAAGTTCACTGCAGAGTGAGCTTGTTTTTCTATTGCAGACCCACATTTCAGCTTACCGCGTTACCATTCTGTTGGATCGTGAATAACAGTCCAGACTAAGTGAGCAGATACCCATACGCACAAATCTGAATATGTCTTAGGAGCGCTGACAGGATGGTTCACACCACTTTCTTCCTGGGTTTGAATTCTCTCACTGCATTGTTTTTCAGGTGTAATTTGCACGCCATTACATTTACCCGTTTTAAGAGTACCTTCGGTCATGTTTTAGTCAGTGTGCGCAGTGGTGCCGCCATCACTACAATGCTGTTAGAACATTCCCATCACCCTGAAAGCGCCCTCTGCCAGCTGATAGTTAGTTCCCGCCCCTCCTGCAGCAGCACTAGGGAACCACACATCCACTTCCTGTCCCTATGGACTTGCCTCCTCTGGACATTTTATCTGAGTGGAATTGTGCTGGATGGGGACTCCTGGGGCTGGCCTTGTGCACTGACCATAATGATTTAAAGCTTCACTCATGTCGTAGCACATGTCAGCACTTCGGTCCTATTTACCACTTTCTGACCAAGTAACTGCTTGTTTTCATTTCTTGGAATCCAGAGCTACAGGGTGGTGGCAGTCAGCATTCTCTGGCAGCTTTGCACCGCCGTCTTCCCCAGTTCTCTGTGCCCAAGTCCTGCATCCCCTCTCCAGGAACTGCTACTGTTCATCCCATCTGGGAATTCCCTGTGGTTTTCTTTCACTTTGGACCAAGTGGTTTTGCTCCCCTTAGTGAGCTGGGGGAGAAAAGCCATGCTAAAATAAAACACATGCCTATGTATTTATTTACTTATTTATTACTGTTTTGCTGTTTATTGCGTCCAGGTGTATGCATGTGGGGGAACAGACCACTGTTCTAAGAGCTTTACATGCAGTTGCTGAGTGGACTCTCAAGACACTACAAACCAAGGCACTGAAGCCCAGAGCCAACGGGTGTGGGGAGCCAGCATTTAACCCCAGGCTTGCCAGCTTCCCGAGCCTTTGCTCTTTCTACCACCGTGCTCCTCTGGCTACACTTACTTAAAGGAGATTGCACTCTAGAAGGGGAAATGACATGCGTAGAAATATGTATAGCACAGGACACCGTACAGGAAGGTTGCACAGTGCTGTGGGATTCCAGAGGGTGAGGCTCTCCCCGCTAGTTGGTGAATTTGGGGAGGATTCATGAAATGGGTGTTACTTCAACAAGACCTGGAAGGGTAGGGCGGAATTTTCTCATCAGAGGGAGCACAGATTAGAGCTAAAAGAACTGTGTAGATGGAAGTGTGACTTACCAAAAAAGTGAAAAAGTGTCCATGCAGAAGACAAGGCAATTTTAAGTTGAACTGTAGATGCCTGGAGTTTGAGAAGAGAATTTGCCAAGATGGACCTAAGAGCAGGAGAGGCCAAACCTTGCGCTCTATTGCCCTCTTTTAAAAGAAGTGAGTACTGGGGAGTATGTTCTACACACCCATCCTCTGTGGCTCCTTCACTTCCGCCCCGTGGATGGAACCCCACCTTTCCTTCTCTTGAATGGACCACCCCTTCTCTCCTGGCGCCCTGCACTCATCACCTTTATGGGTATAAACTGTAGGGCTGTCGAGACCAGCCCGGGACAGGCAGTAAGGGACTGTGCCCTGTTTGCCTATCGGAACGCCCTCGTATGTGTTCTTTTTGGTGCCAGCCTTGTAAAGGCAACTGAGTAGTACACAGTCTACGAGTTCTGTTGTCACACAGGTGGTTTGGACTCTCAGAAAGGCTTGCTAGTCTTAAAATCAGAAGACTTGGATTTGAGTCCCAGCTCCACCGTCCACCGTCCTTGAGAGAACTAAATAGTGCTCTGGAAGCACTGAGCACGCTCACCACAGTGGGCCCTGCAGAGTGTTCGTCTCTCTGAGCCTTCTTCTGAAGCTACTTTTATGCCTTTTGAGGTATGGGTATGTTGGTAATTTAGGAGTCATGAGCAAATATTTAATTCCTGTGTTTTAAAATGTTAAGTGCTGACTTTCATCTTTTTTGTTTAATTGAAGTATAGTTGATATACAATATTGTGTTGGTTGCAAGTACACAACACAGTGATTCAACAGTTACCCATATTAACTGTTACACATTAAATCCTCACCTCAGCTAGTGTGGTTACTATGTTTCAGCCTAGGAAGATGTTAGAAAACCATTGGCTATATCCTCCAGGCTGCACTACCATCCCCGTGGCCAGCTGATATTATGCTTTGACATTTTTGTGCCCCTTTATCCCCCCCATCCTCTCCACCCACCCTACTCCAACCCCCTTCTCCATGGTAACCACCAGTCACTTCTCAGGGTCTATGAGTCTGCTGCTGTTTTGCTCATTCTGTTTTGTGTTTAGATTCCACCCATAAGTGAAATCATACGGTATTTGTCTTTCTCCCCCTGGCTTATTTCACTGAGCATAATACCCTCTAGGCCCATCCATGTTTCTTCTTTCTTTAAACTCAGTTGAGCCATCTGATTTTCTGAAGTTTAGCATGCTGGGAAATTTATGTTCTCAGGACTCATACCCTTGGGAGTGCGTATGGAAAGTGGATCGCCAGTGTATTCTTACATGTCTCCTTTTACTGAGCAACCTAGACCGTTACCTTATAGAAAAATAATGGAAACATTAGGTGACATGTGATGTAAGAAATATAAGAGTGAGTCAGCAGCTGGCCCTCAGCTGCCAACAGATTGCAGGAGACCCCAACACCACGGCCACAGCAGGCAGGAGATGACGGCTCTGCAAGGAAACGAGAGACTCAGGAACTAGCTGACTCTAGTACATTCCTGCTTTTAAAATATTTGATTCACTAATGTTTTTTTACAGTCTTAAGATGTAGAATGAGAAGGCGTAGGGGACCCAGTGGCAGAAGTCGGTGTGGGCAGTAGAAAACAGTAGTGTCCAGAGTCTGGTTATGTGCCCTACTAGTAAATGAGATAAACGTGTCAAGATCATCAAGAGCATATGTATATTTCTGTCTTCCACTGCAACCTGACATTCAACTAGGCTGATTCAAATCAAACCTATAGTATATATCTATAACTCTTTTTGAGAGTAACACATGGATTTTTTTTCTTATTTATGATCTTTAATCATGGCACTGTTATTATAGCTGCATGAATTTCCCTAGAGACTTATGTCCTCATTCAACATTTATTGATCTAGAATTAGACTGTAGATATAGAACTTCAGAAGTTTATAACAGTTAAAAAAGCTTGGAGTTATGACCTTCCTTTCCAAGGTAACTGGTGGGGGTCACAGGTCAGAAGGGGTCGGCGTAGATGGCAGGGCTAGGAGATGGAGGTGAGGTACAGTTAGGTGGAAGCAGTGGGTCTCTCTTCTTACCGAGTGCCCAAGGCATGACTGTGGAGCTCCAGGCATGCAGGTGAGCAACCGTCTCCTTAGCTCGTCCAGGTCATGGCTGTTGCTTCGATCACGTATCGTGCTGGTGGGCTGGAGCATGTGAATGTGGACATCCTTTCTTAGAACTGTGGTAATTGTGCTCAGACTCCTGATCGGCTCCAGCACTTACTGCAGACAGGCACACTGCTCAACCAGCCAGGGGCAGGAGGGCTGGAAGAGGCAGCTGTGTTGCCTGGTGGCTCTGATGGGTTTGTAACTTGGAGAGCAGAGGTGTTGGAGAAGTAAGTCAGGGTCAGTGAGAGAAATGAGAGTTCATGCCTGGGAATTTTTTGAGACAGGGAGGGAAATCAGGAAGAAAGGGGAGCTAGGAGAAAAACAAAGGAAAAAGAAGGCGTGGAGGAACAGTAAGGATAGTAAATCTCAAGCAGGTCTAGGGAAGGAATGATTTGTTTGAAGGGACATATTTACTTCCTTCTGTTGTTAGGAACTGAGATCACAATGGGAACCCAGTTTAGCAGTGAGTATGCAGACGCAGAAAGGGGGCCCGGGGTGTTAATATCTTTGAATCGTGCAACATTTGTCCTTCTGTGACTAGCTTGCTTCACTTAGCATAATGTCTTTACGATTCACCCATGTTGTTGCATATGGCAGAATTGCCTTCTGTTTTAAGAGTAATGTATTATTGTGCATTTAAACCACCTTTTCTTTATGTCTCGGTCTGTCGATAGGCACTTAGGTTATTTCCACATCTCGGACATGTGCATTGTACTGCAGTGCACGAGCGAATGCTAGTATCTCTTTGAGATCCGATGTCAGTTCATTTGGGTAAAACCAGTAATGGGACTTCTGGGTCTAATGGATGGGTATAAAGTTTCAGTTAAGCAAGCCGAATAAATTCTAGAGATCTTCTGAACATGGTACACAGTATAGTTAAACAACACTGTGTCAAACACTTAAAATTTTAAGCAGGTAGGTCTCACGTTAAGTGTTCTTATCACACACACAAAAAAGAAATTTAAAAATTGCATTTGAGCTCTCTTGCATGCTATGCATTTGAATACTTCATTTAGTTTCAGCTCCCAGGACTAGTTTTTTTTGCCTCCTTGTAACAGACAGGGAGGCAGAGGCTCAGAGAGGGTGGTGATTTGCTCAGGGTCCCACAGCTCAGCCAGTGAGAATCAAACCTAGGATTTTCTGACTCCACAGTCCGCGTTTGTGGCAGAGGGACCGCGGGAGTGCACACTCTGGGGAGTGTAAGATAAGCAGCTTTGGGAAGCAGTGGGATGAAACGCTGGTATAGGGATGTATCTATCGCCAGCTGAATTTCCAGGAAGTGCTGGTTTTCACCCTCGTGCTTTTCAAGTGGATGGCGTTAGACTTTGTTGAGAACCAATGTTTTGCCTTCTTCCACATTTGCTGGACATTTGAATTCTCTCCTGTCGGTACAGGCTGCCTTTAGAACAGAGCACCAGTTTTGTGTCGTGTAGACAGCCTGGAGACATTATTTGTGCTCAACAACTTCCTTGCATCCTTAATAGCTCTGCTTCATCCTTGTGTTGGTTTTCTGGCCTGCTCATCTGGATCTTTGCCAGCCAGCTCATTGGGGGCGACCGTATGGCCCCTGGGACCTCCCCAGAGAAGTCTGTTTGCCGCTTCTGACAACAGTCTATTCCACGGAGTCCATGTTACATTTCCAACTCGAGGCTGAAAGATGTTTGCGCTATTACTCCTGAAAATATGTAGAACAAAATAGCAAAGACATTGGTGTTCCTAGATCTAGATCTTTAGCTAAAAACAACATAGTCCTAGAAGCTGAGAACCCACAGGATGGACATACAGATAAGTCTGGTTGTCCAGCCATCATGTTTCAGACAGACGGCAGACTCTAGTGTTGCGCTCTGCCCACCCAGATGCGGGCTGCTCCCACCTTGCTGTAGCAAGGTGACAGTGCTCCACGTTATGCAGACCCAAGAAAACACTGCCAACGAGCTCGTTCGGTGGCAGCAGTAAACCGTCAGCTTCGTCTGGATGCAGGTCCTCTGAACGCAGGTGGCTGCTGTCTTAGCTGCTCTGTTAATGCTCAGAGATGCACACCTGGTTCTGATGAACTGGGCTTAACCCAAGCTACTCTGAGTACATGCGTGGGATGAGCAGCGCTGGCCTCCCTGGGGAGCTGGATGAACATGCAAGTTCTTGAGCCCTGGGTCACAGCTGCTGAATCAGACACTCTGGAGGCAGGGCCCAGGGGGCTGGGGCTGAACGGTCCCACCACCTGGTGCCGATGCTCATTGAAGTTTGAGGACCATGGCCCTGACAGGCCAGCGCCCAGGCTGTTTTGCGGGGTAGAGAGGAGTCTGCTATCTAAAACGATGTCAGTGTCTGTGACGCTCCCAAGGCCCCCACTCAATTCAGCTGTGCTGGCGAAGCTCCACTGTGACCTTTCCATGAGGACACTCAGGGACCCCTGCCTAGGAGAACATGGCTTCTGCAGCAGACTTCTGTCTTCTGCACATAATTTCAGATTCACAATCAGTCCAAGCTATGTGAAGATAGAGCCACACACGCTGATTAGTTTCCTCAGCTGCTTGTGACATGGAGAGTCCGTCTGTGAATCACACAGCCCGTGAGTCTTTGAGCTGCTGGAGCCCTGCGGGCCACCTGGGACGCCATCCATTGGTGAGCTTGTGAGACTGTACCCATTGGTGTCCAGGTAGAAGGATGCATGACACCCCCTAGGATGTTTATTATGCAGGATGTTGTTTGCAAATGGCCACTGTCCACGGAGGCTTTCCACGAATGCTGCTGGTGGTCATTTCCTTTTACCTTTTTTGAGCTTCTCATCTATAAGCACGGCTGTGAGAATCTTTTCACTCCATTCAAAATGTCCCCTCGTAGATGGGAAGCATCCCTTGGTGTTCTCTGGAGAAGGTTAGTAATGCTTTCTGCTACATGCAGAGCAGATACATTGTGCCTCTTTCTAGGGTCAGAGAAGAAGAGATTTCGTGGAAGCAGTAGGTTTCCTGTGCTATTTTTGTTGTCAGGATCTTACATTATTTGAAAGCGAGTTGAATTTTTTTAAACCAAGTGATGACTTGCAAATGGTAAAGGGCCTGCACTGTGCTCTCCTTTCATGTACGGCCTGATGTGCTTTCCGTGTCTCTGCACGTCTGTCACCAACACCGGGGTCAAGATCCAGCTCACATCCTTTACCTGTCGTCCCCTCCCTACCTGCCCCTGCCGATCTCTGCGTCTTCTGATTTCTCTCACCACCCGTGGGTGCTGTATGTCCTTGGAACTCTGTGCAGTGGAGTGTGACCTCCCCAGTGTCTGGCCACTTCCCCTCAACATGGTATCTATGACATGCATCTGTTGCAGAGTTCATGTGTAAATCACCGGCTCATTGTTTTTTACTGGAAAGCACCTTGCATTCTTATGGTGGGGAGGGAACTACTGAAAAAACAAATTGGTGCTACTGGCCTTAGATGTAAAACTAAAGCTGTTGAACAAGTTAATCCTACGTGTGTGCATGTGGAAATGAGTGCACCACGTGGGAAAATACCCTTGGTTCCCTCGCTCCACAAAGTTCTGTTTCCTCTGCTCTTTTGTTCCTGGGGTCTCTTGGTTGAAGGGTACTTTACTTCGGTAGGTGAGTGAGTGGCGTGATGTGCTGGAGAACCTGGGCATATGGACAAATGCGAGACTTCCCGGGGGCAGAGGACGTGCTTTGAGGCAGCCGTCAGGGCCCAGGCAGGGAGGTGGAGCTGAGGCGAGGCCCCTCTCATCGGCCCAGCACCCATCTTTGCCTCGTCTTCGGGTGTGGGCCACATTCTACAGCGTCAGAAAGGCTCTGCCGAAAGCCAGCCTTGCCGTGGAACCCGGGGTGATCCAGTGCCTCCTGTGGGTCAGCTCTGTGCTCTGTGGTTCTTAGACGGCACAGCTGTGGATCCAGCCTGCTTGAAGTTGGGTCATGTTACCACGCCTTTCTGACTCCACAGCTCCCAGAAAGGCAGTTCTCTTTCAGGCCGTTTTTTGCAAATGGCCACTGTCCACAGAGGCTTTGCACGGATCCTGCTGGTGGTCATTTCCTTTCACCTTTTATGAGCTTCTCGCCTATAAGCGCGGCTGTGAGAATCTTTTCACTCCACTCAAAACATCCCCTCGTAGGTGGGAAGCATCCCTTGGTGTTCTCTGGAGAAGAGACCCGCACATGCCAGACCCCTTCCCCCTTAGCCCCGTTTCCCCGGGTCTCCTCTCCCGACCTGCCTGGCGTGCAAGCTGGTTTCCTCCTTCTGACCCTGCTTGCCTCTCCTGTGTCAGCACCTCCAGTGTCATCCTTTTTGCTCCAAGGGATGCCTGGGTGGCCATGGCTCTGAGCATTGCTCACGCTTTTAGTCACATCCTCAGGGTAACCTCGTGCTGGTACCCAAGCAAGGGCCCTGCTCCCCTGCCTGCGTGAGCGATTGCCCTAAAAGTTACACTGAAGGGGGCCGAGGAGCCCTTTTCCTGTTGTTATGGAGCAAGTGGTTTCAGTGGGGGGGTGTATGTGAGTCTGCCCCTCTCCCCAAGGGATGTTTGACAATATCGAGAGATGCAACTTGAGTGGTGGGGGTGGTGACTGGCACGTAGCAGGTGGGGGCCAGGGCTGCCGCCAAACCTCCCCGAGTGCACTGGGCAGGCCCTGACAGCAACAGTGATCTGGCTCCGGATGCCAAGAGTGACATGTTTGAGGGATCCCAATGTTATCATAGCGAAGGATACAAGCCTCTGTCGGAAGTGAAGGCATAGAGGTGTAGGTGCAGAGAGGGGTGAAGGGGAGTGATCATGTTGGGGAGGTAGGAACCCCATCGACAGGGATGACAAGGGCTTCTGAACATACACGGAAGACAGGCTATGCTGGGTATCTGTAGACACACACAGAGACTATGGAAGCAGCATGAAGGTGGACAAACCTCAGAAAGGTGCTTACAGGCTTTGAGCACACAAAAGCTGTTCATACACCATTTCTGTAGGAAACACATCTTTACAAGAAAAAGAAACAGTCTAGAGAGAGCATAGAATTTGGGGGAATCCTGATGATGTACAGGGACCGTCAGCTGTATGTCCATTTTGCTGGCTGACATTGCTGCAGGACCGAGCGGGTTCACCTGCTATTCTGCATGAACTGTATAAAAGCAAAGTCTAAACTAGCAAACCCTGTCTCAAGCCACGTTTTAAGTAAAGGATAAAAGGGAAGAGAACCTTTTCAGTTACCAGCCATGCAGGAAGAAAGGAAGCTAAGAGGTTGACAGAAGAAAAGCAAATGGCCAAAATGGTTTCCTCCTACTGTCCCAAATGGTTGCCTAGAGCCTGAAGCCCCGGCATGGGAGTCGCGGTCTGTGGCTTGGCTCTATGCTGTGTCAGTCACAGGCCGGCCCCTCCTGAAGAAGCTCGATCCCCCACTGCCTCAGTAGCTGTCCTGGAAGGAAAGAGCAAACGTAAACGCTCGCCTTCTGCACCACGGAAATGCGTGACACCGGCAGCCTAGTGGTGGAGAAGTCTTGGGTCATTTTCATCACTGTTTGCTTTTGTTGGCAAGGTACGTGAAGAGGAAGCAAAGCGCTGTGGGGTGTTTTGTTTAGAGAGGAGGAGTGAGGATTCATAGGCACACACCCTGGTGAGCTGTTGGGAGGATCCAGAATTTCAGGAGGACACATTTGCACACCATGCATCTTCGTGGAAATTCAGAAACATTTAAGGGAGCCGAAAAGATGGCTATCAGGGATTTTTCTAATGTAGCGACATTTGCAGTAAAAACCAAGTTAATGAGACGCTTGATTTGTAGCTGGGGCTGGGCACATGGTGGAATACTACCTGTCCCACTCCCCCTGGTAGCTTGTGGAGGTCCTGTGGCTAAGCTCTGGCCAGTGGGCTGTGTGCCGACACCATGGGGGAACTGGATCCTGGCATTTAAAGGAGTCCACCTACTGCCCTGGTACAGTGGTGGTTAGGGATTTAAACTGGCAATTATGCATGTAAGATGCAATATGCTTTAATCTAGTACCACATCTACTTAGATTTTAAAACTTTTTTTTTTTACAATAGTAGATACACAAGAAATTGCAAAAAAAGAAAAACAGAGGGAAATCCGTATAATCTGCATGTAGTTTCCATCAGTGGTGACATCTTGGATAATAACCACTGTGCAGAGTCAGAGCTGGGAAACGGGCATCGGTGCGGTCCACAGCCTCATTCGCATGCCACGCTGCTCAGGCACTCCTTTCCGTGTGCGCTGTGCCCCGAGCAATGCTTTTACCATCACCACGATCGGACACAAGCGTTCCCTCACAAAGCTCCCTCTGGCTGCCCTTTGAAGCCACACCCTGCCATCCCTAACCTGTGTTCCCCCTCTCTAGGGCTGTCACGTCTAGAATGTCATCTACATGGCACCATAGAGCATTTAGCCTTTTGAGCCTGGCTTTTTCCCATCCCATTCAGCCTGGTTTACTCAGGTGCCTCCCCTGAGAACCATCCAAGCTGTGTGTCTAGCAGTTATGGGGTTAGTTCTATAAAAGGACGTGGGACAAGATCTGTAACTGCACTAACGTTTCTTTCTCTTCTGGCAGCTTAGCGGCCACCCAGGTTCATAGCTTCTCTTGTCTCCTTGGCCACTCAGGGTGTGTAGGGTTCCTATACGTGAATACCAAGAGCTCGCCATAGACAAGCGGCAGCCTCAGCTTCCTCCCGACAGAAGGAACGGCAGTCCCGGCTGAGTTTAGGCAACCAGGCCACTATGCTGGCCTGGAATTTGTTCAGGAGAGAAGTCAACTTTTATGTTGTTGAAACCATTAGTAACATAGACCTCTTTTATAACACTCTGAAGTACTATACTTACAGACAAACTCAAAATGGATTCTTTTTCTGGGGAAACCCTTTGGAATGGGGTGAAGACAAATTCCATACACTTTTAACTACACATACGGGTCGGGGACAGTCTGTCAAACTCCTCAGTGCTCAGTGCACACTGAATAGCTAGAAGAGCGTGAGATTTGCAAATCTGCAAGTGAGCAAAGGTATAGAAGAGAAAGGAGTCATTTTTAAGATTGCACAATTATGCACTTCACAGTGGGAAAAGCCGGAGGGTCACAGGGACTTAGAATAGATGATCTGTTATTAAGTAAAGCAATAGAAAGAGGAAACTCTGGCATTGTCCACCTCACTGAGTAAATAGCGAATTTCACAGACATATACACGGCAGGAATACCATCCAATTGATGAGGCATCTCAAGGTCAGATTGCCTTCGTTTCACAGAGGGTCTGACACACCGTTGCCCAGTTGGGTCAGGGTTATGTGGAGAGATAATAATTGCACATAACTCAGGTGGACAAAATACAGGACATATGAAGGTCCCCCTTAGACCTTTATGTACTCTGTTTTATTGATGATACTGTCATGAAAAGAAAATGTATGGGAAGTTAATTTTGGCTCATACTATTCAAGGACTAAAAAAGTAGAGGATGAAATCTTACATAGAAGAAGGTAAAGCAACTCATAATTGATTCAAATATATTTGGTATACACTGGGGCTCGGTGGCATGCAAAGTGTAATAGGAATTAAGGAGAAAAATGGTTAATGGAACAGACCCCACACTTCTTCCCCAGAAGTGAGTAAGAGCAGCTCTTGCTAGGATTAATGTGGCCAGTAGGTGTCTGTTCTTAATAGAGGGGTGCCACTCACACCATGTAAAAATACCTTGGGGAAACAAGGATTTTATCTGGAGTCTAGATTCATTACAAATAGCCATAGAGCAGCGTGCCTTCGGAGAGTGGATCTTACGTGAATGCACTTCTGAAGTGTCAGTCAACAAGGTTTCTGCATCTTGAAGTAGGTGGATGGTATCTTCCAGCTTGGAAAAGACTCACTGTAACTTGTGGGATTTCAGCTCAAATTCCAGGGACTCTAGGCAACGTCTACAACCTCAGAAAAGCAATGAGTCTGAAATCAAGGCCCGTTGAGGGGGGTGGGGTTTCAGCACTGTGAATGGGCTTCTTAGGTAGGGACCTCATTAAATCCAGGACAGTGTATAGAGGTGGGCCAACTTCTGCCCAATTGGAAAGCCAATGAGGCACCTGAGAGAGAGCCTTCAGAAGCTCTGGAGGTGTGCCTACGTGTCATGAGGAAATGAGCAGTCAACTCCAGCATTATCCATGCCTCCCAGCAGATCCCATGTTCCTGATGGGGAAGGGACATCTGCCCATGGGGTCAAGCCTGGGAGGATAACAGGAGGAACAGAAAAGGCACATGCAAGTGTTTTATAACCAAAAATGGGTCTTAATGGGAGAGGCTATTCTCCACCTTGTGAAGGGATCGCCTCTTGACGCTCAGGGCCCTGATGTCAGAACAGAAAGGCAAGGACGTGACATTACCACCTAACCATGAGAATGAACATGTCTGATTGCTCTCCACCACTCTCCTGACTCCTAGCAAAGTGAGTCTTTTTTTATTGGGATTTTAATTTGTAAACAACATGGGTGGACTAATGTCTTTACAATGTTGAAACTTCCTAGCCAAGAACACAATGTGTCTTTCCATTTGTTCAAATTTTCTTTATGTCTCTCGATGGAGTTTAAAATTTTCCTTCCAATCCATGTCCACATTTCCTGTGTGCGCCTACCTTTTATTGCTGTTGTATGATCGTTTCAGCCAGTATTTTCTCCTAACTGGCTTTTTTACATATATGAAGGCTAATAATTTCTGAATATGAACTTTGTGACCTATTTTGTTACTAAGTTCTCTTTCAGTTGTAGCTTTTCAAGTTCATTTTCATACCTTGTCCTGGTGTATGATCACATCTGCTAATAAGATGATTTTTAGCTTCCACTTTAACTGTAGTGAACCATGCTCGCTGGTACTCACCCGCTCGTGTCCCGGTGTCCTCCCTTCCCTTTGATTTGGGCTCCCCCAGGGCTGACTTTTTTCTGGTGGAATGCGTTGGACAGGACACTGCATGACCTCCAAAGCCAGGTCAAAAGAAGCCTGCAGGTTTCACCTACTTAGAACATTGCTCTGCAGAAACCACCTGCCATACCAAGGTGGCCTGTTCTGAGACTGCCGTGTGGGAAGCAACCCAGCCTAAGCTTGCAGAGAGGATCCTGGAGAGAGAGAGGTTGGATCAGCCCCTCGGTGTTCCAGCCTCTGTCTGAGAAGCAGGACGGACATGAAGTCTCATGAGCTATGAATAATAATAATAATAATATATATATATATTATTTTTTTTTTTTTTAAATAGTAAGTTATGGTTCTAAGCCATACATTTAGAATTAGTATTATACAGCAATACATTACTGAAACAGTGTGCATTTTGAAGGGTTTTGGTTTTAAGTATAGGTTTATTAAGTGTTGACTCCATTTTCATTAATTAATGAGTATTTCTTTGTGTTTTCTGTAATTGTTTTCTAGTTTCTACTTTAATATTCTTTCTAAAAAAAAAGTGTCTTTCACTGTGTGGTCTCCCTGCTTGGTTTTCCCTGCATACTTGTATCTTAGAAAATATCTAATTTTGTTTTAAAGATCACCTTCATAGAGAACATTTGATTCTTTGTTTTTATATTGCTTACTATTTTCCTACTCTAATGAAGACGTAATTTCTCTTCCTTGGGCTTCTCTCTCTTCTGCCATGGACTTGAGCCAGTCCTGGAGTGCCATCTGCCCGTGTTTCCCTCTGTCCTTTTCCTGAATGACGACTTCCTCCAGTCCTTTCTGCATCATAATACGGCAAAGCATTTTTGCCCAGTGCTACTCTGAAGACAGAAGCAGACTGCTCGGTAGTCACCGCAGACCACTACAGGGCTCTCCTTCATTTCTGAGGGCTGGAGCAGTGGGATTCGCATCTGAGCCCTTCTCTGAAGCAATTTGCCCGAGTAGCTTGCTAATGCCTACACCTCCTTGTTCCTGAACCCGTCCATCACACAGCACTCCTGCCTTCAATTACCGTGCCTCCCAGTGTCTGTTTCCGTAACAGTATTTTAAATGCCTGCAAGCTGCCTCTGAAGCGCGAGTCCCTGATTTTGCTACGTGACCACCTCTAGTGTGTGGAGGGAACTTAACAAGACACTTGTACGCATGCATCACACTGTCTTACATCAAACTCTTTTTTTACAGTAAGTGACCTCATGGGTAATATAACTTTACCATCCTCGGAATACTTTAATATGTTCCCCGGTTTTTTATGTCATAGCTTGTGAGCAAATCCATCACATTTGCGAAAGTCATTGGGTGAACTATCTTACTGGGGTCACATATCCTAGGCAAATGTGTTCCCCCAGAAATTTATCCGTGAGAAAGTGTCCTAAACTGTGAAACGCTAGAATAAAATAAGGGGAGGAAAGGAGGAAATGAATCGTGAAATAGCTCTCACTGTGAGCCACTTGTGCCCAGTCCAGTGTGTGCTCATTCTTCTGTTAAACATCAACAAAGTTACGTTCCTCACCACCACCCCCAATGCCAGACCACTGGCAGATCATTTATCCACTTTTTTACCTTAGTGAGGAAATTCTGTTGAGTCTGTTTTCAGTAGATGGAGGGTCAGCAGATGGAAGTGGCTGGCCTCTCTCAGTGACCTCAGGACTTTGTTGCAAGAATTTTCAATAAGAAACTATAGATGTTCAGACGCTTGTAATGGTCACAAAAAGAAAAATGGTCAATAGGAATGCGGTGGGGTGAGGTAGTTTTTCTGCTGAGATGAAAGTATTCCAATATTTTGGAAATGATGGTAGAAAGATCGACAAGTCCTGAGCAAGTATATCCTACAGTTTTAAATTTATCAAGAAAAGAGTTGTTTAGCAGGTCTAGAAATCAAGAAAACAGGTCTTGGGTGCATCAAGAAAACAGGTGATTCAAAACATATGCTTATGACTCTTGGTTGCCTAAGTGTCACTGCTAATCTCAACTGTGTCCACTGGCGTGTGGTAACCAGACAGCCCTGCTTTGAAGATTGAGCCTGGATACTTCCCAAAATAGATAACGCAATAGGGTGATTATGGTACAATTTCATTTATCTTAACAGAAATGGCCCTGTTAGGGTAGGATGAACTCCAACATTCTTCTCATCTTCTTTTTCTGACCACAAATTCTATTAGAAATACTGTAAACATCGTGTTTGGGCCCTTTACTCTCTGGCCACACCTGCAGTGTCCAGCATTCTCACCGGTCTCTATCTTACCACCCTGTATTAGGCTCTCAACTCCTGGGGTTGATGGATATATGTGTACATCTTTATGACCTGAAGAAATCTCAGAGGTGATCCATTTAGTTTGAGATGAAGAAACAGGAAGAAAGATGTTATGCAACTTGTCCAGGTCTTGAGGCCATTTCACTGAACCTTAGGAAACTGCCATTTTTGTAGGTCAAAGCAAGTCCAGTCGGCAGATTCCCATATCATTCAACCCCAATGGTTAGTAAGTGCGCTAAGGAGGCGTGGGATGTGGGGTGTGTTCCACATCTTGTCACCTCTGTGCTGTCTTCTCATCCTACAGTGTTTGCCTGGGTATAGTTGTAAGTATTTGCTGATGGTCAATAGAAAACTTAGAAACCTGTAAATGGAGTACTGTCTCTGACATGAGGAGTTTCAGAAGAGGCCTATTTGGTAAAAAAAAAAAAAAAAAAAAAAAAAATCCTAAGTGCCAAATGAATGTTTGTACTTGGCCTTTTTTAAAATAAGTATTTCCTACATAAGCACATTGAAATATACTTTGGAAATTTAGTGAAATTCTTTTGTTCTTCCACTCAGTTTATTGTGACCCATTACTTTGTTGCTTCAATGTATTGCATAGAGTAACTAGTGACTGTTCATCAGGTAACAGCACATTCTTTGGATAAGTAGAATAATCTTGGTGTGTAAATTTACAGATACATTGTCAGAACTTTGCATTTTGTTTCTAAAATGGGGATTGCGATACTGCAGGTGTATTTAGGGATTACTTTAGGGCTGATTTATCTCCTGAGGGATGTTTGTATCATGCTGATGAGCCGGACTGACCTTTTACTTTTGTTCTGATCTGTCTGACTCATGTTC
Organism: Phataginus tricuspis; assembly: GCA_029783875.1. Taxonomy (NCBI): domain Eukaryota; kingdom Metazoa; phylum Chordata; class Mammalia; order Pholidota; family Manidae; genus Phataginus; species Phataginus tricuspis. The sequence goes on along the minus strand of JAQQAC010016209.1, from coordinate 4,725,050 downwards.
AGGGAGGAAAATCTAATGAAATTAAATTGGTTTTACTAAGCTCTCCCAGAGAGCCTCTCCCTTTTGTATCAGCAATTAAAGGTCAAAGGGAATAAAGTATTAAGGTTGCAGGTCAGGAATGAGAGATACAGTGTGAAACTGAATTTGAATCAACAGCCTAAGCTGCTAGGTGGACAGTGTGACTCACTGATTGGGTTGTCGTCTGCACAGGAGTTATTCTATGTCGGTGTATTCTTCCAAACCTTCACTCGTATCTGTGATAATCAGTGTTTGTTCTAACGGTTTAACTTAATTTTTAAAACACACATGGTTGGTCTTTGCATTCTATTGGTGACTGTTGCTGGGGATCCGTAGAGCCTAGCCTGGATCCTTGGTTTCTAGGCTTACTTCTGTATATTAAAAAATATATTTTTAAGCATTTAGGAAGGCTCAGTTTCTCCTTAATTCATGATATGGAAATTGTCCTACTGGTCTGGATATTTTTTATGATTGTTTTTATATTGACTTTTATCTCTATATTGCCTTGTTTTTGATACCTCTTTAAATTTTTTTGCTTGTCCTGTGTTTAACAATATACTTTAATTAGTTACAGTCTTCCCACACACAATATTATATCACTTCGAGTGGTATAAAGACTTCACAACAGTATAATCCCTCCCATCCTTCCAAAAATAGCATTATTTTTGGAATACATTTTATTTTTACCTATGCTATAAACACAATACATTGCTTCTATTTTTACTTTCAAAAATCAATAGTCTTTTAAAGCAATTACAAATAAGAAAAATGTCTTTTATATTTCTTAATATATCCATTTCTGGAAATCTTCATATCTTTATTTAGAACTAAGTTCTGTTATGATAGTCCTCTTATCTGAAGAATTTCATTTAATGTTTCTTGTACCTCAAGTCTGCTGTTAATAAATTTGATTTTTGTTTGTCTGAAAGTTTTGATTTCTCTTTCATTTTGAAAGATGTTTTCTCTGCGATAGTATTTTGATGGACACTTTTCTTAAATTTTCTTTCAGCTCTTTAAAGATGTCCCTCCACCAATTCTGGTTTTCATAGCTTCTGATGAGAAGTCTTCTGTAACTTTTATCTTCATTCCTCTGTGTCATCTCATAATACATCTCTTCCCACCCCCAAATCTGGCTGCCTTTGAGATTTTCTCTTTATCCTTGATGTTTTTTTTGTGAAATGTAGTTGACAAAAACATTATATTAGTTTCAGGTGTGCAATGGGAGATCCAAAGAGCCAAAGCAATCTTGAGAAAGAAGAACAAACTTAGAGATATCTTCTTTTTTTATGGTTTGATTATACTCTAAGGAGTGTGTGTGTATATTAATTTTGGAAAACTTATTGGAACTGTGACTTGACATCTTTTAATATTTTTTGAAAATTGCCCGCTGCTATTTCTTCAAATACCTATTTTGCTATGTTTTGTTTCTCTTCTTCTTCGAGGAGTCTAATCACCCCTGTCAGATTATTTGATCTTGTCCCACAACTCTCGAATGCTGTGTTCTGTTCTGTCGTATTCTTCTCCATTCCTCTTTTCTCTTATCACTTCAATTTGAGTGATTTATGCTGACCTATATTCAAGTTTATTAATTCTTGCTTTGGCTCTGCTCAGTCCATTGATGAGCCAGTGGAAGGCACTGTTCACTTCTATTATCATGCTTTAAAAAAATGTTCATATAACTCTTCCTGAGATTTTCTGCATCTGCGCACATTCTCCATCTCTTCCTGCATGTTCTCCACATACTACACTGGTCCCTTTAACATATTATTCATATTATTCCCCATCTGATAGTTAAAACACATGGCTATCTCTTAGTCTGGTTATGTTGATTGCTTTTTCTCTTGACTGTGGGATGGTTTTGTTTTTTTTTTCCTTCCATTTTTTGTGTGACTCATGTATATGTTTTTTATTGGGTGCTGGACATAATGTGTAGGAAAGTAGTGACTGCAATAAGTAATATTTGTGCCTGGAAATCACGCACCTCTTCTAATGCTAGGCCATTTTTAGTATGTGGGCTGAGTCAGTGTGCCCAACAGATGAGCTGGATTTTTTTTTCTGTTGTTGTTGCAGTGTAACTTCAGTGCATCAGGGGCTTGAAATTCCTCTAGCATTATCTTTTGGTCAGGATTGAGACTGGTTTGAAGCTGCTCCACTCTCAGCTTCAGTCTTCCTTGTACCCCAGAGAGGATGCCTCTCCTTGCTTTTACCTCCCTCCCCAATGGCGGACACTGTTGCTTGTCATGTTGTGCTTGCTATCCTGTTGTTATGAGGGTGAGTTTCTGTTTTCCTGACCCAACAGGCCAGGTACCCCTGAAAATTGGGAAGGTGGGGTAAGGGTGGAGTGCTTTCTCAATGATGCCACCCCTTCCTGAACTGTGGACTGTCAGATGGTCCAAGTGGTTCTCTGTGCCTTCCTCAGCACCTACAGGATTGTTTCCCTTTCCCTGTCCTTCCCCAGTTGCAGTGTAGCTTCACCTGTGCCCTGGAATGGCATGTGTGCTAACTTTCTCCTGGCGGGGTAAGATACTTTTTCCTTAGTGGAAACGGGCGAAGGAGGGAACCAATGGAGGCTAGTCCTCCCTGCCAAATTTGCATGACTCCTAGTAAGACTTCCTCCCCTCTCTCACTCTGCCCCCTTTTTGTCTTATGAGAACACAATAGATGTCATGAAAGTTCTCTGTGAGGGATGTAACCCCCCTTGTGTCCATGGTCCCAGGCATTCTGTTTGCTCATACTAGCCCACCCTTGGCTTTTAGTAAATCACTAAAAGAACCTTTAGCTGGATTCTTCTTACTACTCTTATGCAGGCACTATCCCTTTCCCGTGATCTGCCAGAGTTAAGCCATGTCTTTTATGCCATCTCCCTCTGAAGGTTTCTGTCTGTCTTTAGATTCAGTTCATTGGTTGCCCTGTGACCTTAGCTTTCTGATGGGGTGAAGGCAATTATTGATTGTGTAGTTGATCTGACTTTTAAAAAAATGTCTTAATAGAATTGGGATAATACTCTCTCCAGCTTTATATAGTCGAGGCAGGAGCTGGAAGCGCCTCCGTGCTTGGAGGCCAGAGGGCAGATGCATTTTCTTTTGGTTATGTGTTGGAATCTTGCCTTCTCTTCAGTTTGATGATCAGAGGGTGGAGACTGTGCAGGTGGCCAACCCCCAGAAATTTATGGCTGTTTTGAGATGACAATACACCTCCCACCACTTGCTTTTTCCATCCGCGAGGCTGTTTTGTGCTGTTGGAGACAGAGGGCAGAGCTGTCTTACGTTACTGCTCTTTATCCCTCACTCAGTCCATGGCTCCACTCTATGTATGTAGAGACTGAGGTCAGAGAACACATACAATTTTGCGATTTTCAAATTCTTCCTAATGACATGCAACTGAGGTCTCTGAAGTAGGTATGTGATCTTCCCGATGCAGTGTTTGAAAACATTAGTCTGTATAGGCAAGGCAGTTAATAGGGATGACTGAAGTGGGCCATTTACATGTAAAATGTGTAGGAAAGGAAAAATATGGCTCTTTTTAATTTTGTCTTCCCATATTTAATAGCCACCATAGGACAGAGGATGTGTCTTTCTCTTCTAAAAGCAGCAGTTCTGACACAGTGATGATTGGGAACTGACATCCTTCTCAGTGCCAGAGCACGACAGAGAGCAGTGGAGAGTGTGGCTAAGTGGACAGCTTGGGCTCACGGTAAGGGGCAGCAGCTCCTAGTCAGCCCCAACCAGTCATTGACAGATATGAATATGAGCCCAGTATTTCCAAAAGTTCTGATAGTTAAGACTGTCTGGAATCTGTTACATTTGTGTTCCTGAATTTTAAATACTGGCTCAGTAATGGTTTTGCTTTTCTTTTAAATGGTGTTCAGAAAAAAACTCTGTGATGGTCGGCCCAATTCAGTTTGGGCTTCTAGTGTGTGGCACTTCCTTAACTCATAATGGTGAAAATACCAAATATAAGTTCACCAAGGCATTTGATGCCTGCCATGTTCTCTGTTGTAATCCCAAGAAATATTTTCATTGCAGAGCGTAGAGTCAGTTTTTTTTTTTTGTCTTGAGTTTAGGCAAATAGATTAGATTCTTCGGATGTTGAATGTAGTTGAGCTGTCAGAAGTCTTCTCTGACCACCAGAAATGCTGGCAAGCATTGTTCAGATGAGCGTATCTTGTTTCCAGGGAGTGGCGTGGAAAGCGTGAGTCCCTGTGGCACCCCCCCAAGAAGCACTTGGTTTTCCTAAACAAGCCAAGTTAACTTCTGCCAAAGGGGACCAGGGCTAACTCACCATAGAGGACGGTCAAAAGTCACTGATGTTTGGCTTCAACAGGAAGATGTTAAACTCAGTTGTATGTTGCATGTTCTGACCTTTGTCGTTACTTCAGATGACATAGTTTTTTCTCATTATTTTAAACCCCCCTCCAGAGGGTTGACTTTTCCTCTCTTCTTCCCTAACTTTATCACCTTCTCAGAGAGCCTGGGAAGAGATGATACGGAATTTTGCAAGGTTGTGGATTCGTGCTCCCCTAGCTGGTAGCACTGGCTTTGATTCGAAGGTCCTTTTCTATGGCTGACTCAACTCCTGGACACGGCGGTAAATGTCACGTGCCCTGGTCATAACCAGCTGCTTAATTATGCTAACCACAAATTCTTAAAGATCTATTTTCCTAAATGTAGAAGATCATCTAAAAGAATGGCAAGGCACAGTACCTGCCTTTTGACAGTTTATCAGTGCCAGGTGAGGAGGGGCACGGACATGCATAGGGAATGTGTGATAGAGGCACGGTGCGAGGTCAGCCCAGGATTTGTGGAGGGCAGTGAGCATGGTAGGCGGCTCTGGTTTGACTCGCTCATGCACTTCTCTCCTTTTACTATTTTTAGCAAAATGTGTGAGGTTTTTTTTTTTAGTTCTATACTTGGATAAGTTGACAAAAGTGAGTTTCGGCACTGTGAGTTGTCACAGTGAGCCAGCAGACTTTAAAATCCATGAACTTTAAATCTCAGCCTGACATATAGATGAACCTCAGCCATAGGAGGACATGTGCCAGGGATGTGAGAAGCCCCAGGACAAACAGCTTATCTCTCCATAGACCTGTATCTATATAGTTTGTATGATGACAAGCGATTTAAAACACCCTTACCGTGTTAAAATGCACAAGGCTGTCTAGCAACTTCGAGGCAAAATTTACATCCATGTCTTGAGATAAATCACAATTTACTAAAAATTACAATTCCTTTGAAAGAAATTTCATGCAGCTAAAATGGCTGTGGCCTCTTCCTCTGGTTCCCTAGGGGCTCTGCTGCTATGGGGCACTTTGGAGGAAAGATCTGAACTCTATGAGTTAAAGCTTCCCCGGATATTCTGTCTTCTGTTTCCCACCAAGGATGGGGATCGGGAGAGACAGACAGAGGAGAGTTTCTCTAGTGTGGATACTTATATCCTTTCATAAAGAGGAGTAGGTAGAAGTGGAGAGAGAAGTTTCCTCTGTCTTGTTACTTGATCACAAGTCCCTTTCCTAAAACATACACACACTAAGAGACACAGTGGCAGGTGAGTGGGCTTTTTCTCCAGATACTTTCAGAATGGCGTATTTATCTGAATGACATTGTTTATTCTTATTTAGATCCAGCATCTGTCACTCACATGTCACGTTCACCTTCTGTGTTTCACTTGATTGTACAGATTGGTTCCTTTCTGCAGTTAGAAAACACTCATTTGTTTCCTGATTACTTTTTTTTTTTTGGTATCATTAATCTACAATTACATGTGCAACATTATGGTTACTAAACTCCCCACATCATCAAGTCCTCCCCACGTACCCCACTACAGTCACTGTCCATCAGCATAGTGAGATACTATAGAGTCAATACTTGTCTTCTCTGTGTTGTACAGCCCTCCCGGTGCCCCCCTAACATTACATCTGCTAATCGTAATGCCCCTTTTACCCTCTTATCCCTCCCTTCCCACCCATCCTCCCCAGTACCTTTCCCTTTGGTAACTGTTAGTCCATTCTTGGGTTCTGTGAGTCTGCTGCTGTTTTGTTCCTTCAGTTTTTTTTTTCTTTGTTTTATACTCCACATATGAGTGAAATCACTTGGTACTTGTCTTTCTCCGCCTGGCTTATTTCACTGAGCATAATACCCTTTAGCTCCATCCATGTTGTTGCAAATGGCAGGATTTGTTTTCTTATTATAGCTGAATAATGTTCCATTGTGTATATGTACCACCTCTTCTTTATCCATTCATCTACTGATGGACACTTAGGTTGCTTCCATTTCTTGGCTATTGTAAATAGTGCTGCGATAAACATAAGGGTGCATCTGTCTTTTTCAAACTGGGCCGCTGCATTCTTAGGGTAAATTTCCCCATTACTTTTAAACACAAAAATAAGCACAGCTCACTCTGACCCTTTTGTCTGAAGCATCACCTTCATTAGAAGGGACAAGCGAGTCCTTAGGGGACCTCCTCTGCTATTTTTGTCCTGCTTTTCCCAGAAAGCACGTCTGATGGGAATGTGGATGATTAATCCCATCAGGAGGCTGCCTCTAGCAGAAATTTACATTCATACTTGTAAATATAGCAGCACTCCCGTCTCCTGAACCACAAGCCATCTTCTCTCTAACTCCCTGTGCTAATGTGAAATTAAACACGATGAAGGTGTAACAGGCAAAAGAGACTGTTTCTACATCACCACGGTTGAGTTACGTTGTCGGTGAATATGGAAGAATTGGCGTTTAGTATTTGGAAGTGCTATTTTTGAAATATATATTCAGTTAATACTTATCTTACATAGCTAAAATGCTACTCAGTGGCTTAGGGGCTTAGCAAAATAAAGTGATTTATTGTCTTAGGTATGTAATACAGTGTCATGAAGAACATCACCAGTTCCAAATATGAGATCATTTTTACCTGTTTCAGAAAAGCGGGTCTGCCAACCTTTCCGTGAGATGACTGTCAGTGCCCGTATTTGCTCATTCCTAGAAATTGACCGATTTGCAAATAATCTTGTTCTTTTCACATAGGGTCCTGTTCTTTTGTTGGGGTTTCTGTTCTTTTTTAAAAAACATCTGTTAACATAATAAGAGGAAATTACAGAATAATAACTGGGAAGTAATTATTTCGGGGGTCAGTTGCCTCTTTCATAGTGGACTCTTTCCTTGTGGACCTTTACTTTCCTATGAGCTCATCTTCAGTTGGGGTAGTTTCTCTTCTTAGGATCCCTGTCAGGTTCTGGAGGAATTTCTGGGACGATTTTGCTTCTGGGATTTCTGGGACGATTTTGCAAAATTTCTTTGCGTTTGCTTCTGCTGTGACTGATGACTGCTCTTGTTTAGGGGTTCTCACGCCAGGCAGGTCATCCACATTTTAACATGACTTCTTATAGGAGTCCTTCTCTCCCAGCTCAGAGGTCCAGGAAGATGGTTATAGGACACTTCCGTCTCTGAAGAGACAGCTCCCTGAGAGTTTAATTCTCTCTTGGCACCTCTTGAAGACACAAAGCTATGTCTCCTCTTCCATTAAACCCTCATCCCTTATTTCCTGAGGTTCCATTTGGTCCAGTCACCCTTTCTTCTATGCTAAATTGATAACCTACTGTTATCCCCTTGAAGTGGAGATGAGCTGCTCGATAGCCAGTTGGGGCTATTTAATGGCATGACCCAGGACGTGGCATAGCATCCATCCTTATGCCTGTTGAAGGTTTGTGTCTGCAAGGGAATATCCACTTTCAGCTCCCAGTGAGCAAGCACCTTTCCGGGAAAAAAAGTCTTAAAAATTCCTTGCATTTCTGTAATAATATAAATTCACACTCAGACACAGAGCAGAGTGCTCAGAGCCTGGAAAAAGTACAAAAGTGTGAACACAAGTTACTGCACAAAATAAAAAGGACTTTCATCTGGGAAAGAAGCATTCAGGACAGAGAGCATCATGGGGCAGAACAGTGGGGGCAGAACTTGGAACCTTGTTCCCGAGAGGACAGTGAGTAATTCACAGAGGGATTATTCTCCTCTGGCGTACCAACATGTGTTTTCATCAGCTCCGTTCATCAGCTTTTTAGAAGGAAGTTTTCGAAACTCATGACGAGGTGCATTACCTGTCATGTTCAGTTGTCCTTGACATTCAAATATACCCTCTGGGAAATTATATTGACATTTTGCCTTCTGTGTTTTGAGCTAAATATTCTCATCATTTTGATATTTTTGTAAAATGCTGCATGAAGGAATTCCTCCATATTTTCTTACAAGTTCATATCATAATTGGCTGGCCCCCACCTGACTGTTTCATTCAAATATCAGGTACAGGGATTTGGGCAAGCTGCCAGCAGCCTTTATAGAATATTTTGTTGATGGACTTTAGATCGGTCCAGGTGTGTTAGCAAGGTACCCTAAGATTCTGTCCAGCTGACTCTGAAAAGGATCTCTGCCCTCGTAGCCCAGCAGGCTACATATTTCAACAAATATCCTTGACATCATTACCGAGCAAATGAAGAGTCTGCCCTTGAATGTGCCTACGAACTGCTCACTGAAACAGAAACACAGTGACGTAAAAGACAGGCAGTAGCTTTGAAACATCATGGCTCGACCACTACACTGACGAGTATTAAGATCTCGTTCCAACTCTACATGTGGTAAATATCTGCCATGAGCATTACAAAGCTTAGGAAACGCTCATAATTCTGGTAGAAGCAGCAAGGAAATACAAAAATGCAATTGAGAATGCTAGCAATCCTCGGGGAAACTGTTCAGAGTGTGGTGCAGTGTGGTTTCAAAGAATTAAGATCTTCAGGGCAGATGGACCAAAGACATAGCTCTCAAGATAATGGATGTCTGGAGAAGTTAAAGATTCCTTTTCTTTTCTTTTTTTTAATTCAAGTGTAGTTGATACAGAATATTATATTGGTTTCAAGTATACGACAGAGTGGTTCAACAGTTACACACATTATTAAGTACTCACCCCAACTCATGTGGTTACTGTCTGTCAACATAGGAAGATGTTACAGAACCACTGACTATATTAATCGAACATGTAGTCAATGTTCTTGAACAAGAAAGGATGAAGCACAGGGAAGTGTTGGAAAGCAGTTGATGACTTTTCACTGAATTTCTGAGCATCCCCTTAGACTTTGTTTACCCACTTCCAAGGAAGGATTAGAGTTTTCGATTCTAGAACTGGACAGTAAATAGATCTGTGTTGTTTTGATTCACTAAGTTTGTTCTAATTTGTTACAGAGGCCATGGAAAACCAATACATTAACATCTACAATATGATTATATTTTGTCTGTCTTCCCCTGCTAGAATGTGGATGCCCAGAGGGCAGAGATTTCTATTTTCTTTCCACTGTGGCCCCAATGGCTTGGCATAAAGCAGGCTTTCCATAAATATTTGTTCAGTAGATGTCATGGTGAGAGGCTGGCTCACTGTCCATATGGAAGGTTTGAGTCTCACCTAATTCCAACATGCCTGTCCCAGGCAGTTATGTTCATTTGTTAACTCCTTTCACTTGACTAAAATCTAAACACCGCTGCTTCCCAGCGTATATATTTAACATCTTTATAATTATCACCTGCTGAATATGTAGGTTATTTCAGTTGGTTTCTGTTAAGTTTCTCCTGTTTATATTTCAGACATGTATAAGTATTTAAATAAAACTGCCCTACCGCCCACAGGGAAGGACTTTGGAAATTTGTGCGCAATGAGACAGACAATCTGTAAGGACAAAACGAAAATCTGGCGTCATCTTATTTGGAAATAGGTCTTGATCAGTTGTGACTGTGTCCTTCTTGCTCAGAGAAGCTCTGCGTCTTGGTGAAGACTCCATGGAGAGGACGCCTCTGTTTGTGAAGCCCCAGGGAATTGAAATGTTTCCTTGGCTGGAGCAGAGTTTGCAGATGTGCTGGTAATGTCTTTTTTCAGGACCACATCCTGGATGTGTTGTGAAAGGAGCTCTCTCTGAATGGCCCTGTGCCATCAAACAAGAGCCCACAGATGAACACGACAAACCTCGGGCCGTTCCTTTGAGAACCAATGTTCTTTTCTAGCCAAGGCGCCTGCTATCTTTGTTTCTGTACTTTCTCTCTCATAGTTTATTTTGCTGGCCTTCTCCTGGAGCTTGGCAGGCATTAGTAAGGACCTTTGATGGAAATGCTGCTTTCGTCATTGTGACATGTACCCTGCTTTGAACGTTCATTGCGTTAGTATGTTGCCTTCCTGAAATAATGCTATTCTTTTTGTTCCTCTCCCACAACATGGATCTTTAATAGCCTTCAAGCAAAGCTGTAATATTTGCCACTCAGTGAACTTAGTACACCGTGAGGCTGTTTCACAATTGGTTTCCATCTATTTTCTGTTATCCTTTCCATGCAGTTTTCTGCCAGGGCAATTGCATCATTGTGCTTCATTCCAGAAAGTCCAGTCCAGTGGAAATCAGACAGCCTCGATGTAATTCCTGCCTTCATTGGCAGATACCTCAACATTGCCCAGCTTGTTACTGGTTTACCAGGTGTCCTTGGAGACATCCTTAGCCCAAACTCTTTGGTTTAGAGGGCTTTGTTCTTATGAAGGGGACCAGGGGTGTGAGGAAAGAGGTGTACACACAGCACACAGCTGAAACTCTCACAGCAACTGTGGTTCCCAGGTGTAGAGACAGTGGAGCTGTTTCTGGACCATGAGCTTGATTTCTGCAGTTAGCTCCTGCCCTCCTCCCAGGGAGGTGAACTGCACTCAGTAAGGCCATCTGGCCTCTTCCTGTGCTTCATTTCTACTTCGGTGCCGCTGTTGTGGGCATGTGGGTGCGGATGGCTTCTGCATTTTGGAGGTGCATCATAGACTGTGATTGCAGAATAATTTTATTTGCTTTCTATTTCATTGTGGATAGAATCAGTGGAGAACTGGCTATGGGACAACTGTGGAGCAATTCCATTTGGGATTTTAATGAGCTTAGATATGATTTATAAGGATGCCCTCAAAAGTTCATCCATAAACAATGCTGTGATTGAACTTGGCAAAGTACCACATCGAACTGCCTGTATCTAATGCCAGGTTGACCTCTCTACAGCCTTTGGTTTTCCTTATGTTTTCTTAAACTTGATAACAAAGGAGCAAAACCATGCCAGAGATCTCCTGCAGACCATATCAGACCCCACAGTCACATACCAGACAGGCAAGGCAAACGAATGTTCACTTACAGCCTTGCTCTGAACCAAGTGAAATGATTTGCGGGCCTTATTTTGGGCTGCAATGAACTAGTCGATTGCCAACACCAAGTCTGTCTGTGAATGATAGTAACTCTGTATCTACATGTCACTCCCTGTGTGATGGGTTTTATTGTGTCCCCCCCCAAATTCATATGTTGAAGTCCTAACCCTCCAGTCCCTCAGAATGTGTCCTTTTTTGCAGACTGGGTGTCTGAGGATGGTAATCAAGCCACATGAGGTCATTTGGCATGCCCTACCTAATCCATATGACTGGTGTCCTTATAAAAAGGAGAAATTTGCACAGATAGACACACACAGTGGAAAGACAAAGTGAAGAGACATAGAGAAGAGCAGCTGTCTACCAGCCAAAGGGAATGGCCTGCAGCAGGTCCTCCCTTCACATCCCTCAGAGGGACTGAGCCTCCCTCCACAACTGTAAGGTTTCTGTAGGTGCAGCTCCTGCCTGTGCTTCCTTGTTAGGGCAGCGCGGGCCCACCAACACATCGTGGTGCATTCTCCCTTCTCTACCGACCGCTGGCTGCCCACACAGTCCGTGCCTTCTCCTCCCCCAGCCTGTGCTGCATCTGTATTGTTCAGTTTCTCAGTAGTGGCTCTATTTGATGACAGGCAGAGCAGCAGATGGATGAATGCTGACTTTATTAGACACCTGTTTGCCGTGTAACAGATTTCCCCAAAACTTAGCACTTACAGAAAACACACATTTCTGTCATTTATAACCTCATTATTGTCATTTATTACAGTTTTGTCATCTCCCCGTGTCCGTGGGTAGGAGTCTGGGTGCCCCTGAGCTGGGTCCTCCGGCTCAGAGGCTCCAAGGCTGCCATCAGAGTGCTGGATGGCAAAGAGTCCAGGCTGAGCTGGAGGAGGACCTGCTCCCGCGCTCACTCACGCGGCTGGCGGCATGCTTCCGTTTCTTTGTGCCGGGCTTCTGTTTAGATTTGTGAAAAACGGCTGTCAGCCTGTTACTGTTCTGTGGGAAATCTTCCTTTTTTCTCTCTAAGATTTTCTTTGGTGTTCTCAAATTTTATTGTGACTCGTCCAGGTATGTGTTTTGACTTACGAATTTTCCTTGGGATTTATAGGAACGCTTGAATTTGTAGAGTAATGTCTTTTACCCAGTCTGAAAAAAAAAAAACTCTTTACCTATTATTTTCTCCTGGGATTCTGAGAAAACATTTACCATCTTCTCTATCCCTATGTTTCTAGACTGGTCTTCCCCCTTTTGCATCATTTTCTTTGTGCTGCATTCTGGATAATATCTGACCTAAGTTTCTGTCACCTAATTGTCTGTCAAGCCACATTTAATCTGCTGTTAAACTCATTTACTGACCATTTTCCATTTCTGTTGGGTTCTTTTCAAGTCTGGTAGATGGCTTTTTACAGTAATTTGTTGTATTTTACTCCTTTAAACATCATAAGCATATTTGTTTAGATTGTCTTATCATTTCAATATCTGAAGCTTTGGCAAGTCTGTTTCTTTTCTCTTTAATGGCACCTCACGGTATCTCATTTCCTTGCATGTCTGCTGACTTTGCTGGTGAAATAAGCCTTTTCCTTGGGAAATTATGTTGAGAAGTCTCTGGGGGCGAGGGGGTGTGTTGCACAGAGAGGAGCTGCGCTTGCTCTGGACCCTTGGGACCAGGGGTTTACACAAAACGCTGGAAACCTTTTGTATAACACGTGTGGAAATTGAGAGTGACCTTCAGAAACTTTCTTAGTAACATGACATAGCTGCAGCATCAGTGTGCTGTGTTTGTATCTTTTATTTCCATTATCATTTTTATTGAATTCATTATTATGTTATTTTATAAAAGCATGAGAATTCCCCCGGACTGGAAATGAAACAGTCCAGCTCTTCACCAAAGTGTTTTAGAGGTGCTGTTTTGAGCTAAATTGATACCTTAACATCTTTTAGACTTCTCATGTGATATGAATTTGGGTTGCAATTCCACATGAGTGTTAGTTTTCCTGTGTTCATTCATTTGATGCATTCTCGGGACCCAGGAAAGTATCCTTATAATCCCTATATGATGTGGGTTTGGTGGGAGTCTGTTACACCGAGAGTGTGTAGCCCTTCAGAAATCCCAGATTTGAGGTAGATGGCACCTCTATTAGGTTTCCCACCCTGGATGTGCTATGGGATTTTTTTCCTACCTTCTGTACCCTACAAGGAATTAAAAAACTAACACTTTAATTTGCCAGTTGACCAGAGGCCCACAGGGAAACAGGGCATTCATGTTCTGCTATCCTTTCTTGATTCTGGGCTCCACTTTGATTTTGGCCTGATAAATTCACATTATCTTGTCATCCCTTTGATATTAAAGTGCATATATAGATGTATATTCATGTTTGTGTCTTCTTAGCAAAGGTAGAAACAGGCTCAGTGACTTACTCAGGTTCTTAGATGAGGGTGTAGAGTGTGAATCTAAAACTAGGTCTGCTGAGTCTCTTCCAGTGTCCTTCCTATGGCACCATTACAGCAGGACTTTCTGGTTCTCCCTAAAAGGGTGACATCCTGTGGGTGTGTATTGCTCATCTGACATTTACACCAGGCACAGAAGCATTACAAAATAATACTAAAGCAATAACACATATTGCTGGAATATATGTGGGAAAATGGGTACTTTCATATATTGCTGATGATATCATGAGTGCGTATAGCCCTTTGGATGTCTAGATGTCAGTAACTATAAAAATGTTAAACCTATATACTCATTGACCCAGCCATCCCAACTTAGAGCTGCATCCCCTAGAAATAAAGCTCAGTAGGTAAGGACCGTTGTTTCAGCATATGTCCTGAGCATTGTTCAAGCTGTCAGGGAACTGAAAATGGAGGGACTGCCTTTCAACAGAGGAGCCATTGAATAAATTAGACTATATTGGCAACATGTCATATCATATCATGCAACCATCCCAAATAATGAATTTGAATATATTAGTTGTTATATAGGAATTTCTGCAATATATTGTTGAGGGAGAAAAACCAACAGAAGGTGTATATAATATTCCATTGTTATAAAGCAGTGACAAAATTCTCTGTGTGTGTGTGTGTGATTAAGTATGAAGGAAAATATGAAAAGATATACTCTAGATTCTTCACATGAAGTACCTGGGAGGGCTGTGGCAGCAGAGTGTGTAGTAAAGAGGGAGGGATGGCGTGGATGGGGTTAGAAGACCAGCAAAACCACACACACATGCACAGACACATACATATACACATACACACATAACTTCTAACACAGTGAGCTAATATATGTCACGTTTGGGCATATGTAAAGTTATATGTGCATATGTAAAAAAAGTTTTAAAATAAATTGACAGAGACATTTTTAAGGTAGCAAAAACGTGCTACCGTGATGAGTCTGGGGCTTGGGGAAAGATAAAGCAGCTGTCTTCTGTCTCATTGCCTCCCAGGTGGTAGGAGTGGTCATGGACTGTCTGTGGGCCTCCTCCGGACTTTGCCCAGCTGCCTCTCCCTCCCACCTCTTCATCCTTCCCTGTTAAGAGCAGAGAAAACCTCAGCCGTGCATCCTGTTCTCCAGGGAGCCCTGTGCTCCACCCTGGAGCACTCTTACTGTTTTAGTATTGTTTACCCACACATGGTCAATATATCAGAACCCATGTGAGGATTGAAATGCTACCGCATGCACTTGATAAGCGTACACTGAGTGCCAACTGTGTGCTAGGTGCCACGCCAAACACTGGGCTCACACACCAAATAGTATGGAACCCTTGCCTCCAGCTTGTCCATAGACTTGTTAGGAATTTGCAAGACAACCTTAAAATGGAACGTTAAATAAAACAAATAGAACAGCGTTTCCTCACGAAACAGTGTCAAGTATATATTTCACTGACCTTTTGCAAAAGAGAAGAAAGGAAATGGCTCTTTTCCATCATCTGCTAAGTGGTGGGGCTGACCTTAGTTTAGAGCAGATCTCACTGCATCCCCGCATGTATTCCTCTGGGCATAAAGATGGGACTGTTGCTCCGTTAACTTTACATACTGCAGAGGCAGGTGTGGGGTTATAAACCTGTAACATCTGAGAGCTGTAAACATGTCTGTACCCATCAAGTGAATAATGCACGTTATTGCTTTATTTCTGCTTTCATTTGTAGAATCGTAAAAACAAAACAAAACAAAGCCCACAAGCCAAAAAAATCAGTAATCCCTCCAAAGCCCCCCAGAACAAAACACAGTCCCCCAGAAACCTCATAAATGGCAGGAAAAGGTTGAGTTTGAGCAATCTCAGCAATGTTAAAGTGTCATGCTGCCCCCCCATCCTTTAAGAGTCAGGGAACCCACTCCAGGGTTGGGAGTACCAGGAGGATGGCCGCAGGCATTTCAGTGTTTGTTCACATGCACATGCACACAGACTGCTCGTTCTTATGGCTTCAACACTGCTGTCTTCACAATCCTGGCCCTGCTATTTGGGGAACACTGAGCTAATCCATCCATTTCCTCTTCAGAAGGGGTTTGGTGGTACAGGAAGGTGAGGCGACGTGTCCACACTCCCAGAACAATGCCCACTAAGGCGTCCATGGCCTGTGCTTCAAGCCTGTGCTGTCGAGCATGGTAGCCATCCGCCATATGGGGCTACTGAGCCTTTGAGTGAGCGTGAGTCCGAGTTGAGATGTGACATATGTGTAAAATATAGACATGGATTTCAAGGACCTAATACACAAGAAGTGTAGAACAGCGCATCAATCATTTTATGTTGATTGCATGACGACATGGTGATATGTGGGATATACTAGTTTGAAAAATGTCTTGTTAAAATTAACCTCACTATATCTTTTGACTTTCACGTGATTACTAGAAAATTTAAAATCACATAGATTGCTCGCCTTATATTTCTATTGGAGAACACTGCTTTAAAAGTGTCCTTTTCTACTGAGTTCCTATGGCGTCCATCCATCCATCCATCCATTCGTCCACTGGCAGAGGTTACTTGGGGTTTTTTGGGTGAATTTGGAAGCTGTTTTGGTGGTTTGTTTTCTGTCCCCACTATTTGGGGAAACTATCAAAATAATCTGGTCACTGAAGGAATTACCTTGAGCGAGTGTGAGGTTTAAGAAACTGGTTGAGTCCATCAGCAGACAGGAATGCCAGCACAGGAACTGTGCCCTCACGGAGACCCAAGGCGGGAGCAGGTGTGGCCACGTGCTGCCTGTGCGGGTGGGGAGGGCAGGCACGGCAGCAGCCCCTTGGTGGCCCCCCTCCATGTCCCGTTTGGAGCTCAGGCTGCCGTCACAGGCGCCCCCTCCCTTTCTGGCAGTCCCCTCTCGAGGAGCAGGCGCTTCACCACGTGGCCTCTAAGTCTCGGGGGCCATCCCCCCGTCGCTGTCCCACCTCTGCTGCCGTGGGCCCTGGGCACTGTTCTCCCAAATCTCCGTGCAGTCCCGCATCTGCCCTTCGGCCACGACCTTTCCTTTCCCCACACTGTCTTTTCCCATCTGTTGGCAAGTTCAGGCTCTCCTCAAGATTTAGCTTAGGCATCCCTTGGACTTAGGGCCAGAGAAGTCTACAAATACTACTACTCAAGTGTGTGCTCTGTGGACCATCGGCCCCAGCGGCACCTGGGGGATGCATAAGAATTCGGAATATTCAGCCCCACCCCGACCTGCTGAATCGGAGTCTGCATTTTAACCAGGCGCCCAGGTCTTTCCACTGCACGCTGAAGCTTGGGCAGCTTCGCCCAAGCCTCAGATTCATGCTTGAATTAAAACACATACTGTGTTGTAACTGTTTGTGACGTGATCAGCCTCCTCCACGAGGTTGAGTCTGAGGTCAGAGACTCTTGGTTCCTCTGTGTGTGCACAGTGCCTAGGAGCTTGGTCGTTATTTAATACGTGGAGCTGACGAGATAAAAAGAGACAGTTTCCAGTGGATACGGACTTGGAAGTCAGTCGTGCACGCACACACCACGGGAAGTAGACTCCTGCAGGTGGCTGGGGAGCTGAGGTGCAGTGACAGGAGAAGAAGGTTCTGATTCCTAAAGAATGTCACCCTCGAGGAGGGAGGAGGCCGGGGAAGAAGGGGGCGTTGTTGCAGTAGGTGGAGCAGGCGTCAGACATACGGGTGGCGAGCCAGCATGACAGTGAGGAGAGAGGCTCGGGAAAGCGGGGAGCGTCAGACATTTGAAAACGCCTCAGGTCTTGACATTCAGCGATGCTTGAAGTTCTGGGTGTGCAGGGGATTAGGATGTCTCAGATGGCTTAGCAGAGCTTTCGTTCAGGTTGTATATGAGAGAGAGTGCTGGTCGTGAGCCGGAAAGCAAGCAGCAAGTGACGTGCTGGCACTTGGCAATGTGGGGCATGAGGAGTCAGGAGCCTCGCTTGAAAAGTGGTGGAGAGTCCAAGCAGGGTTTTCTTAGGAAGAAGAAATACACGTCTCCTCTCTCTGTTGCGTTGTAAGCTCCTTTTCGCTGTGGCCGTGTCTTCTTGGCCTTTTCTCGGAATGCCTGTTATGTAGCCCATTATCACAGAGTGGATAAAAGATCCAGGAAGCAAAATAAATACCATTATCAGAGAAAAGTCCAAAAGCAAGTGAGCAAATAAATGACTCATTCAAAATGAGATAAGAGGCCCTTTCAGGGTTACAGCTCCCATGTCCAGCGGCGGCCAGGACTGGGGCGATGCCAGAAGGGTGTCTGCCTTAGGCACCCGTTTCCAGTTTGTACTCTCTGCGCTCTCACGTCTCACCCTCACAGAGACCCTGGGAAGTCCAACCAGTTAACGTTTTTCTTTGAGATGACTGGGATGCGTATTGCTCGGAAC
The DNA here is from genome assembly GCA_029783875.1 of Phataginus tricuspis. Lineage (NCBI taxonomy): Eukaryota > Metazoa > Chordata > Mammalia > Pholidota > Manidae > Phataginus > Phataginus tricuspis. The sequence goes on along the minus strand of JAQQAC010016209.1, from coordinate 4,707,048 downwards.
TGGCGTTTTGCAAGTTTTTCAGAAACTAGTTCTCTCCTCTTTAGTATTCTGCGTCCTCTCCTCAGCTCTAAATTTCATGCTATCTGATTTTTATCATAAGAAAGTACATTTTACAACTGAGAGAATTTTCCAGAAGAAATTAACTACACAAGTAACCAGCAATTTGAGTACATCTGCATCAGGGAACAGGCCATGTTATCTCCAATTAACTAATGAGGAGCTTCTTTTGTTAAGCTGTATAATGAGTTAATTTAGAGCTTTTGGTCTATCTTGGGAGGATAAAATATTCCATGATGTATGGAGGAGGATGGCTCCTGAGAGACAAATTTGGAAAACCGTTTGCTCAATTTCGTGATAAAGGCTATGTTTACACTAGGGGGAAAAAACTGAGTATTTGGAAAATCTGTGCAGCATTGCAATGCAATTTCTTCACTTGTTTTCATGCTTCACGTTTCTCTAAACTTCAGTTTCACTTCAATTACCATAAAAGCAGAGCAGCAGGTTACAGCAGTGTTCAAGGGGTTTCAAAACCTGAGGGAAAATATTGTACTTTTTCTGGCAAAGGAAGGCAGTACCACACTTATGATCAGGAGGTGAGAAATAAATCTTGGAAAAGTGTTTTTAGCAATTTCTGAGAGCATATTCCCCCCCACACACCAAAAAAAAAAAAATTAGCTGCAAAACTGGAAAAAAGGAAAACAAATCATAACAATTTTTTTTGCTTCAAAAAATGTTGCCTGAAGGCCAATGTTGTCAGATTGCTTGAAGGTACTTTAAGAAACTAAGATCTCACCTCTTACTTGTTTAACTCTTTAAAGATGCTCCTTTATGACCTCACCATATTTGTTTATTTGTATCATTGTGATACAATGGTATCTTTGGTGGTTGTCACATGGTCTCCATACAGAAATGGAGGGTGCTTCCAAGACGTTGCAATGATTAGTTTAATCATATGCCAGCGAAGAAGATGCTTTCTAGAAGTGGAGGGGGAGGGACCAGGGGATCCCTGGGAAGGCATTTGAAAGAGAGATTGGATGGGGAAATCACTGATTTGTGAGAGAACTGATTGTTTACAGAATTATTAGTCTAATGGATCCAGCTTTCTGAGATCAAGTGGATCCGTAATAGAAAAACTGAGGCATGAACAAAAGCACAGAGTGGGTGGGAAAGAGAAACAAGGTAGAGAGGTAGTGTCCGGGTTCTGTAAAGGACTGGGAAGTCCTCTCAGCAAACAGCAATTTGGCCAAGTGCACCTGACAGCGTAAGTGGTATTCGTGGTTGAGGACTTTCTGCTCTAGCTACTTTTCATACACGCATCGAAAGTCAGAGAATAACCTTGCAACTTAATTAAGTTGTGGCAACTCTGTCTCCCCTATTCTGAATTGAATGAAAAGATGTTTATTTAACTAAGATGTTAAATAATTTAATGGCAGTATTGATAGTCTGGTAGAGATGCTCTTGGCCAGAAGAGAAGAACATGATTCACAGAAGAGGGGACTCCTGGCAGGAAAGAGATAGGTGGAGAGAAAAATGAGAGGGCGTCTGCGTGAAGGAGAGATGCCAGGAGCCATTATGAGTGCCTTGGAAGAAGCCTGTGGCGCCGAGAGAGGCGGCGGTGGGTGTGTGGGCAGCCCAGGAGGCTGAAAAGCTAACAGCACTGTCCTTCTCTGTGAGACAGGGAAGCCGTGGGGTCTCACGGGGACATCGTGGGTGGCTGTGAAGTCGGTTCGTGGTCCCTGCACATCACAACTCAGTCGATCCTGAGCTGGAGCCCATATGCTGCAGCATCAATTTCTATATCCTAGTAAAATCCAGATTCCTTCCAGTGACCCAGCAGGCCCTGCATGTTCTGCCCAGTGTGGCAAGCAGACTGTAAAACGGCCCCCAGGGACCCTTCCTTCCCGAGGGTTGTGTCCTTGTGTGAGGCTGTCCTGAGTGTGGGCTGTGACTCGCTTCCAAAACTACAGAACACAGCAGATGTGATGGATGTCACGTCTGGGATCAGGTTGCAAAACACTGTGACTCTGTCCTGTTGGAAGGCGCTCCCTCGCTGGCTTTGGTAAAGCCAGCTGCCATGCTGGAGAGGCCTGTGCATGAGGAGCAGAGGTGGCCTTCCATCCACAGCACCCGGGACTGAGGCCCTGGACCCAACAGCTCTCCGGGAACTGGACTCTGCCAGCCAGCACGTGAGCAGATTCTTCCCCAGTCGGGCCTTCAGATGAGACTTGCACATGAGCTCGAAGCCCTGGGAGACACTCTGGGTCAGAGGGTGCCGCTGAGCCGTGCTCAGACTCCCAGCCCACAAACTGGGACAGT
>JAQQAC010016209.1:4593954-4704722 GCA_029783875.1 Phataginus tricuspis | reverse complement strand
AGTAAACTGGTCTTTATTAGAATACACACACATACATGTGTGTATATATATAGATACACACATAGTACTAGTTTAAACAAATTATAGTACAAATGCATGAGTATAAATTGGATATGAACACAAACCATTTGCTTTGCACATGAGAAAACACTGTAAGCAAGGCATTACTCAGGAGTTAGTTGGTATTTCCCCTCCTCATTACTCTGCTTGACAGCATTACCGTCTCAGTTTGCAGAGTAGTTATGCTGATGCAACCCCAATGAGTGCATGTGAAAAGCTGCTTTCAGTGAAAGTGAATGCCTTCAAAATACACAGTATCCTCTTCACTGTTTAAATGCCTTCCCATGAAACTTCACTCTGTTGCATTTTTCATTTCATTCAGTGCATTCTTCAGCTCCAGAATTCCTGCGTTTTCTTAGGATTTCTATCCCTCTGTTAAACTTCTCATTTTCTTTGTATATTGTTTTCTTGATTTCATTGAGTTTTCTGTGTCGCAGCTCACTGAGCTTCCTTAAAACACCTATTTTGAATTCCTTTTTAGGCAAGTCGCAGATCTCCCCATTTCTTTGGGTTCGGGTAGGGGGAAATTACCGTGTCCTTCGGCAGTGTCACATGTCCTTGGGGGTTCCTGTCCCGGGCCATCTCGCACTACAGGCAGCACTTTGAGGAGGGACTCACCCCCTCCAGTGTTACTGGCTTTGGAAGAGAAATGCTTTCCGTCAGCCCTGTGAGGGAGCTCGGAGGCGATATGCTTGCTCCACACTTCCTGTACCTTTTGGGGAGGACTCTTGGATTGTGTGCCTTCTCTTGATCCTTCAAAGCCAGGGCGAGTGCTGACAGCCTCCCTGTCTTCCCTAGGGCAGTGCTGAATGCCGTGTGCGTGCTGTCTCTCAGTCTCCCAGAGTTGGGCCAACTTGCTGTGTGTGCGCCCTAGCTTTCTGTGAAGGCTTGCATGAGCCTCCCTCGGGGGTGGGCCCAGGGAGCTGGCAGTGGGGTGGGTGTGTGGGTGTGGCAGGCAGAGCTTAGGGGTGCCCAACTCTGGGGATCTGTAGGAGAGGTGCCCCGCTGGCTCATTTGCAGGCTTCCTGATGGCGTCTGTGAAGTGGTTAATAGGATCCCCATCCCTCTGGTGCCCATCCAGAGTCCTGGCTCATACCAGGATCACAAGCGCCCTGGCTGATACTTACCTGGAGGGGCATGTACCAGGATCATGAGCGTCCCGACTGCTCTTCTCTGAGCGGCTCCCTGCCACCCAGTTATGCACCCCATTTCAGAACTCTACAGGGGACAAGAAAGAAACAGATCTCCTTGGCAGCGTCTTGCACAGCTGCAGAATCTCACTCACTCTCTCCTTTTCCCCCACAGGAGAAATCACAGGCCAAGAAGGGCTCCGTTGGCACTGAGCTGTGCCGCCCTGGAAGAGAGGATGCGGGCAAAGTCATGCTCTTCCTCTGGCCCTCTTCATTGTTCAGCGCTAGAATAAAAGCAGCGCATTCTCCAGCGGGCTCCTGGACTTCCACAAAGGTACTTGTCGCTCATGAGTGATTGTCAGAATCAGTCTTGCTCCTGGGGGACATGGTAGAAAACGATTCTGCCATTTTGCAATACTATTCTCTCCTGTTTTTCTTCTCCACATTCGTGAGTTTAGCTTTCTGACTTTCTCTTGACTCTTCACACTTGATTTTAGCACCTCCTCTGGGCCAAGGTCTTCTCTTTCCATGTCCTAAGCAGAGACTGGCTGTGATAACTGACCAAGGAGACACGTCACGGTTCACACTGTGCCCTATGACGTCATAGCTCTGTGACCCTGCATGCATGCATTAATCGATTAGGGTGTGCATGTTGATGAGAATATTGTTAATCATAGGTAATATTTTTCTAGTATGTTTTCTGGTGACGTAGTTAAGCGAAGGGGACAGGTTTGAAGCTTATTATGCAGGCTTCGCAGGAATAAAAAGTCAGGTGGAACAGAAGGTGAAATAGAGAACATCCGTTGTCTGGAAGAAGGGACACTTTGAAAGGGTACCCCTCCTGCCCTGCTGGTGGGAAGGTAAGCTAGTTCAACCATCGTGGAAAGCAGTATGGAGGTTCCTCAAAAAACTCAAAATAGAAATACCATTCGACCCAGGAATCCCACTCCTAGGAATTTACCCTAAGAATGCAGCAGCCCAGTTTCAAAAAGACAGATGCACCCCTATGTTTATTGCAGCACTATTTACCATAGCCAAGAAATGGAAGCAACCTAAGTGCCCATCAGTAGATGAATGGATAAAAAAGAGGTGGTACATATACACAATGGAATATTATTCAGCCATAAGAAGGAAACAAATCCTACCATTTGCAACAACATGGATGGAGCTAGAGGGTATTATGCTCAGTGAAATAAGCCAGGTGGAGAAAGACAGGTACCAAATGATTTCCCTCATTTGTGGAGTATAACAATGAAGCACAATTGAAGGAACAAAACAGCAGCAGATTCAGAGACTCTAATAAGGGACTAGCTGTTACCAAAGGGGAGGGGTCTGGGAGGGCAGGTGGGAGGGAGGGAGAAGGGCATTGAGGGGTATTATGTTTAGTACACATGGTGTGGGGGATCAAGGGGAAAACAGTGTAGCACAGAGAAGGCAAACAGTGAATCTGTGGCATCTTACTACACTGATGGGCAGTGACTGCATTGGGGTATGGGTGGGGACTTGATAACATGGGTGAATGTAGTGACCACATTGTTTTTCATGGGAAACCCTCATAAGAGTATATATTAATGATGCCTTAATAAAAAGAAAAAAAAAGAAGGGACCCCTTATGCTGGTGCTGAAATTTCCCATCATAGCCCTGACTTTCTCTTGTGAAAACCATTGATTATAAACTGTTTAAGGGAAAGGTCCCAGTGTTTCTCCTGCCTTTGTGTTTGGTTAACTTCTTCATCCTGGGTCTTGCCCTGGAATATACTTAATCAATACTTACCTATTGACAGAGGGTGTCATTTTATTATTCCTCTGTGTGGCTGATTTAAAATTATGCCAGGCATTCTGTGACCATCACCTGCCAGTTTTCCTTTTCACCCAGATTAACCTGCAGCTGTATTCAAGCTGTATAGCAGGTCAGCTTCCAATTTCTAGCTGCCTCTGAAAGTCTTAATTATTCACTGGTATTTGTGGAATTTGCAGCAAGGTCTTTAGTTATCTTATGATAACATGTTTGGTGGCTTCTAGGTGATCTTTTCTGAATAAATGAATAGTTAATCTGCTCTGATTGTGCAGGGCTGATGAGGTATGCCCGGTGCAGTGCACGGGGGAGAACCTGCTTTGAGCTCTGATTTGGAGGGTTCTGGGTTTGAGTTTGTGGCCCTGCCTTTGCACTGTGATCTTGGCCTAATTGCTTCATCCCTCTGAAGATAAAGTTAGGCATCTAAAAAGTGAGAATAATCATTCCTACCTTTTGGGACGGGCATTAGGGTAAAAAAAAAAGATAATGTAAATAAAGCTTCTTATACAATGTATTGCACAGAATATTTGCTCAACAAATGGCAAATTGTATTACGAACTTAAGAATGGAATGCCATATGCGTTGTATGAGAGAGTGAATGATGGAAACTCTTGATTCAGTTTAACCAGAGGGCTGCACTGAAGCCATGCAATTAAAAATTACATTGAAAGCAACTTTTAAATTCATATGAATGAGGTAGCGTGGAATGTAAGGTAGAAAACATGAGCAACTAGAATTGTCCATTATTTCTAATTCACATCAACCAATAATTGGTAGTCTTTTTAATATGCTTTTGTTTGCTAATAGCCGTGTCCAACATCATTCTTTAGGTTCCCAGCCTGTGCTCAGACTTGGGCCGAATCCTGAGGAGTGAGGCTCTGAGGGGGGTTCCTGATGGGGTCCTGTTGTTCCTGAAGAGGCAGTGAGCCCAGAGCTCCCGAGAAGCAGGTCCTTCCTTCGTCCTGTGAGGACAGCTTGCATTGGAAACACAGGTAAGGGGAAATTGCGTACATGCCCTGAGTTGTAACTTTATCTCCTGTGCAACGAGAAGGTACCTCCCTGCTGTTGTTTTGGCTGATGGCTGCAGTTATTCAGATGGTGTGAAGTCATTGGATGATGCTCTTCGACAGAAGTCATGTTAGAATTAATTCTGTAGTCATTTGAGATGCTTTGAGATGCTGCCAGCCTTGCTGGATTCCTTAAGTACCATAAGGGTGCTGAGATGAGTCATCCCCCACTACTTGTTTTCTTCCCCCCCTATTTTCAGTAGAAGACAAAGCGTTCCCTCTCCCCTCTGCCTTTCTCTCCTGTGCCTTCTTTGAGATCTCTGGCCTGGCGGCTGCAGACCCCGCACAGCAGGAAGGTGCGGACTCCTGCAGCGGCTGACTGTGTGCATGCTGAGGCGCGAGAATGTGAATTTCCTCTAAGGGCTTTGTTGTCTCCATAGCAACTGGGGCAGCATTCAGAGTGCTGCCATCAAGGCAGCTGGGCAGCCACAGGTCCTGGCATTTCCTTTTGAAAAACGAGATTGTGGATGTGTTATGTTACATAATAAGTGTTTTCCTGGCAACATTCACCCTACATTCCTGAGAGGAATACGTCACTATAACAGGAGGACTTGGTTTGGAAAGATAAGGAATCGTTTAATAAATGGGCTCTTTCCATTGCCAAGAACCTCTTTTTATTGTAGGCCACATTGAATAGGGGCAGAGTCCGCCTATGAGATTATAGCCAGCTCCATTCTAACACCCTGGTGGTTAAAGATGGGCCCTGTGTTCGTGGAAGGTGAAGGTTTTCCCCCAGCTCCTCCCAGGAGGTAGTGCCTGACCAATGGCCACTGCACCCTTCATGTCTGCCAGGGCTGATTTCTTCCTGCATCTCCTACTGCGGGTCATGCATGGTATGGGACTTGCTTTCCATTCCTCCCTTGGATTACAAATGAATAGTCAAGGTAGTGAGGTCTTCACGCCCATTTCTCCGATAATTCGGGGAGATGCAGTTTAGTATTCAGTGTATTTAATATTTAGAGGAAACTCTCCAGAACAATGTGTATGGTTGCACCATAGTCCTGCCATGGAAGGAGCCTTGGTTTGGATCACACACTGACATTTTCTGGATGCAACCTGTATGCCAGGCTCTCCTAAGGGCATGGCTTTCTAACCTCGTAACCCCATTGCCCTGTGACCTAAGCAGGGCTGGCTGCCAGCTGATATCCCATTGTGTGGCTCACAGTGGTGGGCTGTCAGTGTCGCTTGTCATTGGTGGGCACCTGCACCGTGCTAGTCCTTAGATATTTTAAATATCACACTCTGAAAGAGCTCTTATTACCCCTTTTCTTTAAGAATCTAAAGAAAAACCCAAATTTGCAGGAAAGGACTCTTCTAGCCAGTTGTCTTTTCACAAACGGCTAAACTATTTCAGTTTACCTTTTAGATTCTGTTAACAGTAGCGCTTCAGTGGGACGTTTCTGAGAGCCATCCTGCATAAAGAACTTACATACCTTTTACCTCTCCCCCCAACCTATAAAGTGAAGGGTGTTTTTTGTATTTTCCCATGAACACAACCCACAGACTACCAGGGAATACATACGTATGTTTCTCTTTTCTCTTCATTCATTGTGTGTGGTTACATTTAGAAGCCGTTGAAGAAGATTTGTGATGAGACAAGTGAACAAGACTTTATGCTATTGATCAACTGTCTGTGTGAGCAATTGCGGTAATAGTTATGGACGGGGAATCTATGCCTTCAGACTCGTGGAATGTATTCTATTCTCCCAAGAAATTGGGCAGAGATGTTCGCCACAGCCCCATTGGCTGAAAGGCTGAAAGCTACTGCGTAAAGTTACAGAATGTAAAGTGATCCTCTGATTTCAAAGAGGACTGGACCTGACTGAGAGCATAGTCAGTGTGGTTCAGTTTGTAAATTTAGATTTCAATTTGATCAGTTTATTTTAAAAGCACAATAGGACTTGAAGAGTTCTTGCTAATCACTTTCTCCAATCCCGACAAGTGGATAAAAAATACGTAATAATTCCAACTGCTCTGAGATGGCAAAGAGTGTGCAGATCATTGGTAATTTTTTTAGAGTATCATTATACTTTAAACTCCCCTCGTGCTCTTGTCAAATGAACATGATCCACCGTCTTAAGTCAGTTTAAACTCAGCAATTTTTGGTGAAGCTGTATTCGATACATCTATTTAAAAATGTTCAAAATGAGTAGTTACTTGGTCTCAGATTATAGAACTGGGGTTTATATTCTAAACATAAAATCACCCTGAACTCTCTAATATTAACTTCAAATCCCTCAGCCTAGTTTAAAAATGCATGTGAGTCATTTATAATGTGTGCTGGTCCTTTTGCTACCTGCCGTTTCTCATTGCTGAGGAATGCGCAGGGCAGCCTGGCATTTGACTCTGCAAATGAACAATTCAGAAAACTCAAGGGAGAAACTCATTCCGGAATGAAATATTCATTTATGTTTTTATTGCCCATCACCTTAAATTGTCCTATGAATGCAAATGTTAACAGGATGATTAGTGATTCCGGTTAGCCTTTCCTGTAAAGGAACAAGAAAAAAAGTAAATCCGTGATGAAGTTTAGCAGCAAAGAAATATCTCTTCTTCACCTTCCCACACTTATCGACTCCCCTCAAGTGGGAAGAAACTGAGGAATCAGAGGATAGGCTTTGGGAAAGAAGCAATTGCCGGTGTGCGTCTTTGTAGACGCGTTTGCATATGTAGTCTACTTTGGAATAGGACTGTCAGGAAATCATATTTTGCTGTGAGTGACGTATAGAGAGCGTTTCTCCTGCGTAATACCCAGAACACCTCGAGGAAGTGCGTGTTTATAGTCAACCTGAGGAAAGTAGACCGTGTTGAAGGATCCTAGGGGCCCACAGAAGGGTAAAGTAGCCAGATAGGGAAACGCGGTCGGTGAGAAATTGGCATCCTGAGGAGCAACGTTAGGACACACAGTCAAAGGCCTTTCAGTCCTAAGGGGACTGAGCAGAGACCGAGGCTGACCTTCTCTGCTGTGGTCGCCGGGGAGGCCGGTCTGCCAGGAGACAGGAAGGCAGTGCAGGGGATTGTAGATAAATACAGCCGGGTCAGGACTCCGACTTCCACCACTCCATCCTGGGTCACAGGTTCAAGTATTGTATTACGTTCAAGTGTAGACATTTAATTACTTGGCAAACCTGAAATCGTTCTGCTTAGTGAATTTGTGTTTTGGTTTTTCAAATACATATTTTGATTTTTGTTATTGACAACACACAATTCTCTCCCTTTTCGTTGGTGTAAGAATACTTCACATGAGATTTACCCTCCACAAATTTTTACGTGCACAATGTGGTATTGTTAACGTGATAGAGTGTGGGCACAATGTTGTACGGCAGATCTCTAGAACTCGCTCTTATTGCCTAACTGAATCTTTGTATTTGAAGAGCAGGGGGGCCATTTCCCCCTTTTGTCAGCACCTGGAAACCACCATTCTCTGCTTCTATGTGTTTGACAAATTTTGAGGGATTTTTGCTGTTGAGCTGTCATATTTCTAACATATTTTAGATATTAACCCCTTAGCAGATGTATAGTTTCTGAAGATTTTTCCCATTCAGTAAGTAACCTTCTCATTTTGCTGTTTTTTTCCTTTCTTGCAGAAGCTTTTTAGTTTTATGTCTATTTGTCTATTTTTGCTCTTGTAGCTTGTGTTTTTGGTGTCATAGCCAAGAAATCATGGCTTAGACCAATGTCAGTAAGCGTTTTCTCTATGTTTTCTACAAGTTTTATGGTTTCATGTCTTACATTTATGTCCTTCATTCATTTCAAGGATTACTTTTTGTGAGTGGTGTTAAGATTGGAGTCTAATTTTATTCATTTATTTGTGGATAGCTAATTTTCCCCAAACCATTTGTTGAAGAGATCTCTCATTTTTAAAGCAGATGCGTAGAAGTAATTATAACACCAAGGCTTTCAGCTAATCATTAGGCTGCCTGTGTTATGCTCTTGCTCTCCAAATGGTATGCTGGGAAGCCCCTGTTGACTGTGGATACATATGCACATAGATATATCACATACACACCACGCACGTACACATTGTCCAGGTAACCTACATGTATATGCTCGTAGTGGCTGCAGCCTTTCATTGTTAGTCCCCAAACCATAGGCTTCCCTTCTTCCTTGCAGAGGGTCATATTCCCTCCCACCCCCACCCTCCTGTATTCTTTGGGTGCATCCTGTCATTTTTTTGGTCTGTAGATTCTTATTCCTCCAGCTTTACTGTATAATGGAGTGGAGAAGTCACCCCTGTTTCCTTTCTTTGCTGTGCCATTCTGTCCAAAACGCAGAGAGACACTTTTGTTTTCAGGATATTTATGGTATTAACTTTAGGGATTAAAAAAAAAAAAACCTGATAAAATATTAGAGAATTTACAAAGTTTCCAGTCCCTTCTTAAATGTCATCAATTCTTGCTTGCTTTGGGTTTTCTTGTGATTCGTTGGTTGGAATGCTTTATGGAAATATTCAGCTTTCCAATTTTATGATTGAGAGGTTACAGCTCCTCAAATGTTGTTTTCCTTCTGACTCTTTTTTCGTTCTAATTACAGACTAAATGTGTACAGATTTTTTAAAAAGCATCCCAATATTTCAAGTGCACAATTTGCATCTCCAGACCCCAGGCTAGGTTATTCCTTTCGGGTGGTCATTAGGTCATAGATATTCTGGTGCTCCTCTATTTTTGGGCACTAGGTAGGATTTTAGGCATGGCCTGTGTCACATGGTGAAATTGGTTGGAAGAAACATGACTCTCTCTTGGGTCACTTTGGGTCAGTGCATCATTTGTTATTTTTGTTTCCTTGTACCTAAGTGAACATAAAGATACTTGCTATTTTGGAGTCTCCATCAACCTGGGAACCCAAGTGATTAAGCAATGAATAGAGCCCTCTGTATGCTGGTCAGATAGCAAGAGTAAAAAATAAATTGTTGTATGAAGTCATTAGAATGTTAGGATTGTTTGTTATACAGCATAACTTAGCCAACCTGACTGATACACGTTTCATTGGCAGCCCTCTGTTCTAATAAAAGATGCTGCAATGTGCTTCTCAGGTCATCCTCCAGGGCCAAGGCACTCATTTGCTACACATTGAGATTCAAGCCAGGAGCTATGTAGAGCAGTCAGTTGATCATAATATAAATGAAAGAATGGCATTTTTAAAATACTTGAAATGAATAGAGGGCAGATATGATTGTGATCTGCGTGGCCTCCATGGTGACAGAAGCTACCAAGTGGGTAAGTCTCATTTACAAATGACAGATAAATAAGAACAAAACAAAACAAACGTAAAGCCAGCAGGGAAAGCTGCAGAACTGAAAGCAGTATCATCCTGAAGTCACTGAAGGAGAGTGATTCCTTCCAATATAAGCAAATTTATATGAGGAAATATAAAGGAATCCTAGGAAGCTGTTTGGAATCCAAAATATGATGCAAGGCAACAAGCCAGAGACTGAAGGCCAAAGGGGGGAAATAGGCTAAGATGGAAAACCATGAGGAAACAAGACAGATGAGCTGAATAAAGAGCACAAGGAGTTAACAAGGCGATGGTGGAACTATGATGGGCATCTGGGGCTAAGATTGTTTTGAGAGGGGGAAAAAAGACATAACTGAAAATTTCCCATTGTTTAAAAAAGTACTCCTAAGAAAATGAGTTGACATTTTGTGTGCTTAAGAAGAAAAAAAAAAAGCCATATATATATAAAGCATAAAGAATTCGGTGGAATTTCTACCTGGGCATGAAGTATCCTTCCTTCCTTTTGTAGGTGATGTAGATTCCCATTTATTCTTGGAGCAATCTGGGCTGTGATTATCACTCAAGTGAAGATGCAAAAAACTTCAAAACTGACCTTGGGATTCGAGGTCATCAGTTAGGACGCCCATCCTCTGGACAGAGCTGAGCATGTGACCCAAGCCAGACCAATATCATTTGTGCCTGAAACTTGTGTTAAAGTAATCAGGAAAAAGAGTTCTCTATGTGACAGTAATATGTGCATGGAATTGTTGACAGCTGTCTCTTTATTTCTATGTAGAAAGCTTACTTGGGCATAAAGCTAATTATAAAGAGCATAGAGGAGGAGAGAGTGTGAAACAAAACAGCCTCAGTGACATGGTTTGACCTTGGGACCAGCTGCCCTTGGGTTTTTCAGTATACGAGTCAATACTCTTTCTTGGTTAAATTGAGTGAATTAGGTTTTTGTTGCTTGTAACTGACATAAGTTCATATAATCTTGGTCCATCCTCTGAAAGAGTAGGCATCAGAAGATAATAGAGAAGCACCTACAGATTTTCAAGAAGAAAAGTATTATAATTTAAGAATGCCATACCAAACTCAGGTGACTTTCTCAAGTGTAACTTCTGGGGAAAGGCATGCATAGATCAACAGGGATCTAGAAAATATAGCACCCCTGAATTCTTCCTAAAGAGGTGTTCGATATCTTAGCCTAGTTTATGAATATGGTCTGGTTTGCAGATTGGCTGGCCAGCTGCCCTCTGTCTACTTGAGAAGAGTTGATTGCCTGCTGTGCCTGCAGTCCCCTCAGAGAACCTCAGAGATGTTCATCACTGTTACAACATGAGCCCAGGACACCAAGATGTTTAGGCCAAGATGGGAGATTTACATAAGTGGAACCCTCTGTGCCTGATTTATATCTGTACCCACAATCAGCCCTGTGAGCTGTGTGACAGTGGGCTTAACCTATGAAATATTGTCAAGAAATTTGAATATGATACATTCAGAAAGCATCAGCAGACAGATATACTCAGAGAAAGCTCTGTAGCAATTTAAACCATTTTTCTCTTTAAGCCTTTTGTTGAATTAAAAAGAATTGGCGGACTTCCGGGAAGATGGTGACGTGAACAGACCGGCAGAAAAATTCCTCCCAACATTATATTTATTCACAAAAACACAGCAAATACAACTATCCCTAAAAGAGAGACCAGAATACACAGGAAAGTGCACAGCGTACAGGTACACCTGAGAGAACTCGGCAGCCGGTGAGGCAGATAAGATACGGAGCCGCGACCCGGCGGACCGAGCGCTCCTCCACCCCAGAACTCCGGCGGTCAGACACACCAGAGAGAGGAATTGGCACCCGGCGAGGCGTTCATAAACAGCCCAGCTTAAGAGAGAAGAAAGAAAGAAAAGGGGGAAAAAAAAGGAGAAAAGTGCACGCTTTGTTTCTCAGTGGTCTTAAAGAGACAGGAGTCCAGCAGACAACCTCATCGCAGCAGCACACTCAACCCAGCAGGCTGGGAGTTCTGGGGAGCCTTGGACCCCATAGCAGGCGACTGGGAAAGGGTAGCCATATTTAGGACTCCCACAGAGCTCAACAGCCTCCAATTCATTCTCACCCCGGCCACAGCTTTAAAGGGCCGTGCGGAGCGACGTGGCCACGGCTCTGGAATAGTGGAGCAATAATGCCACCTACAGCATTCACACAGAAACAACCCCCAGTGGGCGGGTTTTTTTTTTTTTTATGTGTTGCTGGTTTTTCTTTTTCTTTCTTTTCCTTTTTCTCTCTCTCTTTTTACTTTTTTTATTAGTAAGTATTTTTTTCTTCTCTTTGTTTTCTTTTTTTCCTTTCTCTCCTTTCTTCTCTTTCCTTTTTAAAGTCATAAAGAGCCCAGCGGACATACGTGACAACTACCAACAACTAATTCTATAGTCATGAGAAGACAGAAGAATATGATACAGACAAAACTTCAGAAAAACACCACCCCAGAGAGAGAATCTGAAGGAATGGACATGCACAGTCTTCCAGAAAAAGAATTCAGAATAAAAGTCATAGCCATGCTGACGGATCTACAGAAAAATGTGCAAGAGCTGAGGGAGGAAATGAGGAAAAACAAAGCAGAAATGAGACAAGCCATTGACGGGCTTAACAGCAGGCTGGATGAAGTTCAAGACACTATCAATGAAATATAAATCAGGGAACAGGAATACAAAGAAGCTGAGGCAGAGAGAGATAAAAGGATCTCTAAGAACGAAAGAATATTAAGAGAACTGTGTGACCAATCAAAACGGAGCAATATTCGCATTATAGGAGTACTAGAGGAAGAAGAGAGAGAAAAAGGGATAGAAAGTGTCTTTGAAGAAAAAATTGCTGAAAACTTTCCCACGCTGGGGAAGGAAATAGTCTCGCAGTCCATGGAAGCCCAGAGATCTCCCAACACAAGGGACCCGAGGAAGACAACACCAAGACACATAATAATTAAGATGGCAAAGATCAAAGATAAAGACAGAGTATTAAAGGCAGCTAGAGAGAGAAAAAAGATCACCTACAAAGGAAAACCCATCAGAATGTCATCAGACTTCTCAACAGAAACCTTACAGGCCAGAAGAGAATGGCATGATATATTTAATGTAATGAAACAGAAGGGCCTCGAACCAAGAATATTGTATCCAGTACGATTATCATTTAAATATGACAGACGGGTTAAACAATTTCAAGACAAAGGAAAGTTGAGAGAGTTTGCCTCTCATAAACCACCACTACAGGATATCTTAAATGGACTGCTCTAGAGGGAAGCACCCCTAAGGCTAAAAAGATGTCACCAGAGAAAATAAAATCATAGCAAAGAAAGCAGACCATCCAAATACCAACTAAAGGCAAAGAATAATACACCTAATATATAAAGAAAGGAGGAGGAAGAATAGGAAGGGAGAGATAAAGAAACATCAGATGGCGTTCACAATAACTTAACAAGAAAGTTAAGTTAGATTCTTAGATAGTAAAGAAGCAAACCTTGAACCTTTGGTAACCACGAATCTAAAGCCAGCAATGGCAATAAGTACATATCTATCAATAATCACCCTAAATGTAAATGGACTGAATGTACCATTCAAAAGACACAGAGTAACAGAGTGGATAAAAAAGCAAGAGCCATCTATATGCTGCTTACAAGAGACTCACCTCAAACCCAAAGATATACACAGACTAAAAGTGAAGGGATGGAAAAAGATATTTCATGCAAACAACGAAGAGAAAAAAGCAGGTGTTGCAGTACTTGTATCAGACAAAATAGACTTCAAAACAAAGAAAGTAGCAAGAGATAAAGATGGACATTACATAATGATAAAGGGGTCAGTCCAACAAGAAGATATAACCATGATAAATATATATGCACCCAACACAGGAGCGTCAGCATATGTGAAACAAATACTAACAGAAGTGAAGGAGGAAATAGACGGCAATGCAATTATTTTAGGAGACTTTAACACACCACTCACTCCAAAGGATGATCAACCAGGCAGAGGATAAGTAAAGACACAGAGGCACTGAACAACACACTAGAACAGATGGACCTAACAGATATCTACAGAACTCTGCACCCAAAAGCAGCAGGATACACATTCTTCTCAAGTGCACATGGAACATTTTCCAGAATAGACCACATACTAGGCCACAAAAAGAACCTCAGTAAATTCAAAAATATTGAAATCTTACCAACCAACTTCTCAGATCACAAAGGTATAAAACTAGAAATAAATTTCAGAAAGAAATCAAAAAGGCTCACAAACACATGGAGACATAACAACATTCTCCTAATGAATCAATGGGTTAATGACCAAATCAAAACAGAAATCAAAGAATATATGGAGACTACTGACAACAACACAAAGCCACAACTTCTGTGGGACACAGCGAAGGCAGTTCTAAGAGGAAAGTATATTGCAATCCAGGCCTATTTAAAGAAGGAAGAACATTCCCAAATAAGCAGTCTAAAGACACAATTATTGAAATTGGAAAAAGAAGAACAAATGAGGCCCAAAGTTACCAGAAGGAGAGACATAATAAAGATCAGAGAATAAATAAATAAAATTGAGAAGAATAAAACAATAGAAAAAATCAATGAAACCAAAAGCTGGTTCTTTGAAAAAATAAACAAAATAGATAAACCCCTAGCCAGACTCATTAAGAGGAAAAGAGAATCTACACACATAAACAGAATCACAAATGAGAAAGGAAAAATAATGATGGACCCCATAGAAATACAAAGAATTATAAGAGAATATTATGAGCATCTATATGCTAACAACCTCCAAAACCTAGAAGAAATCGACAACTTCTTAGAAAAATACAGCCTTCCAAGACTCACCAAGCAGGAAACAGAAAAACTAAACAGACCAATCACCAACAACGAAATTGAATCGGTAATCAAAAAACTACCCAAGAACAAAACTCCCGGACCTGATGGATACACCTCTGAATTCTACCAGACCTATAGAGAAGAAATAACACCCATTCTCCTTAAAGTTTTCCAAAAAATAGAAGAGGAGGGAATACTTCCAAACACTTTCTATGAAGCCAGCATCACTCTAATACCAAAACCGGGCAAAGACCTCACTAAAAAAGAAAATTACAGACCAATATCCCTGATGAACATAGATGCAAAAATACTCAACAAAATATTAGCAAACCAATTCAAAAATACATGAAGAGGATTATACACCATGATCAAGTGGGATTCATCCCAGGGATGCAAGGATGGTACAACATTCGAAAATCCATCAGCATCATCCACCACATCAACAAAAAGAAGAACAAAAACCACATGATCATCTCCATAGATGCTGAAAAAGCATTTGACAAAATCCAGCATCCATTTTTGATTAAAACTCTCAACAGAATGGGTATAGATGGCAAGTACCTCAACATCATAAAGGCTATATATGACAAACCCACAGCTAACATCATACTTAACAGCGAGAAGCTAAAAGCTTTTCATCTAAGATCGGGAACAAGATAGGTATGCCCACTCTCTCCACTGTTATTCAACATAGTACTGGAGGTTCTAGCCACGGCAATCAGACAAAGCAAAGACATACAAGGCATCCAGATTGTTAAAGAAGAAGTCAAATTGTCACTATTTGTAGATGACATGATACTGTATATAACAAACCCTAAAGACTCCACTCCGAAACTACTAGAACTAATATCAGAATTCAGCAAAGTTGCAGGATATAAAATTAACACACAGAAATCTGTTGCTTTCCTATACACTAATGATGAACTAACAGAAAGAGAAATCAGAAAAACAATTCCATTCACAATTGCACCTAAAAGAATAAAATACCTAGGAATAAACCTAACGAAGGAAGTGAAAGACCTGTACTCTGAAAACTACAAGACACTCCTAGGAGAAATTAAGGAAGACACTAACAAATGGAAATGCATCCAATGCTCTTGGCTAGGAAGAATAAATATTGTCAAAATATCTATACTACCTAAAGGAATCTACAGGTTCAATGCAATCCCTATCAAACTACCAACAGCTTTCTTCAATGAGCTGAAACAAATAATTCTAAAATTCATATGGAACCAGAAAAGACCCTGAATAGCCAAAGCAATCCTGAGAAGGAGGAATCAAACAGGTGGAATTATGCTCCCTGACTTCAAGCTCTACTACAAAGCCACAGTAATCAAGACAATTTGGTACTGGCACAAAAACAGACCCACAGACCAGTGGAACAGAATAGAAAATCCAAACATTAACCCAAACACCTACAGTCAATTAATATTTGATAAAGGAGCCTTGGATATACAATGGGGAGAAGACAGCCTCTTCAGCAGCTGGTGTTGGAAAAACTGGACAGCTACATGTAAGAGAATGAAACTGGACTACTGTCTAACCCCATACACAAAGGTAAACTCAAGGTGGATCAAAGACCTGAATGTAAGTCATGAAACCATAAAACTCTTAGAAAAAAGCATAGGCAAATATCTCTTGGACATAAACATGAGCGACTTCTTCATGAACATATCCCTCCGGTCAAGGGAAACAAAATCAAAAATGAACAAATGGGACTATATCAAGTTGAAAAGCTTCTGTACAGCAAAGGACACCATAAGAACAAAAAGACATCCTACAATATGGGAAAATATATTCATAAATGATGTATCTGATAAGGGGTTGACATCCAAAATATACAAAGAACTCACACACCTTAACAAACAAAAAGCAAATAACCCAATTAAGAAATGGGCACAGGACATGAATAGACACTTCTCTAAAGAAGAAATTCAGATGGCAACAGTCACATGAAAAGCCACATCGCTAATCATCAGAGAAATGCAGATTAAAACCACAATGAGATATCACCTCACACCAGTGAGGATGGCCAACATCCAAAACAGAAACAACAACAAATGTTGGCAAGGATGTGGAGAAAAGGGAATCCTCCTCCACTGCTGTTGGGAATGCAAATTAGTTCAACCATTGTGGAAAGCAGTATGGAGGGAGGTTCCTCAAAAAATTCAAAATAGAAATACCGTATTTCTCAGGAATCCCACTCCTAGGAATTTACCCCAAGAATGCAGCAGCCCAGTTTGAAAAAGACAGATGCACCCCTATGTTTATTGCAACACTATTTATAATAGCCAAGAAATGGAAGCAACCTAAGTGTCCATCAGTAGATGAATGGATTAAGAAGATGTGGTACATATACACAATGGAATATTACTCAGCCATAAGAAGAAAACAAATCCTACCATTTGCAACACCATGGATGGAGCTAGAGGGTATTATGCTCAGTGAAATAAGCGAAGCTGAAAAAGACAAGTATCAAATGATCTCACTCATATATGGAGTATAAGAACAAAGAAAAAAACTGAAGGAACAAAACAGCAGCAGACTCACAGAACCCAAGAACGGACTAATAGTTACCAAAGGGAAAGGGACTGGGGAAGAAGAGCGGGAAGGGAGGGATAAGAGGGTAAAAGGGGCATTACGATTAGCAGAGGACTTCTCGGTGCTTCATATCCCTCTAGAGGAGCCTGTCCTATAAACAATAAACCCCGATAAACCTTACCAACTCTATCTAATACAGCCTATATACCGCCATCCTCAGCAAACCCTGATAAAGGAAATATAGTAAGCAAGATTGTTAAAATACAAAAATGTTAGGTCAAGGTGTAGCTTATGAGTTGGAAAGGGATGGGCTACATTTTCTAAAACAGGAAAAAACGAATATTCTTATGACATTAAGAATTAAAGGAGCATTTAGCAGTAAGCTGAGAATAGAGAGCTTAGCTGAATTAGGCCCTGAAGCACGCACACACCACCCATCACCCTCTTCAAATTTTCAAAAACAACAAAAGATATTAGAAAATATTAGAAATGAGAAGAGATAAGTCGTAACAAGGTAAGCATACTGGAAGGTGTGCTTGGATAACGAAAGTGTAGCTTAAATAAAGCACCTGGTTTACACCCAGAAGATTTCGATACCACGACCGTTTTTAACAAATAGTAGCCCAACCCATATTTAATAAACTATAAAAATTTATAAATTAAAACATTTACTAATCTAAAGTATAGACGATAGAAATTGTGTTATGGCGCTATAGAAATAGTACCGTAAGGGAAAGATGAAAGACAAATTTACTGTACAAAATAGCAAAGATTATCACTTGTACCTTTTGCATAATGAACTAGCCAGAAAATATCTAACAAAGAGAGGTTAAGCTAGAAACCCTGAAACTAGACGAGCTACCTTCGAGCAGTTTAAAGAACTAACTCATCTATGTGGCAAAATAGTGAGAAGACTTAAAGGTAGAGGTGAAAAGCCCAACGAGCCTAGTGATAGCTGGTTGTCCAAAAAATGAATTTAAGTTCAACTTGAAATATGCCTAAAAGCCCAGAAAGTATAATGCAACTTTCAGGTATAGTCTAAAAAGGAACAGCTTTTTAGATAAAGGGTTAAAGCCTTTATTAGAGAGTAAATAATTGAACACCCATAGTTGGCCTTAAATCAGCCATCAATTAAGAAAGCGTTCAGTCTCAAAAATAGAATATAAATAATTCCAAAAGCAAACTCAACTCCTAAATCAACATTGGACTAATCTATTAATAAATAGAAGAAACACTGCTAGTATGAGTAACAAGATATAAATCTCCTTGCATAAGCTTATATCAGAACGGATAATCCACTGAATGGATAATCCACTGATAGTTAACAACAAAACAAGTATAATCTAAATATTAATAACTTGCTTAACAAATTGTTAACCCAACACAGGCATGCACAACAAAGGAAAGATTTCAGCAAATGAAAGGAACTCCGCAAACACAAGCCCCGCCTGTTTACCAAAAACGTCACCTCTAGCATAACTAGTATTAGAGGCACTGCCTGCCCAGTGACCATGTTAAACGGCTGCGGTATTCTGACCATGCAAAGGTAGCATAATCACTTGTTCTCTAAATAAGGACTAGTATGAATGGCTAAACGAGGGCTTTACTGTCTCTCATTTGTAATCAGTGAAATTGACCTCCCCGTGAAGAGGCGGGGATGATAAAATAAGACGAGAAGACCCTATGGAGCTTTAATTATAAGCTTAAAATTACTTAACTTCACCTCCAAGGAGATAAAAACTAATTATGTAAGCAACTAATTTTGATTGGGGTGATCTCGGAGAAAAAAATAGCCTCCGAGCGGTTTAAATCCAGACTTACAAGTCTAAAAATCCGTAAATTGATCCAATATTTGATCAACGGAACAAGTTATCCTAGGGATAACAGCGCAATCCTATTCAAGAGTTCCTATCGACAATAGGGTTTACGACCTCGATGTTGGATCAGGACATCCCAATGGTGTAGCCGCTATTAATGGTTCGTTTGTTCAACGATTAAAGTCCTACGTGATCTGAGTTCAGACCGGAGTAATCCAGGTCGGTTTCTATCTATTTATATACTTCTCCTCGTATGAAAGGACAAGAGAAGTAGGGCCCACCTTATAAAAGCACCCTCGAATTAACATATGATTACCTCTTAATTTAATTAATTCATAGTATACCTGGTTCTAGATACAGAATTTGCTAGGGTAGCAAAGCTTGGTAAATGCATAAAATTAAAATTTTTACAACCAGAGGTTCAACTCCCCTCCCTAACATTCATGCCCATTATTAATTTATTAATAACAATTATCCCTGTCCTTTTAGCTGTAGCTTTCCTAACATTAACAGAGCGTAAAGTATTAGGATACATACAGCTACGAAAAGGCCCAAACATTGTAGGCCCCTGAGGCCTGCTCCAACCGATTGCGGATGCAGTAAAATTATTCACTAAAGAGCCACTACGACCCCTCACGTCTTCAATCATATTTGTCACAGCACCCATCTTAGCACTAGCACTAGCTCTAACAATGTGGATGCCCTTACCAATACCCTATCCTCTAATCAACATAAATCTAGGAATACTATTTATATTAGCTATATCAAGTCTTGCTGTATATTCTATCCTATGATCCGGATGAGCCTCCAATTCCAAATACACTTTAATTGGAGCAATCCGAGCAGTAGCCCAGACTATCTCATAGTTACTCTAGCGATTATCTTACTATCCGTACTACTAATAAGTGGATCATTTACACTCTCTACCCTAATTATTACACAAGAAAAACTATGATTATTACTCCCAACATGGCCACTAGCCATAATATGATTCATCTCAACTTTAGCTGAAACCAATCGAGCTCCTTTTGACCTAACAGAGGGAGAATCAGAACTCGTATCCGGTTTTAATGTGGAATACGCAGCAGGTCCATTTGCATTATTTTTCCTAGCTGAATATGCAAACATCATCATAATAAATGCCCTCTCAACTACCCTCTTTCTAGGAGCTTTCCACAATTCCTACAATCCTAGTCTATACACAACAAACTTCATTATAAAAGTACTTATTCTAACTATAATATTCCTATGAATTCGAGCATCCTACCCACGATTTCACTATGATCAACTTATACACCTACTATGAAAAAATTTTCTACCACTAACCCTAGCAATATGTATATGATACATCTCAATACCCATTGCAATATCAAGTGTCCCACCCCAAACATAAGAAATATGTCTGATAAAAGAATTACTTTGATAGAGTAAAATATAGAGGTTTAAATCCTCTTATTTATAGAAAAATAGGTATTGAACCTATACCTGAGAGCTCAAAAATCTCTGTGCTACCAATTACACCACAGTCTAAAGTAAGGTCAGCTAAATAAGCTATCGGGCCCATACCCCGAAAATGTTGGATTATATCCTTCCCGTACTAATAAATCCTTTTGCATCAACCCTTATCCTATTAACAGTATTTCTCGGCACATTACTTATTCTAATTAGCAGCCACTGACTGATAATCTGAGTTGGATTTGAAATAAATATATTAGCTATAATTCCCATTTTAATAAATAAACCTAGTCCACGAGCCATAGAAGCAGCAACAAAATATTTCCTAGTACAAGCAACTGCGTCTATGCTACTAATAGCAGCTATTACTATTAACCTTATATATTCAGGAGAATGGATCATTATAAATATACATAGCACTATATCATCCATTACCATTACTATAGCCATAATAATAAAATTACGAATAGTCCCATTCCACTTTTGAGTACCAGAAGTAACACAAGGAACTTCCTTGCCATCAGGAATACTTCTGTTAACCTGACAAAAAATTGCACCTATCTCAGTACTATATCAAATTATACCTATTATCAACCTGAATATAATAATAACTGCTGCCCTGCTTTCAATTCTAATTGGAGGTTGAGGAGGCTTAAACCAAACCCAGTTACGAAAAATTATAGCATACTCTTCAATTGCTCATCTAGGATGAATGACAACAATCATAACATATAATCCAGATATCGCCATTCTAAACTTACTAATCTACATCTTAATAACACTATCAATATTCATAATATTATCCAACAACTCAACAACCACAACCCTGTCTTTATCACATCTATCAAGTAAAACACCACTAATTACAATCGCCCTACTTTTAATTCTATTATCAATAGGAGGTCTTCCCCCATTATCAGGATTTATACCTAAATGAATAATCATTCAAGAGCTAACTAAAAATAACATAATAATATTACCAACATTTATAGCTATGACAGCCCTCCTAAACTTATATTTTTATTTGCGCCTAACCTACTCCACAACACTAACAATATTCTCAACATCCAATAATATAAAAATAATATGACAGTTTCAATCCAAAAAGTACACAAAACTAATCTCCCCTCTAATTATTTTATCTACAATAATATTGCCACTAACTCCAATTATACTAACCCTGACTTAGAAATTTAGGTTAGATAGACCAAGAGCCTTCAAAGCCCTAAGCAAGTATTTACACTTAATTTCTGGTATAAGGACTGTAGAAATTTAATCTACATCACTTGACTGCAAATCAAGTACTTTTATTAAGCTAAATCCCCACTAGATTGGTGGGACACAAACCCACAAAACTTTAGTTAACAGCTAAAAACCCTAATCAACTGGCTTCAATCTACTTCTCCTGCCATGAAGAAAAAGTGGCGGGAGAAGTCCCGGCAGAGTTGAAGCTGCTTCTTTGAATTTGCAATTCAATATGTAAACACCTCAAGACTTGGTAAGAAGAGGACTTCCACCTCTATCTTTAGATTTACAGTCTAATGCTTATTCAGCCATCCTACCTATGTTCATTAATCGTTGATTATTCTCAACTAATCACAAAGATATCGGTACATTATATCTTATCTTTGGTGCTTGAGCTGGAATAGTAGGAACAGCCTTAAGTCTCTTAATCCATGCCGAGTTAGGTCAACCTGGGACCCTGCTAGGTGATGATCAAATTTAAAATGTCATTGTAACTGCACGTGCATTTGTAATAATTTCTTTCATGGTAATACCTATTATAATTGGGGGCACAGGGAGGACTGAACAACTCAGAGAAGACAAGTAGTGATTCTATAACATCTCACTACACTGATGGACAGTGACTGTAAAAGGGTTGGTGGGGGGGACCTGATGAAGGGGGTAGTTTAATCACCACAATATTGCTCATGTAATTGTAGGTTAATGATACCAAAATAAATTGTAAAATAAAAAAATTCTTTTCATTGCAGTTTAATTATACACAAAATGCCCATATCCTTTGTGTACAGTTTGATGAATTTTCACAAAGGGAACATAACTGTGTAATCAGCAAGTAAATGAAGACATAGACCCTTCCTGACCCCTGAAAAGCGCCTCCTTTACTCGTTTCCTGTCACTTCCATTCTGCCTTCAACAAGTATAGGTCAATCGTGTTCTTTTTTGCACTTCATTTAGTATGTCCTTTTGCATCTGACTTCATTGAGTATCGGGTTTGATATTGTGCATACAGTGTATTGCTCATTCTTGTCAAATAGTATTCCTTGGTGTAAACATAATGCAATTCTCCATCCATTCAAGGTTTGATGGACACCTGGGCTGTTTCTATTTTTTTTTTCGTAAGAAATAGAGCTGCTGTGAACATACTGTACATAATTTTTGGTGATCATATCTGTAGAGCACATTCCTAGGAATGAAATTGCTGGGGTATAGGTTTATTGACTACTGCCCATCAGTTCCCCAAAATGGTGCAATAAATTATACCCCAGGAGGTTAGGGTGTTGTTCCACATCCTCACCAGTAGTTGGTCTTGTCTGTCTCTTGAGTTTTAGCCGTTCTGATGTGTCAAAGCTGCACACGTGTACACTTTCTTGTATATGTTACACTCTAGCAAAGACATTGCTTAAGACAATAACTTCATAGATCTATCTTCATACTTCCTATAAAACCTTATCCTCCTTTTTATCTAACAGTGGTCCACCATCATTCTTGGCTTTCGAACCTTAGAATTGTTTGACTCATCTCATGCTCTTGTGTCCTTATATCAATTAAGTCAAATCCTATTGAATGTACTTCTAATTCACTTCCCAAAGCCCACAGGTTGCCCAGATCACCTTTTTCTGTGGGCTCATGCAGTGCTCCAAAGAGAGGAGTTATACCCCAAAGGACAAGTAGGGCTGCCAGGTAAGCAGAGGTATCATAAAAGAATATCTGTAAGGGAGAAGAGTGTGCATAAATGCATGAAGGAAAATAATGCTGTTATATGCTGTAGAGTGTCCTGAGCTTTTTGATGTGGCTGAGGCATGGGGAAGAGATGGGAAGGATAGATAGGAGGTAGATGATGGAGGAGTCTGTAGGAATGCTAATCGGTTTGGACTTCTGTGATTACAAAATGGAGAGAGCTACCAATCTTCCAAATAGGAGGACGGATTTGTGCTTTAGAGAGATCAACATCCTAATGAAAACCAGATCAGAAAGGTAAGTCTGTTCTTAGGGAGACCAATTAGGACACAGTTGCAATATTCTCCCCCAGATGATACATTTTGAATATCTTAGCAAAAATAGTGACTGTGTATATGACAGTGAAGACATGAAAGCACAGTGTTAAGATGGTAGGATTGACAAGCACTAATGGCTGGAAAGGTGGTGGAGAACGAAGGTGGTGTGATACCTCGGAATTGTCATGGATGATTAGGGCATAGTGGTGCCATCTACAGGGATAGCAGCCTAAGGGAGACGAGGTAGGGAGGATGGAAAGAGAAGGCACTGAAGTTTGACTGTGGTGGGGCTGATGTGTAAAGAGAACATTCAGGTGGAGAAAGTCCTGTCGGCAGTTAAAAATATGATTCTGTAGGCTTACGAAAGAGATGGACTAGGGTATGTCATTGGCAGGTTCCTTGGGGTGATGGGAAGGACAGATAGGCGTGCGGTCCCTCAGAAAGGATCAGGGTGAGAAATGGGGTCAAGGATGGAATCGTGGGGAACACGACCAGCAAGGTGGCAGGCTGAGAACTTGGAGCCCACGAAAGAGACCAAAACTAAAGTGTGTGTTGCCTTGATGCCTGAGAGAGTAAGCAGCCCCCAAAAGGTGCAAAGGTCTGGCAGTGGGAAGCATTGTAGAAAGGGCAAGGGCAGCAGGGACCGAAAAGCAAGCTGTGGTTTTGACAAACTTGAGTTCTGTATCTGAGGTCAAAGCCAGAGGATGACAGGTCAAGAAACAGGAGGTGGACAAATAACTTCCCAAGGACTGTTCTTTCAAGAAGTTTGTCTCTCAAGAGGGGGAAATGGAATTATAAAGGACTCAAGGGCTCCTTGCAATCCTGTCTCCCTAAAAGGTGTAACATAGTATCATACAGATCAGCAGGTGTTCACTCTGAGAGTGTTGGAGTAAAACATACATTATTTCTCTTCCCTTTACTGGCTTGTTATAATGGTTTTTATTGACTAATGAGCTTGAGGTCAGCATTGAAACATATTTTTGCCTCAGTAATATAAGTTAGACTTCCAAATGTATATAATGTAGGTTGAAATACATACAAATCCCCAGGTGGCTTTTCCCAGAATACTTTTATGTGCTTATATTGAAATGTTTTCTGGGACATCTACTTTTCATAACATGAAGACACAAATTTTATACTGACTTAGCACTACTATATTTTGATGATGTTATCCTCGAGAAAAGTTTGAATTAAGTGGATTTTTGAAATGGCAAAATATAGAG
The DNA here is from genome assembly GCA_029783875.1 of Phataginus tricuspis. NCBI lineage: Eukaryota > Metazoa > Chordata > Mammalia > Pholidota > Manidae > Phataginus > Phataginus tricuspis. The sequence goes on along the minus strand of JAQQAC010016209.1, from coordinate 4,680,325 downwards.
AGAAGGAAACATTGATTTAGAAAATGTGACTAGGACTATTTTGGAATTCAGGGGAAGTGGCAGAGCCCATATGCCGATGCATACCGAGATGTGAGCTGCTGTTCAGTTTAGGAAAACGTCATCATTGTTGTTTGGGGTACAGGAAGCAAAGCCCCTTGCCTAGATGGAAAGGGGGTGGTTACAGGGAAGGGATATAGAGGTGTTCTGCCTACTAGAGTATTAATTTATTCATTGAAGGACAGTTGAGCTACAATCTTATATTGGTTTCAAATATACACCACAGTGGTTCAGCAGTTCCGCATATTATTAAATCCTCACCCCCTCTAGTGTGGTTACTATCTGTCCACATAGGAAGACGTTCCAGAATCATTGGCTATATTCTGCAGGTTGCCCTGCCATCCCCATGACCAACTTATATTGTGGGTGAGAATTTGTGTGCCCCTTTATCCCCTTCGCCCTCCCCACTCACCCACCCAACCCCTCCCCCATGGTAACCACCAGTCACTTCTCAGTGTCTATGAGTCTATTGCTGTTTTGTTCCTTCTTTTTACTTTGTTTTATACTCCACAAATAGGTGAAATCATATGGCATTTGTCTTTCTCTGCCTGACTTATTTCACTGAGCATAATACCCTCTAGTTCCATTCACGTTGCTGCAAATAGCAAGATTTCCTTTTTATGGCTAAATAATATTCCATTGTGTACATGTAATAGTGTTTCTCAACCTGGGGCCATTCAGCACCCCCAGAAGACCTTGGGCAATGATGTCTGGAAACTTTTGTTGTTCAGATGGGGGGCAGGGGTGCTGACATCCAGTGGGGAGAGAGACCAGGGGGCCACCAAACATCCTATCGTGCACAGGACAGCCTCTGCCCCCTGCCCACATAATATGGGCCCCAATGGTCTGTTATGCCAAGGTTGAGAAATTCAAACCAAGAGGTACAACTTAATGCACACATTTATCTCACTGTCCTTCAAATGAAAAGCTGTAAGGCAAGCAATTTTTTGAAGCATCTACTCATTCTTCATTTATTTACTCATTCATGAATTTGTTTCTGCCTGAATGTAACTGGGATTTCCCCATCAGGCTGCTAAGGAGCCTCTGTATATCTTTTGTCCCCTTTTTCTCCAGGAGGCTGTGAGGAGGAAAGAAAAGTGCTTTGTATCCATAGGACAGGTGAGAGCACAGTCAGGCCGAGTTCCGCAATGCAGACTGGCGATTTTGTTCAGGGAAACCCAGATCTGGGCAGTAGAACATCCCAGTGGGGTTTCTGTTTTATTTGGGTCATTCTTCAGTTTCAGGAGAATGTACGTCAGCGCGACATCACTGGAGGGAGGGGGAACTGAAAGAAGAACCCTTAATTAGGTTCTGAAGGCCGTCCCCGCACAAGGCACTGAGTCGCCACAGGAGGGTCCCCCACCACAGTGGGGGAGAGTCCCTTCCAAGCTCACAAAGGAGTCGAGCAGCGCGTCTCACTCGTGGAGTGCAACACAGTCACCTGCACAACCTGCGACCACACGGACCCCTGGGCCACCGCAATATGCCCAGACAACGAGCACGCTGGAGGAGCCTGCGCCCGTGGCGTGCAGACATGCACACCAACCCACATGTCTATGAAAGAGGCTCGTTGGTCAGGGGGAGTGTCCGCAGACATGGCTCACAGTCCCAGCCAGCCTCTTCCAAGCATGCACTTCGGGCTATGAATTGCTTCTTCCCCATTCTCCTATTGGGTTTTGCCCCAGGCCATGGGGATTGAAATGGAAATTGTAGGGTGGAATGAAGTCAAGACCAGATTGGAGACAAGAAACACGAAGCATGAGGGGCAAGCAATGGAGCCCATGGCGTGTGTAGACATTTATTTGTGCAGACACGACTCGGAGTGTGATGGTGGTCCGCTCACCTTGTCCGTGAGGAAGCCCCTCTGGCATGGATGGCTTGATTACCAAGTTGGCTGCTCCACATCTTCCTAACACTGGGTGTGGCCTGTGCGTCTGTGAAGCATAAGGCTGAAGACAATGACATTGATCTGCATTCACATGGAACCCACCTGTCCACCACCAAGCTCACCACCATTCAGTTCACGTGCTCATCCCATTTGGAGCAGTTACGTGGAACTTATCTGTCCACCACAAAGTCCACAAAATCAACGCACACGCTCACCCCACTTGGAGCAGGAGGCTATGAAGCCAGCACGGTGTCTCGAGGTGTCTGCACAGCATGTCATGGGGTGCTGCCCTCCCATTATGGGGGCACACAACCAGAGTAGGTGTGCAGGAAGAGGACGCACCCCAACCCTGCGCACAAGCCCAGCGCACAGTGAGCCCCCATGGGCAAGCCCCTCCTCTTCCTTTCCTGGTGGCAGGTACGCCTCTTTCCTGCCGACCACGGGCCGAGGAGGAGGGCAGGGCTGGGAAATATCTGTGACAGCAGGGAAGTCGCATTGCTGGGACCTACCCTAGAGCAAACGAACAAGACCGGCAGCATAGTGCCCTCTATGCAGGCATTTCAGACATTCTCCAAGGAGGACAGTTTTGAATTCTACATAGAAAGTGCCTGACAGCCCTCTGTCATATTTGGGAAGGATAAAATCAGAAATCAGAGAAGTTTTTTTCTTCGTCGTCTTTCCTTATATGTAAACAAAGCATTCACTGGAACGCACAAAATACCAGCTATGGATCCAGAAAGTTTGCAATCCAAGGTTTGAAAAAGGAGGGGTATCGCTTTAGTGCAACTCTCCAAAATAGACACTCACTCCGCGACAAAAGAATAAAAGAAATTTTAGGGTGCTTGTGTTTTTGCAGGTATGCGCATCCATTAGATCTGCACTGGTGCCTCTGAAAGCAGCATCTAACACAAGGATGGAAAACCACACAGCAGACAAACTCAGAGCACACAGTTCTTGGAGCTGGTTGGTACGGGTAGCTTAGCACAACATCTCATCTTTCTGGGCTCCAAACTTGCAAGATGCATTATTTCCCCTCCCCCAAGTGGTTGGGAGGCAGACCCACCTGCTAGGATGTCTGCATGGCTGGGAGTTCTACTGAGAAACAGCACATCCCATACTCCTTAGTTCTGCATTCAGTATCTATCCCCACAAGGATAATATGAAGATCAATTAATGTCCATGGAGCATGGAGGAGCTGAAAATGCACCACGGACAGATTTGGAATAGGACTCCATTGACTTTACTTGGTCAACCCAGTTACATAAACTTAGTTACACCTGGAGGGACTTTGGAGCATTAACATTATTGGTAATTCCTCCTTCAGAGGGTTTGTTATTGAAATATCTGCAACTTCTCCACTGTCCATATGAAACAACAGAGCTAATGGTCCGTGTGTCTTCAAGGAGGTTACAACAGGGTCTCTTGTACTGTATAATTACTCTAGCTTTTACTTCCAAGGGAGCTGACAAAGGCTCTTTTTCCCCGGCTTGCCAGAGGAGTGGTTCTCCAGCCTGGATGTGTCATCCCAGATGCATCATGTCTGATCACCTGGCACGCGGAAGGTCACAAGGAATTGGCCCATGGAAGCAACACCTGAAGAACAGATACCACTGTTACTCGGTGATGTAGACTCCCAGCATGAATGCTGGGGTCGGGTAGGAAACAGGAAGATGCTTCAGGGGTAGAAGGACATACTACCTAGCATCAGACAATAAATGAAATTAAAGTAAAATGAATGGTAATAAATGAAGACATTGGTGAAATACACCAAGGAGATTAAGATCCCTCCTTGCTTAATATAAATGACACTTCTCTAGAGCATTTACCGCCTGTGTACCCTGTAAGAAAAGTCCAGCGACATTAAAAACTTATTCAAGAGTATACCACCAAGTGGTACTAATGGGGGAGGACACCCCCCAGACACCTGCTAACTCTAGGCCATATTCCCTTCTTCTGAGCCATGTGACCTTCATCTATGTCTTAGCCAATATTGTATATGAGTACCAGAAATGGGCAAAGATGTGAAAATCACACTTCTCAGAATTGGCGTAGTATAATAAACCAAGCGTGTGTACTCAGGACCATAAATGGGACAGAAGTGAATGAGTCCTGTCTTGTATTTGGTCTGTAAATTGAGGCAGATGCCCAGCTGGATTTAAAAACAAATCTGACTTTAGACATCAGGCAATGTAGGACGTCAGGCAATGTATGACGACCAAAAAAAAAATCAGGAAAAAACGTTAATGCTTCTTGACTAGTAGTTGGCACAGTTAAATTCATATTCAGTTTAGTCACACACTGACCTCACTGTTACGTAAGGGCTCCAGACCTCAGCTGCTTCTCTGTAAGAGGAGGGTGTCCTTCTAGGCTGGTCCTAAATTATCTAGCTCTTAATTTCTGTAATTCCATATTGTCCTTTCTGTATCTTCTCTTTTGCAATCTCTTCATGACCTTGGCCATCCTCCTAACACTGGTAAAAGTGAACTGAATTGGTAAAATAACACAGAAATTCCAAACAGGCGACGTGACCACGAGATCACTAGACAGCTGCAATTCTAAAATGCAGAACCACACAAGAAGCACTCTCTGGGGGATGTGATGACACGTACTTTCATAAAATCATGCAAGTACATGGCGCACCCGATAAAAACCTAATGACATATTTCAAATAATTTTCAAAATACGCCTGTGCTAAAGAAAAATTTTCATTGACAGCGTTTCTTCAAAATAAGCATCAGCAAATGTGCTTTTATAATCACTCGTCAACAAATGACAAAAAGCACAAATCACCTTGATTCATTTGAATAACCCCAACCCCTGTGGCATTAAAAAAAAAAAAAAATTTATATTCCCACGTACTCCAGAAACCGTTTAAGATGGCTTGCTGAGGTAATTGTATTTACAAGTGAAATCTATCCACTTCAGAAGTCTTAACAATTCCAAAAGACACTGTAAGAGTCCTAGGTATGAAAAACGCCTCATGTCTAATGAAGGAGCCCGAACACTGTGCAGCATTTTCTCAAGGCCTCCGAATGGACCCAGTCACGTGTGACTCCTGACTAACCCTGCATTCCCATCTCCTGCTTCTGTCTCCCCCTCAGCATTAAAAGACGTGTGCCTGACCTTCAGGCACGTCTGTTCTAATTGAGGAGATTAAAATGCATGCACATGAAATAATTAGAGCACAGCTAAGAGATAACTGTCATATGACTGTGAGAACAATGCTTGCAGAGAAAAGAGAGGGCACTGAATGCTTAAATAACTGAAGAAAGGAATGGGTTCCCCAAGGAGGGGACACAAACCAGCTAAAAGCCATGGTTCAAGGATTGTGTGGCTTGCCAAACAACAGGGAAGCGGCTGGACATGAGACTGATGGTGGCAACTGGCTTGGACAGGTTGGTGAAGGTGGGGGGCAATTCATACTGGACCTTCACAACTGATCTCAAAACCTGAATACTTTTAGATGCAGACACTGCATTTTTATCTTCCAGAAGTGTAGTATGGTATATTCCTCATGGAGTGAACCTTGTCCAGTGGGAAATGGAAGATAAATGTTTCCTCCCTTCTCCCTCCATAGACTATTCACAGGGGGTTCCGGCCTGCAGATCTGCCAGGTGAAGCCCACATACATCACGAACACACAGAGGCATTTGCTATGTGCCTTTGGGGCTTAGCATGAAATCATAGTCAGAATGGTTGAGCATCACATCCTATACATTTAGAAATTGTCTTTCCTCTTCTTCCTTTTCCCTTATTCTCATGTCCCCGCTTAGATCTCCCCCGACCCTCACTCCAAAGCAGTACTTTAATATTTACCATTAACATAATTTGTGTCCACCTCTACTCCCCCTCAACAGGCAGGAAGTTGTCACAGAGTTGGGAGTAAATAGGTATTGTCTGAAGTTGATAAATCAAGATATAGAAATGTATTATATTATTTAAGCTATAAAGGCAGTTATCAGAAGAATACATAGCCTTAAATTTTTATCTATATAATCAGAGAGACATACATGAAGCCTACAGATCATATGGCAAAGTCAGAAAATAAAGAAAATAATACAAACAGTACCCATAACATAATATAAAGTGACAGAATTAAGATGAAGTGAATCTCCAACGTAAGCTGGTCACGGGGATGGTAGTCCAGCACGGACAATATAGTCAACGATTCTGTAACATCTTTCTATGTTGATTGATAGTAGCCGCACTAGAGGGGGTAAGGATTTAATAATGTGGGGAACTGTTGAACCGCTGTGTGGTATAACTGAAACCAACATAAGATTGTACATCAGCGATAGTTCAATTTATAAAACAATCAAGTGAATCTCTTTATCAATAAATATAAATGGAAAAATTCATCCTAAAAAGAAAGGACTTCCAACTTGGATCAATATTAAAAACCCAAGTACATGCTATATGTAAGAATATAAATTATATCCATAAAAGGACATACGAGAAAAATGCAACAGAAAGAAAATATAGGTCTGCATATTAACATCTCACTCACTTAAGATAATGAGAAACCAAACACAGGTGTGTCACTTGAGGGCCATGTGTACAGCAGGGGTGCCCTAAATTGCTCTTGGAGTATTATGGTAGAGGGAGCATCTGCTTTCCCATTCGGCCAGTGAGCCTCTACCACCATTTTTCTGCTTAGACCCTAGGCCAGGACCATTTTCTCTTCAAGCTGCAATTTCCCAAGGGATTAAAACACTGAGGAGAGGTCTACCTTGTGGAAGGTGCACATGCACACAGCCCACATCTGAATGTGTGTCTGTGATGTTTGTTGGTTATTTTTTAAAATACAGAAGCCAGCACTAAATGATCTTAGAAAGCGTCTTCATGACATGAAAGGCATTTCCCCAGGTAATCTAGTTCCCCTTCCGTAGTAGTAAGGTATAGAGGTCATGTTCTGGTCTGGTGCACTTAAAGCATCAGAGCATCGTGTTGGAGAGAACACGGAGGAAACTGGTGCCCAAGGAAGCTGCAGAAAAGCCGCCCTGGAGGCCCCCATGCCATTTGGAGACCGTGCTCTAGAAGCCGCGCACACGCAAAGACTCCAGCCTTGTATGTGGTGCTACATGGCACAGCCTAGCTACCTTTCCTCCAGACTAAAACCCAGAAATTCCTCTTACTTTTCCTCAGTGCTTTTAAAATCAAACTTATTAACAACTTGTCACTGAAGACTTCAGGGACGCTTCAAAACCCTCACTCATTCCTCGACTGTGTGTGTGTGTGTGTGTGTGTGTGTGTGTACGCACACACAAAGCCTAAAGCTGGGCAGAGTCCACAGGAACATGATGACTACCCTAGTTTAAAACTTGCAGAGATTTCCCTCAGCCTCTATGTTGTATATAATCCATTAACATTCTGAAATGAATACTGTTCTAATAAGAGGATTTGTATAATGGTTTATCATTGACTTGATCGCTATGTACAAATGAGCAGTTGTTTTCTTAAAATATAATTGGAAATTTATTTAAGGAGTTAAATGTAAAGGGAAAATTAAAACAATTAAAAGGAAATTATTAGATTCAGATACAGAGAAATGGACAAGGCTGTGGAGACTGGGCCCATTAGTAGGGGAGGAAGGGTGTCTGATAATAATGCTCTAGATCTACGCCTTAGACTCTTTAAACTACACAAACAATCTAAACTAGAAAAAAAGGAAAGCTTGTATATCCAAATGCCAACCTCTAAACACCTCCACATTATGACCTCAAACACCTTGGTTCCCCTTTTATTTGACTGGTCGGCAGGAAAATCAGACTTTTCCCTCTTATGTCCCTGATCTTATTAATGTCCTGAGCCAGACTGACAAAATCCTATCCCATTACAAACTCGCCCCAAATATTTGCTCTTGAATGCAACTGCTCCCTAGTGCTTTTCAATGAGAAAGACACTCTTCCTCTTTTAAACTCATTTAGGGCTTTTATCTGTCATGGGAAATTTGCCTTAAGATTACCGTTGTTTGGAACCATAGTCCCCATTAATGTCTATCGTAAGGTTAAGGGACAGTTTCATGCACATCTCAATAATATGAAGCACTCAGTGTACACTTATCACATTGAATCAAACAAAATCCAAAGAAATTGAGCCTTTCATCTTAAAAAATAGCCCTTTCAAATAGAAGAAAACATAATGAAAAGCCCCAAATTACATAGTACTTGAACTTGAGTAGTTCTGCTAAGTGGCATTTTTATGAGTCCATTTAGGTCTGCTCTATACTCATGAAAGACAGGATTGCAAATAATTGGCCATGCCTCACAGAGACATCAGTCAGTGACTCGGACCTGCTAGTGTTCTTGTTGTGTTTCCTCAGAATGCAGAAACAGTTTCATAATTTGCACCATACAGGCCAGCTCCTTTCTAAATTACCTGTAGACAACCCTGGTCTGTATATTTTAAATTGATTAATGTCTGTAACCTCTGGAAGCATCTGTAATTCTTTGCTAACTCTAATGGAGTCTCCAGTGTGTTTTTCTCCCTGCAGAATTGCAGGTTACTACAGAGAACGAACTCAGAAGTCACAAAAAAGCTCTTGATCAAGGGTGATGACAGAGTAATGGAACTGATATAAAATGATATAAATAAATTGCAACTCAGCCACCATGGGTGGTATTCCTGTTGTCAACATGATTTCCCAAAATGGTGAAATACTCTGTAGATTTATGAATAACACAATGAACTATCTACCCCTCAATTAGATAGGAGCTACAACCTGGAAACATCTAACGTATATAAAAGTGTGGAGAAAATTCTGTGTTACAAGTAAAACTGCAATTCTAGCTTCAGACAATGACACAGAGGCGTTTTTACTTCCTTGGATGTCAAAATGACAAGGGGGATTGTCATGCTGATTGTTAATAAGTTTGATTTTAAGAGCACTGAGGAAAAGTAAGAGGAATTTCTGGGTTTTAGTCTGGAGGAAAGGTAGCTAGGCTGTGCCGTGTAGCACCACATACAGGGCTGGATTCTTTGTCTGCATGTGCGCGGCTTCTGGAGCAGGGTCTCCGAATGGCATGGGGGCCTCCAGGGCAGCTTTTCTGCATTCAGTGGGTTTGCTAGGCACCACACCTCCCCTATGATGTGCTGTGCAGTACAACCCTCCAATGAGCAAGACGATAAAAGACAGCTCCAGAAATGTCCACAGGTTTCCTGGGGGCCAACCACCAAGCTTAATCTGAGTTCACTGCCATCAAATGTGTTAGATATTTGAGTTTGGTGTAAACACCATTTTTGGCTTCAACAAACTCTTCAGCAACCTGAGTCCTGTATAAAGGTTAAATAGCAAGAACAATGTGGTTATTTCCAAAGCATTAAACATGCTGGGCTCTGATAAACATGTGTGCTGTGTCACAATCAATTAGAAAGCCATCCAGTGTGAACGGAAGAGTTTCTGACCCTGAGAAATGCCACTGGCATCTGATAAACAGACAACAGAGCTCGGACCCCTGAGCCATACCACCGCCTTTGAGCTACATTCTCCTTTGGAGACCAAATACCATTCCAACCGCCCACAGACAGGAGTTCAAAAGGAGCAGCCCATTCTCGGGGACTACAGATATAGTCTGTTTTCTTCAGTAGGATGTCCCGTGACCCCAGAACAACCCTGTGTAGCTCAAAGATAAAGCAGGGCCAGCACACAGGATATGTTTCACCATGAACTGTTTCTGTGGGGCTGGGACGTGGGCATGGACAGGTCTAGCTAAAAGTGTGTTCTTTAGCATGGACCAAGCTTGAGTCTGACCCAGGGTCAGGGAAGGGATGCCTGTTATAAACAGTCGGCTTGCTCCTGTGACAGACAACAAGCTGTTGTAAAGAGTTACCAATTCCAGCATTTGCATATTCCTAATATTATATCAAAGTATATTAACTCTATGCAGTGAAACAAGAAGGAAGGAGCATTTGAAAAGATTATCTGGTGAAATTTAAAATTCAACTAAAACATTGTTACTTTTGAGAACATGCAAAAATTACAGATTACTGTATAACGTGTTTCAGCATTTTAGGTTGGCATTAACAATATATGTCTAATTTAATGTATATATCTTAAGTACTTTACACAACAGAAAACTAGTAAAATTTGTTCCATGCGAGTATTGAAATCGGGTCCTAGTTCACCTGGGCCAGAGCAGCTTGTCAATAGAGTTGTATTCTGCATGAAGTGCAGAATGTATTTTTATGTAAATATTTTCCCTTTTTATTGCTTCACAAATATAGATGTTTATATACCAGTATCGGGTGTCCTTAGGATAGATGTCTTCAACTATAAAGTATAAAATCATTACCTCACCATAATTGAACAGGAAAAGTAAACTGGAAGTTTACCCTCTTTATAGTCAACTTAGGCCATCTAAATCAAATACCTCTATTTCTTACCTCAACAACAAAAATTTGGGTTTAGTTTGGCTTTACTGAAGGACCAGGTGGCTTTTGTTTCTCTGGAAAATTATGCAATCCTCCTTAGTCATCATTTGCCATACCTTTGAAGAAACATTCTACATTTTTCTCAGTTAAGATGAAACGTGGAAAACATTACTAACCAAGTTCAACCAACCGACATTTATAGAAGAAATGTATACAGACTGTAACTGAATAATATACATTTTTTTCAAGGACATTTAGAACATCACCAGGATAGACCATATGCTGGGCCATAAGTGATAAGCCAGTGGAATCATACAGATTATGTCCTCAGACCGGAGTATAATTAAAACAGAAATCAGCAACAAGACAAACAAACCTCCAAATATTTTCAAATCCAGCCACACACTTGTAAATAACCAATGGGCCAGAGAGGAAATGGCAAGCGAAGTATTTTGAAGTGAATGTTAATGGAAATAAAACATACCAGATGTTGTGGGATACAGCTAGAACAGTGCTTAGAGAGAGCAAATGTGTGGTGTCACTGAATGAAACGGTCCTGTCAATTTTTCCCACCTCTGAACCAGTTCCTCCGCACTCCGTCTTTCAGGCAAACACTACCGTCCCCTGAATCCAATTAACGTGACTCACATAGGTTTTTTTTCTTCCTCAAGCATAATATTATGCCCTTCACTACAGATGGGTAATGTGCAGCCTGCGGCTACAGGATTGTCTAGCCGTGTTTTGCGACTGTTTGTATATTTCCAGATCTTTACTGTCATTTTATTGTCCTTTGATCGAACAAGAGCTGGATGTTGTTCTGTTTTCTTCTTCCACTTGACTGATTGCCTGTGGAACAAAATCTGACACGTAATCTGAGTACAATGCCAAACGCTCACGCATCTCGTCTTCTTCCAACGTGCTTAGGAAAACACCTCTTACATGGACCGAGTCATTCATTGTGTACCACTGCGGATTCAGGAATCTAGGATGGGTCTGCAATTCCCTGTTAACTCTGACGGGCCCTTACCATACCCCGTGCACCCCACCGCCCCGCCACCACACCGCAGAAAATAAAACTTGTAGGAAGAACCAAACTGAAGGCTGTTGGTGACTTTCCATCCCAGCAGAGCCCCAGATACTGGATGGAATTTATGCAGTCTCTCTCCTGAAAAGTTATAAATGGCATAATAATGAGTCTTGGTTGGCCCATACCATTCCTTCTATTTTTAGCGATAGGGCTGGCCCCGATGTTTCAGACAGGTCGAGATCATAAAACAAAACCCTGGTTCCCATCTCAGGGAGCCCTAACCTAACGTGGGGGGGACTCTGCAGGCACATCAGACATCCACATACAGAGCAACAGCAAATCCCACACATGCTTCATGAGCTCCAGGAGACCTGCTAGTTCAGTGAGCCTCACTCGTGCTGCGAAAGCCCGTTGATGTTCTGAGGAGTTTCCCAAGGGGCCGTACAGGAGATCGGGGCAGGAGGGGATGAACCGACAGCACAAGTATAGGTCAATCGTGTTCTTTTTTGCACTTCATTTAGTATTCCACAACATCTGGTATGTTTTATTTCCATTAACATTCAAAAAATTTAATCATTTTTGAAATTAACAGTTTAGTAGCATGGAGAACATTATCAAAGTTTGCAACCATCTCCTCTCTCCAGTCCCCGAGCATGTTTGTCACCCAGAATGAAACCGTACACCTGTGAAGTAGTCACTCCCCATTCCTGGTGACCACTGATCTGTGTTCTGCTCTATGGATTTACCGATTCTGGGTAATTCATATAAGTGGAATCCAACAATGTGTGAGCTTCTTCGTAAATGGCTTCCTTCCCTACTGCGATGTTTTTGAGGCCCACCCAACGTTGTGGCATGTGTCAGTACTCATTCCCTTTGGTGGCTGAATCCTACTCCATCATATGGACAGACCGCATTGGGTGTATCCACTTACCTGTTGATAATGCTTTTTGGTGGTCTCCACCTTTTGGCAATTGCGGATAATGCTGCTATGAACACTCGTGTACAAGGGTCTGTTGGGGTCCTTGTCCCCAGTACTTGTGGCCAGACATGGAGGAGTGGAATTGCTGGGTCCCGTGGTATCTTTAGGTGCCCCTGCTTCATTGTTAAATGCCCTTGGTTCCTACTGTTCGGTGCTGACGGGTGTCTGCTTACGAGGCGTTCGGCAGGTAGTCGTGAAGCTCCCACCTTGTGCCGCTGCAGCATTTGTACAACGAGGGCTGAAGTCCCAATGTCTCTCCTCCAGCTGCTTACAGTTGATCAGGGCCCACATACAAGTTCCCTGGTCATTATGGCACGGTTGTGAAGTGCCACCACTGGGATGCTCGGGAACACAGAGGCAAGGGACCTAGTGGTTTGAATAACGAACCTGTATCCAGCACTTACTGTGTGCCAGGCTCCGAGCAAGGGAAGGGGGGAAGCATGCAGTTAATCCCCCAGGGACTGGATGGAGAGCCGCGGCAGATCCTCGGCCTCCTCCCGTGTCCTGCTGACCTTCATCTGACATCCAGCTGCTAGCACCTGCATCTCTGGGCTGTCTTTCTCTTTTTTTCTGGAATCAGGAAAGACAAAAGTCCATTCTGGTTAAATCCTAGGTAGGAAGTAGCGGGGAATGAACACCTCCCAGAAGCAGCCGTCAGCCAGTGGTTTTCAGGGATTCGCTTAAATAGGACAGTCCCCTCACTCTGGGGGATGGGGAGGGAGTTAGGGGAGAGAGAGGTCGGGGTGAGGGGAGCTGGGGTAGTGCTGGGGGTGTGCGTCGCACCCTTTACCAGCGTCACTGCCGGCCGGCGTGTCGGGAGACAGCTTGCCCTTGCTCCGTCTCACCCATATCTCTTCCCCGCCCCCATGGGTGTCTTATGGCCTCCCATATAAACTCTTGCTTTTGAATCCTTGTTTAAGGTCTGCTTCTAGGGCACTAAAGTAGACAGGTGTATACCCTATAACTCTTGCAGGGTGACAGTGTGGGAAACTTGCCTAAGGCCTGACGCTGGTACGTGGTAGAAGGGGTCCAAGCCAAGCATCCTGACCTCCTACCATCACTTGGACTGCTACCGTAACAGACTACCACCAATGGAGGAGCTAAAAACAACAAGAACGTGTTATCTTACAGTTTGCAGGTCAGAAATCCAGAGTCAGTCTCACTGGGCGTGTGGTTAATTTCATGTGTTAACTTGGCAGGCCGCCGGTACCCAGACTAGGCATTGTTTCTGGGTGTGTGTGTGAGGGTGTTTCCTAGTGAGCTCAGGCTTTGAGTCGGTGGTGGACCCGGTAAAGCAGATGGCCCTGTCCCGTGTGGTGGGCCCCATCCAATCCATTAGGAGCCTGAGTAGAACAAAAGTCAGAGGAAGGAGGAATCTTCGTCCTTTGCCCTACCTCACGGTTGAGCTGGGACACATACATCATCTCATCTTCTCCTGCTCTGGGATTGGGATTTCACCATGGCCTTCCCTGGGCCTCAGCCCTTTAGACCCCCACCGAGTGCTGCCTCCAGCACATGGCAGACGGTGGGACTTCTCGGCGCCAGAACCCCGTGAGCCAATTCCTCATGATAAATCTCCTTCAGATCCGTTTCCCTGGTGAACCCTGACCGATACACTAGACTGATATCCAGGTGCCATCGGGGTTGTGTTCCTTCTGGATCATTCTGTCATGGAGAATCTGTTCCCTTGTCTTTTCCAGCTTCTGGGGGCCACCTGTAGTCTGTGGCTTGTGGCCCCTTCCTCCATCTCCAGAGCCAGCGGTGGCTGGTTAGATCGGCCACGTTCTGCACCATCCTAGCAGCCCTTGTCTGTAGTCTTCCCTCTCTGCCTCTGTCTGCTTACATTGGGCCACCTTGGTGACCTCCAGAAATCTCCCCGTCTTGAGGCCTTTAACTTACATCTACAGAGTTCCTTTATGCCATCAACATAACACATTCACATGATCTGGAAGCTAGTGTGGCTGTTTTGAGGGTCCCTTATTCAGCCTACTGCAGTGAGACTCCTCTGAATAGAATACAGATCCCCACCTCAGAGGTAACAACAACAAAAAATCTGGAGCTGTTTTCGTCTGTCTTCGCCAGGTCTGCATTACCCACGAGGTGCTGTTCCCTGACAGCTTTCTTTGTCATAAATGAGCCACCGCCCCGGGCCCCGTCTCTCTGTAACCCCAGAAAGATTGTGTCTGTAACCCTGACCGTCACAGAGCTGCTTCTGGTCATTTGTATGCATGGTGTCTGGTGAGAAAGCATCATAGCCTGCCTCTCTCCAGGCAGGATCTACGTGAAATGTTGCACACTTCAAGTATGAATTTAAAAGAGCTATTTTATGTGAAGCAATCCAGGAAAATAGATTCTGTGTCTTGGAGCCAAAACAATGCCTCTTGATTACAGGTATAGAAGCAGTGTGCTAAATAATGTACGTCCTATTTTGTGCTATTAAATTTGATAAATGTATCCCCCAAGGGATTTATTTATTTATTAATCCATCAAGGAGTAGAGTCATCCATGAAAGACTCCAGTGTTTACCCAGTTATTACAGATTCGCATTTGCCATGTAACAGCCTTCCTTGAATGCTATTTAAACATTAAAATCGGGCATTTTCTTTCAGCAGCACTGCATCTCAAAGAAGGTAAGGGATAAGAGACAGGATAGGCAGTGGGGATAAGGCAAGGTTTTGTGTCTGCAGTTAGTTGAAATACAAGGAGTGTTTAGAATAAAACACAGAAACAAAAACAATACAAAATGTCTCAAATCTTTGTCCTGTTTCTCTCGGAAAAGCTTCAGCGGGATGCCATTTGATAGAGCATGCTTTCCCCATGTGCAGAATGCAAATTTCCTCGGACAATCCTTGGAAAGAACTTGGTTAGGACACACCTGTGGAAGGCTGCAACTAGAATATTAATGACACAGGAAAGGGGGAAGGGAGACCTCGCCACAGCAAGGAGAGAGGAAAACATGGCTGGAGGAATAGTGCCTGCATGATGTCAGGCCAATAAGGCAAGAGGGTGTTTGGGTTGTCGGTCCTTATATTCTTTCTACTGTTACTGGAACACAGGGAACATGATTCATTCTGGGCTCAAGGGGCTTCTGTGCTGTGAGCACGACTGGAATCTTGTAGGGACTGTTTGAGTTGCCTTTACATCTCCGTTGCACCCTTACAAGAAAAGTGATAAAGTGGTTTGGATAGTGGCTGACGTCCTTCCAGTTGGCAGCAAAAACCCATGTCACCAGGCAGGTGCTGCTGGAGTTTGAATGACTCAGCTCGCTCTCTAACAATATCTGACTCTTTCTTGCAAGGATAATTAAAGCCTTTCGTCCAGCTTAGGTCCGCTGGGCTATCGCCTCCTTTCAGCTCTGTCAGGCTCCTCTGCAGCTTTGCACCCAACGCGGGCAGGGTGTGTGAGGTCTCTCTCCGCGGTCCCCGCGGGCAGGGTGTGTGAGGTCTCTCTCCGCGGTCCCCGCGGGCAGGGTGTGTGAGGTCTCTCTCCGCGGTCCCCACGCACAGCTGGCTACCCTCTTCTTCACTCCTCACAACTCCTGTTCCCCCACCGCCCCAATTTTTTTTACTCACACGAGCATGCAACTTCATTTCACTTTCCTGTAGCCAGATTAATCCACACGCTCAAACCGATACTCAACCAAAAAGCCTTGGTGAGTTTAGGAAAGTGTCAGTACCTAAGCTGAGTTGTACGGACGAGCATGCCACCACGCGGATAACCTCAGTGCCTCCTGGGATTATCCAGTACAGACGATGCCACTCATACCAGGGACCTTGCTTTATGCCAGGTACGGAGCAAACAACCCCGGCATCTGTGGTTTATGTAGTGTAAGGCCAGATGGCTATGAGTCTATGAGTAAGAAGGTGAACACAAATGCAGGTGGTACAAACAGCGACCAGGGTGGCCTTGCCGTGGAGGAGGATTTTGAGCAAAGATCTGAAATATCAATTTTGTGTGCTTCTTCCTGTCATTGCAAGACTACTTAAATAAAAATCTTAGCTTGAGTGGCCCCAGACCACACAGGACATAATTACTTGAATTCTAACCCCTTACAAAGGGAAACCTTCATTTATTAATACTTGTGAAAACCGTTCTTCTGCAGCAGAGCCCAGCGGTGTGGGTGCCAAACGGTGAATGATCTTGAGTCCTTCCGTTCCTCCTTGAGGGTCCCAGGTCTCCAGTGGTGATGGGCGCAAGGTCTTTGTGCTGGCTTAGGACACGGTCATAGTGACAGGCAGTCTCAGGCTTTTCTCCAGGACTCAGTTTTCAATGTCCTTGTCATTTGGGGTTCGATTTTACAGAGGACTTTGTCATGAGGACATCTTCAGTTACTTGATTTGCATATTGCCGGAGACAGAAGTTAAGATTCACCTGTGTTGTTGAAAAAGCAACAGGCTGCACTTTCTACGCTAGCTGGACCCGAACTTGTGAGCAGGACTGAGGTCGCTGCCCCAGGGGCAGTCAGTGTCCTGAACATATGCCCCTCTAGTAGGAGGTCCCCTTGATAATCTCATCTCTAGTGTGGCTTTTTATCCCTAAATATGTTGGAGAAGTCAGTGCTCACAACCTGCTGCCTTGGAAAGAAAATGGAGTTTTTTCATCTAGAAATGTTTTCAAAGTATTTGTGTGCCTGAGTAAGCCAGCCCAAAGGCAGCTGGGTCCGGTGATGCTGTGGCTAAGGTTGCAATCACACTAAGAGGAAGGATGCTTTCTCATGTAGGCAAATATTTGTTGAAAAGCCATTCAGTGCATCTTACTACACCCAAGGACAGTGACTGCATTGTGGTATGGGTGGGGACTTGATAATATGGGTAAATGTAGTAACCACATTGTTTTTTCATGCGAAACCTTCATAAGAGTGTATATCAATAATACCTTAATAAAGTAAAAAGAAAAGCCATTCAGTGTTTGCAGGGTTCTGCTGAAGGGACAATACCACTTAAAAGCCGGATCATCTAATCACAATATAAAGCTCTTAAGGAATGTTCTGCTCTTTGGAATAGGCCATTGGGGTTACAATGACCTGGAAGCATGATGCTCATTTTAGCTCGAGTGTTTCGCCTTTTCTCATTTCCGTGAGGTGTGGGTAGCTGTCAGGCAGCCCAGCCAATCCCCGAAGTGACTTTGCTGCTCAATCACTATGAAGAACGGGCACCTCTTGACCTCTCTGAATGTTGTTGGACTTGAACGTTGTGGGCTGGATTCTTGATACAAAGCAATGACCCTTTTGAAGAGTCTCTTTCGCATGGAGGTCAGCCCCTTGTTGCCAAGTCCCCCAACACTTCGGCTTCATGGGAGAATGGATACCCTTTGCTGTAGAGGTTTGTTTTTTTTGTAATTACAGGGTATTGAAAAATAAATATAAGGGCCCAGAAGAGGAGATCTAGCAACCCGCAGCTTCGGTGATTAAGCTCAACTTTAAATGAAATCAAAGCAGGGTTTCACTCACTATGTATTTCTCAGTGTTTTGCATAAGAAGACTAACGAGCATTTATGAAATATATCCTGTTTTCAGAATAAATGGAGAATTGTACTCTCTGTTCTCTTTGTCCTTATTTCACACAGAAGGAAACCGATCCTCAGAGAACTGCCTATTGTCACCAGCCAGTTTGGGGGCTCCGAAGCAACAATGGGACAGTTATATGAGTACATAAGCTATTGTCCCTCTTGGCCAATTCAGTCTAGGGACAGATGAACCTGAAGTTATAATGTGAACCCCGGTGCCGCCCAGCATACCCTACCGCTCAGGCTTTCTGATACATAATACTTTATAACAGAGGGATTGGCCATCCAGAACAAGCCTTGCAGTTGTTTATAATAGTTTTCCATCCCTAAGTGCTTGCTTTTTAGGCCAATATTGATCTAGACACACATAGTATTCTCTAGTGCACTGCTTCTCATGGTATTTTAACTTAACAGAGGACATACTCTGCTAGCTGTGTAGCCAGGCAGCAGTTTGAATGAGGAATTTGTCAACCAGCATGTGGAAAGGAAGAAGCGTGGATTCTGCAGACAGAACTGTCTGTGTCAGAGGCACAGCGCTGCCATTGGTGAGTGGACTTCACCATGCCTTAATTTCTTCATCTTTAAATGTAAGCGGTGAAAGTGTCCCTTTATGAGTTTTATTATGGGGATCGAATGAACTAAGTCCATCAAACTTTCTAGAACAGTCTTTGATATAAGGCAAGCATGGTATAGTGTACATTTTGTATTCTGTACATTTAAAGCTCTGTAGAGTTCTCTCATCTGACTGTGGCTCCTGCTTCAACCCAATCTGCCTCTTAAACTTTTCCTTCATTTTTTACAGTTGTGACATATTGCATTGTAATATGCATTTTTATATTATATTTCCTCCTGCCTGTCTGCTGGGAAATGTCCATCCTAGAAAATCCCATTTTAAAGTGGTCGTATTGAAGTCTTGGAAGGCAGTGGAGTCTCTTGGTCCACCCTCGGTTTGTGTGCAGGGTCAGATGGCACTAGGCTGGGCGAAGGCATGAGGGATTTTCAGTTTCCTGAAGTGGATTAACAATGGCCATGGCTTCTTTGCAACTCCTTCATCAAGAGGTACAGGCTGTTGCTCCACCCCTTTGAGCTACAGTGGCTTGCTTTGGATCATAGGATGGTGACATTTTAAACCTTCCAGC
The DNA here is from genome assembly GCA_029783875.1 of Phataginus tricuspis. NCBI lineage: Eukaryota > Metazoa > Chordata > Mammalia > Pholidota > Manidae > Phataginus > Phataginus tricuspis. The sequence goes on along the minus strand of JAQQAC010016209.1, from coordinate 4,661,360 downwards.
TGGGACTTCTAGAGGCTGTACGGCTTCTACTCTCCTGCTTAGAATCCCGAGACCACCCGTTCTGAGGAATCCAGGGATGGGAGAGCACGTGCGGAGGGCGGTTAGCCATCCCAACCATTCTAGCAGCTCCAGGAAGGCTTTGGCACTTGAGCAAGGCTGTCTTAGAACATTCAGCTGTTGCGTGAGCTTGGGCAAGACCAGAAATACCCAGTCAACCCCCAGAGGTGTGAGAAGGAATTCATCATTGTTGCTATAAGATACTGAGATGCGGCGGGAGGCATTTTCATGCCACTGCGGCACACCAGTGTGAGACCCTAGACAGAGAAGCCATTTTAACAAATCTGACTGTGTGAACCTAAATGAAGGACAGAACAGGACTGACTCTGTTTTTTGTGCCTAATCTCCATCTGAGGCCTGAGCCGGGCCTGGCTCTGGAAGAAATCTTGAAAAGTTTCTTAACCGCAGGAACTGATATTAGAAGACGGTCTTATCTCAAGGCCGGCCATCTGTGCTCGATGCTCCCAGGCATACGAGATGTACGTGTCTTGAGAACATGGACAATTGGCCACCGGGGCCTGTAAACCCCTAGCCTAGATAGTTCCCCTAGCAACGCTCCTGCTACATCATCATGGTCAGGCCAGCCAAACTTAACCAGTAACAATTGTTTAACTTCCAAAATCCCCAGTCAGCTTATGCCAAGTTAGAATCCCCTCTTCCTGAACCTGTAATGCATAAAAACCTTGCCTACCCTGAGCTCAGGGCTCACATTCCTGACCCGTTGCATCGGTGAAGGGTGTAAGTCCGAGCTCAAGCTTGAAATAAATGACCCTTTTGTGTTTGCATCGGAATCGGCTCCTTGGTGGTCTCATGGGGACTCGCGACTTGGGCACAACATTTGGGGGCACGTCCGGGATCCCCAAGACCCCCAGGACTCCCGACCCGGAGGGTCCGAGCCGGCCGGTAAGAACTTTGTGTGAGTGACATAAGCTTTGCTTTGTGTCTATTGTTTGTGTTGTGTGTTGCGCTGCACTCTTTCATTTTCTGAGAAGGGCCCAATTTGAATATGAAGGGATCGGTATAGGGCCTAGGCAGATGTGCTGTGGAAGGTCACCGATCGGGGGTCTTGGAAGACGTTCCAGGCCCCCATTTGAAGGTGTCCTGGAAGAGACTCCAGGCCCATCTGAAGGTGTCCTGGAAGAGATTCCAGGCCCATTTGAAGGGGACGGAGTGCCCCTAATTTGTTTTGAGTCTTTGAAGGTTGAGGCGGGTCGCTCCCACCGTCACCGTTGTCCCACTTTCAATTTTGTCTTCAGATGCCCTTGGGCATCTTTTGTTCTCCTTTTTGTTTGTCTGTGATACTTGGTTGTCTGTCGATAACTTTCTACTATGAATTGTTAGAAAAAATGAGTCAGAATTCTTCTACTCCATTGTCTCTGATGAAAGACCATTTTAAAGAAGTTAAGGGAAAGACACAACCATCCCCCATGGGAGAAGCAGAAGCTGCTCTGAGAGCGGAGGGTGGAGGCGCTCCAGTAAGAATCCTGCCCTATACCAAAGGGCTCAGAATGAGCAGCCTGCCTCCGCCGCTTGCCGTTGCGAGCCACCGGTGCCCCAGATGCAGAGGATGGGGGGATTCGGCCCCATCACTACTGGCCTTTTGCCACTAGTGACCTCTACAATTGGATATCAGTATCTTTATATCAGTTTGTCTGTGTATGTTCTTTATGAAAAGTGTTGCTAACTGTAGTCATTGCATCTCAATCTGTATGTTTCTGTGTCTAAGTGTGTAAAGAAAAATGTTTTCCTACCTCCGGATGGTATTAATACAAATTAATTTAAAAACAAGCGCTAGTGAAAATTAGGCATTCTAAAACTTCCAGAAAATTCTAATAAAAAATATTAAGCATTAATGCTAATTTAAGTTGAACTGAAATGGACATGTCCTATGGTTATCAGCTGCCTGTTCACCTAGAGTCATTTGAGTTGATGTTATCTGTTAAATCTTTCAAGAAGATTGCTTAAGCTTAACTCTGTGTAATGTGATGTTCAGTAAAAGTGTCATGAGTAATCTAGCACAGTTCTGAGTAAACTCAGTATAGCAAGTGAACATTTTAATAATTGTGTGTTATAGGGTGTTACAGTGTGTATATCTGCAAACAGCCTGAGAATTTTTGTGGTAACCAAAATTCTTAGAATTTTGCTAAGTTATATAAAGATGTTTTGTGCTCAGTAAAAATTATGCTGTAAGGCACATTTCCAGAAATGATAAAAAGCGTTCATAAATGTATCAATCTGAAAAATGCTAGTGTTACAGTTTACAATAGCCTATTTTTCAGTGTTCATTGAAAGTTAAAGTACCTAATGTTTTAAGTTCTAATTAAAACTACTTAATATAATAAAGAAGACATCTCTGATTGCTAGAAAAGATGTGTGTTTAATAAGAGAAAGTATAATGAGTAAAAATTCATTTTGTTGAGGGTAAAAGAATGTAACTTCTAAAGTATTTAAAAGAAGAACTCTGAATGTAAAAAGAAAGTTGTAGAAAGTTTGTGGAAGTTGATACAGTCATGCCATGTGAAATTAAAGCAAGTGAGTCTTGATATCAAGTGCACAGCGAGATTAGAGTTTTGTTTTCAGTTAAAAGACAAAGTTGTCTTAGACTGTTAGCCTGCTCTTAATGTTGACAAATTGCAAAGAACTTTCTAATTGTTTTTATCAAAGCAGTTTCTCATGCTTAAAGTCTCAATGAGTTCTCTGAGTATTAAAAAAAAAAAAGAAATCATCATATTAAGAAGACTGTAAGCCAAGTGTTGTTAACAACTGAGTAACCTGTATTTGCATTTAAGCCTTTTTATTGTCATTCTGGTTAAATACCTATAATCCTATTTAAGCAAGTACCAAAGAAATTTTCTTCTGACAACTTTCCAAAATCAAATTCAAAAAAAGGTACTTTTACCTGTAAGTAACTCTGATATTTTCCAGAGGGCCCCTGGAACATGTCGGAGAAATTTTTTCTCATTAGAGAAAGTATTTGGCTAATTTAGCTTATTTGTCTGATATATAATTACCTGCTTAATTACCTGGAAAACACTGCCAAAGAGAATGATGCTAAACTTTGTTGCTGGATGTTTTGTGTTGCAAAAATATCCAAATTTCCTTATGTCAACTATCTAGTGGTAAGTTCTCTGTGAGATCTTTAGCCACTCTCATTTACAGTCCTTTGTCATTTATAGTCACTGTTTTATTACTCCTAAACTAGTAAAGAACTAGATTTCAGCAGACCAAGTATTTACATGGGATTAAGTAAACTAGATGATTTTGTGGCTTTTTGTTTCAAGTGTTACTGATAAAGTGTTTTAAGCTTTTTCTCTTAAGCTGACAGTTTAGTAAATGACAATACCTTTGTAAGCAGAATTAAAACATTTATCTTTCTACCTGATCCCTCCAGAATTTAACAACTCTCAGTAACTATTTTTATATTTCATAGCAGTATGTTTGTTTGCATAAGTTCAATAAGAATCTGCTTTCCTTGTAAGAAGACCAATTAAAAACACTGGTTATATTACCAAGGCTTTGACTGGAATACTATTCCTGAGAGACACGTGTGTAAACTCATGTTAACGGACAGCTTTAAGGAACTGAGGTTGACTTCATGGAGCCAATAGAGCCCCTTGAAGGAACTGGCCTGGTACCTTGCTTACAGGATTCCCAGCAGCCTTACCAGGTGAGTAAGGAAGGTCACTTCCTGGCAGCTGCAGGAACCTCAGAATGTCTTGGGGACCTCAAGAGGAGAGGAATTCACCCAAATCTGCAGGTACTGCAGGCAAAACCTGATGGCAAGTCTGGCTTGGCTTTCTGGCCTTGAGCCCTTTAAAAGTCCAATCTGAAGTTCCTTATAAAAAGTTCCAGCAAAGCGCATTTAAAAGAGCATATGTAACCACTTGCTCTTCTTGCTGCACTTACGCAAATAATCAAGCCAAGTGTTAATTATTTTCTTAATCTAGTTACTTCTAATAAAAATGAGGGTGATTTTAGAGAAAAGTATTGTTTCAATAATGCAGCCTTATCTATACTGAGTCCTAATACTAGTCATTGGGACATAGACTAGATCCAGAATTCTAGTTTCCCCAAGATATCTGGGTATGATTCTTAATTAGTTTTACTATTTCTAGTCCTCATATTCAGCCATGCATTCCTTAATCTTGTCAAGTTTGTCCTTCCAGAATGGAGAATCCAACTCCAGATGTTGCTGCTTAATCTAGTGACATGATTTGTTCTGTCTCACCTAAAAGCCATGAAGCTGCAAATGGTGATAGCCATAGAACCCAGGATGGGAACTCCCATCTTCCAAAGGCCTCCTGACCGACCACTGATTGCTAGAGACCTAGCTGCACCCCTTACTGCGCCCCCTTTCAGCATGAAGCAGCCAGAGCAGTCGTCAACCCCTTTCCCTACCAGCAACTAGAGTCTCTATCTCTAAAGAGAAGAATGAGACAGAGACTGAGTGTAGTCAGAGTAGGAGGAGAGCCTCCGGAAAGTGCGGGGCGGAATGTTTGCAGTCAGAGCAATGTAACTACATGCAAAAAAACTCCCTACTGAAACTCTGTGTTAAACATTAAGTTCTAGAGTCTTTCTTCAGTGAAATGAGTTGAAGCTCAAAGGGCCAGGGGCGGCTTAGCCTAGAATGTTTGAGTGTTCCGCAAATGAGGAAGAGTGCCTCGGCAGGACCCATGACTTCGCTGTAGGCAACCCTAGCAGGCAGACAGCAGCCCGGCCCACCTTGGGGGCAGGGCCAGTGGTACAGGTCCACACCCTAAGCCTTCTCTTCACATTATCAAGGCATATGTGGCATGAGATGCATCTTTCCTGCTCTAATAGATTATCCTGGAAATAGTCATGAAAAACTTCTCCAAGCTCTGCCTTCTGATTGTGACAACTTGAACTGCTTAACATATGAGATGTGAACAGTTTCCAGGAATGTGTTGTTTTAATTTATCTGATTTTCCTGCTTTTGCTATGTATTTGTATTCCTATTCTAGCATGTGTATGCAGTGCAGTTGCTAATTTTTTAAAGCCAATACATACTTGTGCTACTTTTCAAAAGTTAACTTCAAGAAATAAGTGAATCATATGCTGATTCCCCACCTGCATTTGCTGCAAGAATATGATCATGTATATTATGATTTTATCCAGAATTATAGCTGTTGGCTGTCCTCTCTTTTATATTTTATCTCCCTGTTTAGTCCCAAGAGATGGCTGGTTAGCCAAAGACGGGTAAGATTCCTCACAGGAGGAACAACCTAAGACAGGCACAGTCGCAAGGGACCTCAGGTGAGCAACGTGGGGGCCAACTGAGGTGAGGCATAGAACCTCACCCCCCCAGACGAGAGAGACAATCCCTGTGACAGGCTGTGTCACAGGTCGAGCCCAGCTAAACATCTCTGTCATTTAAAAACTTTGGGCCCATGATTGGACCCAATGTACAAGAGAAGGGGGGAATGTGAGACCCTAGAGTTAGCATAAGAGAAGCCATTTTAACAAATCTGACTGTGTGAACCTAAATGAAGGACAGAACAGAACTGACTCTGTTTTTTGTGCCTAATCTCCATCTGAGGCCTGAGCCGGGCCTGGCTCTGGAAGAAACTTGAAAAGTTTCCTAACCACAGGAACTGATTTTAGAAGAAGGTCTTATCTCAAGGCCGGCCATCTGTGCCCGATGCTCCCAGATGTACGAGATGTACGTGTCTTGAGAACATGGACAAATGGCCACGGGGCCTGTAAACCCCTACCCCAGGTAGTTCCTCTAGCAACGCTCCTGCTACATCATCATGGTCAGGCCAGCTGAACTTAACCAGTAACAATTGTTTAACTTCCCAAATCCCCAATCAGCTCATGCCAAGTTAGAATCCCCTCTTCCTGAACCTGTAATGCATAAAAACCTTGCCTACCCTGAGCTCAGGGCTCACATTCCTGACCCGCTGCGTTGGTGAAGAGTGTAGGTCTAAGCTCGAGCTTGAAGTAAATGACCCTTTTGTGTTTGCATTGGAATCGGTTCCTTGGTGGTCTCTTGGGGACTTGCGACTTGGGCACAACACCAGCACAGTAGTGTGACAAGATGCCCACCTCCAAAGCACAGATCCTCTGCTCTCCTTTGAAAGACCCTGTCCTGCCAGAGGACAGCCCTGCTTGTGAGGCCCCAGAAACACAGGCGCTCATAAGAGTTTCTGAGACATGGCTCAGAGCTCCGAGGGACTGAAAGGTCACTGCTTATGAGTTATTTTGGGCCAAGTATGTACGCTCAAATGGAGGGGATTGTGCAAAGATGACTTTCAATAGCACTTCATTCTTTCCATTTGAAAGAAAGCTGTGAGTCATAAAATGCAAGTTCTGTATTTCTCTTCCTTTGCAAAAATCTTGTGATGTCCTGAAATCACATTTTCAGTGATCTGTTAGAATGATCAATTATTAAATCTCTTCTGTTCTAGCCTTTGTAACTTTCCAGAGAAAAAGAAAAAAACAGAATTACTTGCTTTTTTTCCTAGCTTATTCTGTTGGGGGAATTTAGCAAAAAACTATAAGGATAATAATATTACTGAACTTACTCATTAGAGCCACTTAACTTAAGGATATGCATGTAGTGAAGGAAGAGAATACAGAGTACAATCAACACAACCCATCCCCTCAAGGGGATTATTGGTTGAGGACATTGCCTTCACTATTGAAGAAAAAGCTGAAGTGGAAAAACAGGATTAAAAAAACAATACAAATAGTTTAAACACTGGGAAGTAATTTTATTTCTGTGTAGGCTTTGCCTGGGGCATGAAAACTAGGCAGATGTTTTACCTTGAGAATATGTCAGTAAGATTTGGAAGGTGGCAGGTATAAACATTTAAATATATTCAAATAATCCAGTTCCGATATTATCCAACCAGTTACCAGATAGAATTGTATTCATCTGTTAGTTGAACACCAAGTAATGGACTTACTTATTTGTACTCTTCTGGAAAGATCTTGGGTGTTTGGCTATTTGAATTGGTTAGAAATCCTCTCTGGGGTATTTTGCGGTGTAAGGCAGAATTGAAGTATCTTGGAAATGCAGCACTGGTTGCATTTGAATGCTTACTGCAAGTATCAGTGGCGTCAGGTCACATATTAATGGCACTTGCCCTGCTGCCTTGTAACTAGGCTACCTTTATTTCTCAAACCAAAAAGTGATTTTTTGGAACTTAAGAATCAGAAGTTTTTTAGAAGATTTCCAGTGTTATAAAACTTGAAGCGCATTTTGCTGCACATTTTGTAAATTGCTCTTATTGAAAGGGATGTAATTGCATATAACCTATGTATTAAGAGTGTGGCTGAGCGCCCATCAAACTGTTCCCAGGGAGTGGTGTGTGTACATGTGAGGGATGGAGTAATAGTAACTGGGGAGAGAGAAGAATGTTGGCTTTTGTCTTTGTTTTTGGTATGATTATCTTTTTTTGATAGCGTACTTTTATAGTTTGGGGGAAAAATTCTCTAAGCCTATTTTTTAACTTATGTGAACTTGAGACCTAGAAAATAATAGTTAAGACTCCGACTGAAACTTAGAGGCACACTTCATGTGAAGAGGAGAAGGTGGGATCAATTTTATGCTTCATTCTGACCATAATGTTCACCAGGTGGCCCACTTTTCTGTTGATTTTCTGCCAAGAGTGAGATGAGCTGTGCAACTTCTCAAATTAGGTTCTCAAAACTTATGTTAGTCCTGAAGGCCTGTTCCTGCATTGAGTCTCTAGAGTTGTGAATTTTCAAAGTAGTAATTATACATATTTTCCAGATTAAGAATTAAAGCAAAAGCTGTGTTTTAAAAAAAGGGGGGGAACTATGAAATATTTGTTTCGGTAAATACCCTCTAGGTGAATTTATGGTTTGGCGTCAGATGAATTAAACACTCCCTAAAAAAGGTTTAGCATTTTAATCAAATACAATCCGTTCAATGCTGTTGTAAGTTGTTGTCTATTTAGTATTGAATGGACCAGGATTGGGCCCAAAGCTGGAAGGGAGAGAAACCTTGGAGGCACCAAGAAAGCCAGCTTGAGACACAGAACTGACCCTGCGCAAGGTTTCCTTTTCATGGAAGACAGCTGGAGGTTCTGTAGGAAGGGTAGAGGCTTAAGGATGCGTGGGAAAGAGAGACTGGGAGAACTGAGGGCATAGAGAGAAGTTGGGAATGAGAGAGTCTCCGAATGGGTCACCCTCCAAAGCCCTCCATGTGAAAGCCTGGCTTCCCAACTTCAGGGAACACATGGGAATGTGGTTCTGCAGAGAGAGTCACAGTCCTACTCAGCATTGCTCGGTGCTGCTCCCCTGATGCTTTAGGGAAAGACTGCCTACATCTCCCATACAGTTCAGCACTGGGTAAGTGGCAGCTTCCAGAATTAAAAGTCTCCCGCTGCCTGAAGAGCTTTTTCTAAGGGTATGTACACACGAACTGTCGCATACATAGGGCTCCACGTAACAAAAACGACAAGGCAACTAACAATAGCTTAAACACGAAGGGTTTTCTTTTCCTCACAAACAATAAGTCTAAAAGCAGGATGTTCGAAGCTGAGGCACAGGCTTAAAAATGCCAGCAGGGACCCACGATCCTTGTACCATTTTGCTCTGCCAGTCTTCACATGTTGATTTCAGTCTCTGGCCAGAACGTGGGCTCTGTTCCTATTAACACCATGCTCACATTGAAGCAGAAGATGGTGGGAACCAGAAACTCCCGTCTGTGAGGTTTCACATGTGGATTGCTGACCTAGGAACTTCCCTCTATATCTGTTGTGTGCAGCTGAGTTGCATGGCACCTTCTACCAGCGACAAGGGAGTCTGTGATAATGAGTATTGTTAGCTTGAAACATCGCTGGTCCAAGTGAATATGGGATTCTGGCAGTAAGAAAGAAAGGCGAACGGGTATTGGGAAGTGCATGCCAGAGCTCCACACTGATGGAGAGATGGTCCCCATTGCAAAATGGGGTGGGGAAGGGTAACCCCAATTCACCTGACTTCACCTCATGCTCAGCTATTCCTCTGGCCACAAATTCTGAGCATCTTGTCTGTCTCCTTGTAGCCTCTCTCTCGGCTGCCTTCTCCAGCTTCTCCTCTCTCCATTAAAATGTTGCTATTTCCCATGTTCTCCCTTGGCCCTCTCTTGCCACGACTGCACATTCCCCTCGGAAGGTATTGTACAAGTTAGCCCCCAGGAGGTACAAAGTCTGGGTTGGGGGATACGGATCAGAGCTAGGAAGGTCTGGGAGTGTCTGTCCCTGGGGAGACATTCTGTTCCTGTGCTGAGATGCAGCTTTGAGTATGTGTGGCCAGTAACCGGAATCACAAAAATATGCCAAAATGCAAATGGAAAGATACAAACATTTGTACTGGCAGGAGGTATAGGGAGGACGGAGAGGTGGTAACTGGGATTTGGAGTCCAGAAGAAGAGGAGAAGCAGGACGTTTCCAGACTGGCTGTGCTCTTCGCCTGGGGCTTCTTGCATTTTCTTTCTTGCAGGGCTTCTATGTTTAAGGACCACTGAGTCTGTCAAAGTGCATGTGACGATGGTGTTCACATCTACTAGATCTCCAGTCCTCTTCTGAGTCCTTTACTAAGTGCCTTCTGGGCATGTATGTCCTGCTGGATGTCTCCTGCCCCAATAGCAATCCGTGTGCCCCCAAACCATTACACGCTGTCCCCACCAAACCACCTCCCACATGCATCTCCTGCTGTATCTCCCAGCTTAGTAATGGCAACTTCCGGTTGCCTGAGCCAGGAGCCGCAGAGTCCTTTGACGCCTCTTTCCCTGAATTCACACCTCCATTTGGTCATCAGATACCTGCAAGTCAGTGTCTACAATCGCTGCGATCTTCCTGCCTCGTGCTGCCGTGTACTGCCCTCGCCCCACACTTCATCATCTTCCGTCTGCACATGTGCACTGGCTGCCCAGATGGTCAGCACCTCGCCTTTCTAATCCATCCCTCACACCGAGCAGCGGGGCTTCACACAGACCCTGGGAAACCACTCCACTGGGAGTAAACTTTTAGTTTCCTGCCCCAACCTTGCCTTCCCGGTTCCTCTCTGATGCTCTCCTCCGTGTCCGCTGTGCTCTGCCCACACTCATCCCTCACGGCTCCCAGGGCGTGCCCTCAACTTCCATACCTTTGTGCCTTAAATATCCTGCCCTTTTAGTCTGGCATAGCCATACCCCACTTTTTTTTTAACCCAGAAAACTGTATGCCCCGTCAAATGTCACTTTGTCTGTCTTCCTGGTACCTTCCTCGGCCTCTAGTGAATCCAAACTGAAACAGCAGAATTGTCTCCTTCATAGCACCGATCATATTTCATTTTAATTGGTCGCTTATGTATTCTCCTTTCCATATTACTATGAGTGTGCAGACAACAGGGTTGTGATTTTATTCCTTTTATCTACTGCATTTAGGTGGTGCCTTGTGATATTCGATAATTGTGTTGAATTGAATTGTAGATAATCTGCTTGAGGTTAATGGAGAGTTAACTTGATAAAATGTTATTCATCTAGGGAGACTGCATCCCCTACATTTATAATGTGCATTAAAATCTAATGTGTTTTTTTTTTAACTGAATGAAACTTTATATAGAAAATACTTTGGTAGTGTTTTCTCTGCAATAATACTTGCAACTCTGCCAACCCCTGTGAGTTCTGACACACTAAGTTTCACTAATATGAATAAATGTTAAGTACCTCTGGCTCCAGGGAGTCCCACTTGTAGAACTTAGCTGGAAGGTCATAAGTAAACCTTAAGCAATGGTCTCTTCAGAGCCCCCTCCATCCTCCTCGAATGTCTTTGTTGCATCTGTACCTAAAACTGGCACACATGGCATTTGATTTTCTGGATACAGTTTTTGAAGTTTTTTTATTTTGATTGCTTGTGAATACCCATTTATCATCCTTTTCTTCAGGAGTCTTGATAGTTTCTCTCCTAAATTGGCATTCGTTGGTTTTTCCCTTTTGCTCCCCAAATCCCTGTGTCAGGGTGGTGGTGGGAGCACAGACTGTCACCCTCAACTCTGTTAAAAAAAATCTACGTAATTCGTTGAATTCTGTTCTTGGATGCAGTGGCACAGGCTATAAAACCATCTGGCCCTGACGAAACAGCGTTAATCCAAACTAGGGTGGTCGGAAAGCTTTAGCACGCGTCGTCGTCTGCTATGCGGTCAGATATTTCACTGTCAGTAACCCTGCTGTGCTCTGACTTCCTTTAGGAATCACAGGCTAAATTTCTGCTTGATTTGTTTAATTCTTATTTATTAGGATCATCTGTCAGATACACGGGAGCTTTTAATAGTAAAGGTAATAGGATCGTTTGCTTTATTTCAGATTTAATGTGCAACTCTATAAAATTACACGTAACTCAAAAAGGCTACATAAATAGCTAAGTAGTATTGGGAATTACAACCATCCTTATGTATTTAGGCTGTGGTGATTTTATTTCTACATTCAAAACGAGCGACTTCAATTCTAAATCATGCTTTCTTCTGTACGTGTGCCATTACTTTAATAAATACATGCAGTCTAAACCTTTCTATCGTGCATCCTTTAATCCTAATGATTGTACACGTCAGTCACTTTTTGTTTCTGGAGGTTTTCTTGCATTGAAAATATACATCTTGGGCCTCTTATAAGCAGCCTTTTTTGTAAAGTAAATCAGTACGATGTGGAAAGAACACATTTAAAGAAAAACAACATCCAGTTTAGATGTTGCTGAGGTGAAGGACTGCGTGGACATGTAGTGAACCAGGTCCCAGTATTCTGCAGCCTGTTGAAGACATAGCTTTCCTAAGGAGGATGGTTGGAGGGGAGGCAGGTGAGCCTTGACAGAGGAAAGGCCTTCACCGAACCTAAATCAAAATAAAAATCCCTCTGTCCGCTGGTCATTACGTGAATGGAGTCACAAGATGGGCTTCTCCTCGGTGTGAGGCCAGCCCCCCCGAGGAAATTTACAAAGAGGAAGTTTTCCAATCTTTCTGTCCATAGCTCCATCCCTGTCCGAATCCTGCTAGTTTCTGATTTGTTTCTGAGGTCCTTTCTGGAAGCACCAAGCTGGTAAAGGTGAACTGTGAAATATTTTTTAAAAGGCAAGAGTAAAAGAAAAAGAACCAACCATGGTGGAAAGACAAGTCCGCGCTCCAGGGATGGTCACAGGTTCTATGGCTTCTGTATGTGGTGTCCCTGAACATTCCCGGCTCCTGTGTGACACTGGCATTCTCCTAGGCACTTAAATGTTAGTACAATTGCTAAGCACAGGATCTCTCATTCCTGGGATGTGAGAAAACAGCAATTATTTTACTTCAAGAAGTCACAAAACAGCATTTGTACTGTTTGTTTTTCTGGGGACAAATTAAGAGCAAGCTTTCCTGGTTTCTTAGCTGCTCAGTGTATTACCCCTAAGGGCCTGGGCTTGTCCTTTGATTGAATTTTCTTTCATTGTTACTGACAATGTCAAACTTTATCCAAGCCCTGTGATCCCGGAAAATAGTGACAGCTAAGAAATGCCCGCCCGCCCCCCCACCCCCCGTGGTGTTCTGGAAAACAGCTGGCTGCAAAGGGCCATTGCCCATGGAACTTAAGACTCACAGATGCCGCCCCTTGCCGGTCCCTGTACCCAGGATGAGGCAAGACACAGACCCTCCGCATGCCCATTCTTTGCCTCACAAATGGTTAGCTGAGCTGCACCTGCCCGCTTACCAATCAGGACAAGATGCCACTATCGTCTGAAAGTCTGTGTCCCCCCAGGTTCTTAACCCGGCAAAAAGATGGTATTAGGAGGTGGGGCCTTTGGAGTTGTTGGATTAGGTGCCCATGGCGGAGCCCCCCTAATGGATTAGCACCCTTATAGAGCAGTCCCCTGAGAGCTCCCTCACGCCTTCTGCCCTGAGAGCACGCAGACAGAGGGTGCCAGCTACGAACCAGGAAGAGGGTCCTCGCCAGCCCAGGCGGGCCCCCTGATCTGGGCGTCTAGCCTCCAGAAGGGTGAGCAGTAAGTTTCCGTTGTTTATAAGCTTTGTTATAAACTCCTCCCTATGGAAGAAGCCCCCCTTTTGCCCACCCTTTGGAACATGTGCTGTCCTTAGGTGGCAGGGCGTTTTCCCTCCCGCAGTAATCATGTCCCCATAATTGCAAAGTCCCTTTCCTCCCCTTGCAATAATCCTTTCAAATAAAGCCTCTCCTTCCTAATCCTGATGTGGTTTTTTTATTTGATGATATCCTTCAAAAACCTTATCTGAATCAACTTTCTGCAGCCTCCCTCCTGGTGGCATGGGCTCTGACAGGGCTGCCTGTGAAAATAGTGCCTGGCAGGAAGGAGAGATGACAGGTTTTTATGACCCATGTGTGGTGTGTTCTCACCAGCAGCAAATTCCCATCACATTGGAGTCCTGAAAGTCTGGGGAAATCACTTTGAGAAGAACTGTATGAGAAAAATTAAGCCGATACACCAAAGAGGGGCAAGTAGAACAGTGAAGCTCCTCTGTTTCCGTGTGATTTAACAGTTTGGAAAAGACGCATTTAAGAGAGTTACAGAGATCGTGGGCCCTCAGGTTTAATTTGACTCATAATCTCCCAATGAGGGGATCCCCCTGGGGACTATGACTCGGGGCTCCCCAACCTCAACTTTGTATACAGCATTCTCCCTACAGGACTCAAGAATGCAACACTAGTGTTAGAATGGAGAGGGCAAAATGTTCTCACTGACTGTACTGAATCCGTGTGAACCTGGCTCTTGGGGTAGATTTGATTTATTGACTTTATTATTTTCCTAAGCCAGAAGCGTTTTTCCTGAGGATCCAACCTGCATCATAAAGCACAGGTTCACCCTTTGGCATAAAAAACTCCCCCTTCCTTACCTGTGGTTTGATATGCAAATGGGTCATAAATGAATGGTGGCGGCTAATGACGCAGAATCTCAGGAATTCCCGTACATGTTGCACAAGGACCCTATTTTAAGGAAAGACAATGCACAGCGTGCGTATGTATGAAGTATGTCTATGCACACATACATGCACATTCCATGACAAGCTCCCACCTCAATAGCCCTGGCTTCAACATCCCAGCTACTCTGGCTTCATTTTCTTTTGTGAAAGGCTTCGTTACATTAACGGGAGTTTTGCCTGGCAGTGGACAGGATCCCCCGCCGACCTTCCTCCCCGCTGCTCCTTGCTCCTTTCGCCCTTGCCTGCCTCCTGCACACCCACCCAGCCACCCCTAGGGACTCTCCCACTTGCTGGGGGATTATATACCTGTTGATGATAACCTGTTTGTACCTCAAACCCTGACCTGTCCTCTGAGCTCTAGACTAATTCATTCCAATACACCGGTTCCCCCTGTCCACACGGACCACTAACAGGCACCTCAGAACTCCCCAGGTCCAAGGTGAGCTCTTGATTTCTCCTTGAATCCCGATCCTCAGCCTGGCGGGCCATCTCATTCCCAACACCGCCATGCTTCCCGGTGACTGTGAACCATCCCTGACTCCTCTCCCTTGTCGTTGCCACCGAGACCTACCGAAAATCCCGCGGGTTCTTCCTGCGGGACGGGTCCCAAACCAGGTCCCCTTCTCCCTCCCTGACCTTAGTCACTGTCATTTCTCATGTCTAATTAGTCCTCTTGCTGTCGTATTTGTCTGCTGGAAATGGCCAGAGTATCTTGTTTTCTTCCCCCCAAACCCTTCTTATTTTAGAGTGAGTTTATAGAGTTTAAAAAATTGCCAAGGCCCTGCAGGTAGGTACCAGCTGCCCCTGGGACACGGCATGTGTCCGAACTAAGAAATTAACATTGGCACAACATGGTCAGCTGTGTTAGAGATGGCGATGAGATTCCCCAAGTTTTTCCACGAGTGATTTTTCTCTGTCCCAGAGTCCCATCCAGAATCCCACGCTGCACTTAGTCACCGTGTCACCCAGTCTCCTCCAGCCTGTGACAGTTTCCTGCTCTTCCCTTGCCTTGCATGAGTTTTCAGGAGGACTGGTTACGTATTCTGCTGAAAGACTTTCAATTTGGGTTTCTTTGTTGTTTTCTCACAATTAGGCTGGGGTCTGGGGATTTGGGCGAGAACATCGCAGCCGTGAAGGGCCCTCTACATCCTAACAAGGAGGGGGATGTGCGTGCACCTGACCACCGTGATGTTAACCTTGGTCGCTGGGCTCCGCGGCAGTTGCAGGATTTCCTCTGTGAAGTTCCCTTCTCCCTTTCCGGAGTGCTTCTTCGAGAACATTCATTAGTTCACATCTGTCCTTTCCTCAAACCATTCTACAGCTTCCCGTCTTTCTCCCACCGACCTGCAAGGCTGTGTATGGCTGGCCTGCTCCTGGCTGCTGCTCCAAGCCCTCGGTGAGGTCTTATCCTGGGCAGCGCTGTCAGCAGCACGCTCCGGTGCCCCTGTGGCCTGCGCGGTCCCCGGCATCCGCCATCGGGAAGGCCACAGCGGAGGCGCTCAAACCTCTGCAGCCCGGTGAATGGGGCAACTAGCCATCTCTGCTCAGGTCTGCATGCGTATTGGGAAAATGCCCTATTTGCTGCCCCACTGGTGGGCACAGAAGACATGCTCTGGCTGCAAACCGCAGAAGCAAAGTGGAGCTCCCTCATAATCAAACCTTCAACCCTGCATGCCAAAGTTTAGGATTACAATAGGCTGCTTAGGACGTTTATGGTATTTACCTGGCTTTAAATACCATAATAGTGAATCAGTGAGTTAAAAATTTGAGGATTTCCTATGGCACTAAATAAGACAATTCTTTCATCAGATAATTCTGTGCATAGGCACCTCAGAGAATCAACTGTTAGGAGATTAAGGACCTGTTTAGGGGCACACTTAGGAGGGGCAGTTGGGACCTGACAGGGTTAGCTTGGTTCGCTTCCAAGGAGTAGGTGTCCGTAATAGGATTAAGCCATGATGAGTCTCCTTCGGTGTTTATTACCCAGTAGCACAAAGGGAATTCTCACTGGGGAGCCGCTCTTTAAATAGGAAAACGAGTAGGGCCACTTTTTCTGTAGTTCATTTCACGCTCCTGTGAATTCCTGGGTTCATTCTTGTTTTCTCTAATTCTTAGGCTCTGGACAGGTAGGCTGCGGCCACCGCTCCTCAGGGTGAATGCAGACAATCCAGAGGCATTTGCTCTTATGTTTCCTAGGAAGAGGCAATATCTCCCCGTTCTTTACTTTTATTTGTGAGCAGGTATTTAGAGGGGTGCGTGATGCACAGAGCCAGTGGCTCTATCATGTGGTCCTGACGGGTTGAAGGAATAATCAAAAGACAGAGAATAAGAGAAGGTACAAGCCACAAATATAAAATGTTTTTGACCATCTTCCCCACCACTTATCTTGGGTTAATTAGTGTAATCATTGCAGCCAAAATGAAATCAGTAGAGGCACTCGGCATCATTTCAAATAAGAACTATAGGATTCTACTTTTACATATTATCCCAGTGGATATGCGTAAGAATGAGAGGTGTCATTCCTCCTGTGAAATCTGCAAAACACAGTAACCGTACATGCTCCTTATTTCCAGTGTTCCTGCACACTCCTATTTTATTTTACCAACTTTGAAACTCAGTATTACCATACTCGCAATTTCAGGGTCATTTTCAGAAGAAGAGAGATTTTTCTTACTAGAGTGATAGTAGCACCTTCGCAGGTTCACCAGTGTCATTACATAATACTTTTCAAACACTGATAAACAGGTTTCTTACTAACTAAGCCAGGTCTGTTTTTGCATTTTTTTCTAGTGTTTCCCTGTTTTTTCAGAGACTGCAACATACATTTCTTTGAAGACGTTTTTATGTCCCTTCTAATGAACAGTGCAGCAGTCCTGTTAATAAGATTTCACATAAAACTGCAGGAAAGGGACACTCCGATGACTAGACGATTCATTATTCTTTTTAAGACAAATGTAAGATTACTTTGGTAGAACTCAAGATCACAATTCTCTGGGAAAAACAAGAAATTCTTAGTAATACATGAATAGTATTAAAGAGTTGCCATGTTCATTTAACAATCCAGATGATGTCCCATTTATTTTTTAAGCAGAGTTCCCAGCTAGTAAAACATAGTGTCCCCTCCAACTTCCCCTCCCCACATCCTCCAACTGCTGAATTGAAGTATTACTGTTGATAGACCTGAAATGCTCTAAAATCTAATTTATGAAAAGGTATCTCATGGGTACCCAGCAAAACGATTTAGTGCGATGTTTACATTTTGTCCTATTTGCGTCAGAGCATTTTAAAAGAAGCAGTGTTACAGACATGTTTTTCTACCTGTCATTCATTCCTTCCCTCCCTCCCAGAACTAGTGAATGCCATTGAAATTATCCTTTTTAGATTTTTACTGCATGTGGATTGTTCTGAGTTTTTAAAAATTCATACATATGGTCTATTTTTAGCAGTGATTTTTTCAACTTTTTTCCCCATCCAGTATAGTGTTCCACATTTACCCATGTTTACACAAGTAGCCCTCCCTCTTCATTGAATTGCCTTGTGAGATTTCATTTTATAAATGTGTCATGATCCACCCATTTCCCTGTTGCTGGATTTTAGATCTTTTGTTTGCTGAGACAAACAACGCGGCAGTACAGGGCTGTGCACGCCCCTCTTTCTGGGCACACGGCGACAGTGTTATTAGCATTTCTGACTAGAAGTACAATGGCTGGGTTGTAGGTTATGCCCATCGTGACTATGACTAGATTCATTTGTAAAATTGCCTGTGAATCTGAAGGGGTCCTACCAGTTCTCCTTCCCACCAGCTGTGTGTGCTCGTATTCCTGGCTTTATCACGCTCTTCATGTCTTTGCCAGTCTGAAATGCGTGAAATCACATCTCGTTCATGTATTTATTGACATATTTCCTAAGCTTGCTTCTTTATCTTCGACCCTCCAGATGTCTTTCTTTGTGGGTTTTTTGGTTATAGCTTAAGTAAGTGATATGCTCTGATACAGAAAGAGAGGTGAGGTTGGGCGGTTGACCTCTCGATGTGACTTAATTTCCCTCCCAGGACCACACATACCGGGGCATCATGCAGAGAGGCGGCTTGCACAGAGAGGCGCTTGCACCGAGAGGTGGGTGATGACAAGCCTTCCCCAGCGGGCTCACAGCTGCACATGAGAAAGGTGCTCCCGTGCCAGAGGCAGGGAGGCTGTTTGTGGGTGCGTGGCTCTGTGGTGGGTGTGGGGGTCCTGCATGAGCAACGTGCTCTTGGTATTGGTGTTTTTCTGACACAAAGGACATCATGTAATTCTCTTCCTTTTTTTGTAGCCTCAGACAGTTACCACAACTCTCTTCTCCTTCTACTGCTCAGAAAATAAGAGAAGGCAGAAGGTACCGCTTCTCTTGCCCTGCTGAGCACGGCCAGCTGACACAGTGCTGGCCCAGTGGCTTTGCGCGTCTCCACATTCATTTCCTATCTCCTCAAAACCTCCAAGCAGGCCTGGGGACACTGGTCTTCTTCCCACCTCATGATGCCGGCGCATGCCTACCTCAGGGCCTTTGCACATGTAGTCCTAGTGTCTGGAAGACTGTGTTTCTTAGGTCTTAACACAACTGGCTCTTCCCTGATCGCTCAGTTCTCATGGTTCAAGTGTTACCTCCTTAGAGAACCTTCCCGTGACCATTTGTGTATCTGTTTGCCTCTTTTTTCATCATCACATTGTCTCATTTTACTTTCCTCACAGCACAGCTGGCCACCACCCTTTCCAGCTGCTTTTTTTTTTTTTGCTCTGTCTGCTGTATTAGAATTTAAATTCCAAGTGAACAATGAGCTGGTCTCTGTTTTAGGAGAGAATATAAAATGATTCTCACTTTATCTCACAAACCCTTGAGAATCCTCCCCTGCCAGGCTGTGAGAAAGATTTTGAAGATATAAAGGAGCACAGGATACCTCTTTTGCCCTGAAGAACCTCAGAGTGGAGATGTAGCATGCTTCTGAACACGAAGTAAAACAGCAGTTCCTGTCTTAATTCAGGGGCCATGCTGCTGGCAGCTCGGTCCTTAAGGGAGAAGAGTGACTTACAGAAACACCACAATTCCTGCTTTCTGGGTTTCAGCTGGTCCAGACATCCAGAATCAGATGGAAAAATAACAGGGGCAAATGCACTGCAAGTAGGAAATAAAAACCACATGGAATAGAAAATAGTGACGTGGGCACTCACAGAATGAGGTGGCACAAGATGTAACCAGCATGGGCGAGGATGTGGAGGAAAGAGAGCCCTCGTGCACCGTGGGAGGGATGGTAAACTGGTGCAGCCGCCATGGAAGGAAGCACAGAAGCTCCCCAGAAGGTTGGAAAGAGAACTACCTACCACGTGATCCAGCAACCCCACTTCTAGGCATTTATCCAAAGAAATTGAAGTCAGAATCTTGAAGAGATAGTTACACTGCCCTGGTCACTGCTGCATGATTCACAAAAAACAAGATATGTGAGCAACCTAAATGGCCATTGATCGATGGATGGATAAAGATGTGGGGGTATATACACTGGGATATTATGCAGCCATGGGAAAGGAGGAAATCCTGCCATTTGCAACAATGTGGATGGACTGTGAGGGCATTATGTTAAGTGAAATAAGCCAGATGGAGAAAGACACATACAGTATGGTCCCAGTTAAATGTGGAATCTGAAAAAGACAGACTCAGAAAAAAACAGAGTAGAGTAGCTGTTAACGGGTTATGGGGTCGGGGACATGGGGAAGTATTGGTCAAAGGGCACAAAATTCCACTTAAAAGATTAGCAACTTTAGGGATCTGATGTACAGCATGGCAATTAATAAGCTAGTGGTACTGTATCATCTACTCAAATGTTGTGAAGAGAAGAGATCTTGAATGTTCCACAACAAGGAAGAAATGGTAACTACGTGACAGGTTGGAGGTGGTAGCTAACACAGTGCTGGTAATCATTTTTCAGTGATAATTTATAAATGTGTCAAATCAGCTTGTATACCTTATACACAATGTTATGTGTGTGTATGTCAATAAGGCTGGAAAAAAGGTGTGCTGGATTATAGCTAGCTTCATGACCGGGAGCAAGCTTCTGCCACCATCCTTTATTTTTTCCATATGAACATTTATTCACTTAACAAAAGTTGCATGAATGAGAATAATAAAAACAAAACGAGGCAGAGGACTAGCTGTAATTTGGGGCATCAACGCCAGGGTCAGGGTGAGAGCAGAGGTCAGGAATGGAGCGTTTCCTCATCCCAGCAGTGACGGTCCCTCCCAACATGGTCACACATCCTGGCTTTAGTCTCCCCATAAACAGGAAAAAGGATCCAGTGGGTGTCCAGTGACGCAGCCTATAGACAAGCACAGTCTCATTGAGACACCACGGGGAGGTCCCGGTTGCTGAACAAAGCTAGGAAAAGCCCACATTCCTTCAAGTTAGAAATCTTTCCAACCATATACCAGAAAAGTAGGAAATGATGCTGAGAAACATAGGCTGTGTTTTTGGACAGAAGCAGGCAAATTGCATCACATTCTTAAAGTTTTTAGCAGGGAGGTGGCTAGGTGGTGGGGCAGGTGTTTTTATATGAATACGCTGAGTAAACCTGGGTGACGGACGGTGTAATTGAAGGTAATCGGCACTTATCAAACTTACTGGGCCATGACAAGGTAAGATGCAATTTGGGACATTAAAAATTATTAAATGTTATCAAGGATATTGGCTACATGAAAGAGACTAACAGTGCCTTCCAGACTAATAGAGAAGGGTATTTACTTCGTGAATACCAAGGGCTCAACTAAAAGGGCTGCAAAAATTATGGGGTTGAGAAGAAACCCAGAAGCTTAGCCATTAGGGAGATGCCGCTGACTTGAACACTGCAGAGTAAACATAACAAATGGCTTGGCGGATGCTGAAGGGAGCTGTCTGCAGTCTTCAATCACTGGGCTAGGTCTTCAGGCACCTTAACACATTGTCTTCCTGTGCTTCTAGCTGACATCCCACTAGAAGCGTGCCTGAGTGTCTGTCAGGTCCCGGAAGAATGCCTCATCATGCAAAGAAGACACCATAAAAAGAGAAAAAATAGCTGAAGCTGTTGAAAATAGTACTCATCTAAAACGCACAGACCCCAAAGGCTGACTTCTAAAGAAGGCCTTGTGATCAAGCAGGTTCCTGAGGGGAGAGCTTTGCATAATCTGCTCCCGTAGCTGTCAGCGTTGCTCGGAGGGCCACAAAATGCCCACCAGCCAAGTCCCCTCATCCAGTCCTGCTACTACATTGTGTGCAGACCACTTGGCCCAAACTTGGAGAAAGCTGTTGCTCCCTGTAGCGTACAGGATGCCCTCTGGCAGGAAGTCACCTGGCTCAAACGCCCTAGCCCCAATGTCTCCACCGTTGCTCTCCGAGCCAGCGGATGTCGGATGGTGCACCATGTACCAGTCCGTGGGCTTCCATGCTCTCCTGTCAGGAAGTACACAAGAAGTAAGACCATTTCGTTGCCTAGATTTGTGGGAAGCAAGCGTGATTACACTTTTACATGTTTACACTGCAGTGTACGATTGTCACGGAGCTTACCTGCTGCTACAGAGAAATGCACTTCCAACACCTCCACGTCCTGTTCTGTGGGAGTCAGCTGCTGAGCCATATGTGGATGTGGGGTGGCTCTAGGTGACTTCTAAGGGGAAGGTCCCAGAGTGGAGAGAAGGTCTGCTTATCAGCACCAACAAGAACCTGTGCACCTGTTACGTTATCAGGAGTCTCCTCCTGACTTTGTCCACTGCATTTATTTCACCACTATGGACATGTGATCTTCTGTGCTGATTTCCTCCTGGGCTTGCAGGGATGAAGCACGCCGGTGGCCCTGCTGACGTGCCCACACTGTCCTCACGGTTGGGACCCATCTGCGGTGCTCCGGGCAGCTCCTGCAGAGCCTCCTCCCCGCTTAGAAAGCACACACACTCATTCTCCTCAGTTCACCTGTTACTCACTTTCCCGACTGGATTCCTTCTTCACAGGTGTGTAGCTGCACGTCTGCCATTTATGCTCATGACAGTCATTTGTGTGTACCGCTTTGGGGACTGAGTTGGTAAAATGCACATTTCCACAGGTTCCGCTGACCTTCCATGACTACTGAAGTTGATTGAAGTCTCATGTTTGACTGACACATGGTCTTCCATCCTCGTGAAAGCTGCCTCTTTGCTCATCTGCCTTTGGATCTGAGCACTATTGGTTAGCTGTGCGCTGGGTAGTTTCTGATGCAACACTAATAATCCAAGGTCTTAAGGAGCCTTCTAGGAGCAGCTCCCTGAGCAAGACAGAAATGCACACACACTACTTAGCGGTTAGGGAGCCAACCAGGAGGTGGGTCCCAGGAGTCTGCATTCCTAGGCAGCCCACTGCAGGTGACTTCCAGCCGTCTAAAACCTGAGAACCATTGGGTGCATTTGTCTAAGGGGTGCTTTCCTTTGAGGAACAAAATCATCCCCGCTTATTCCAGAAAAAACGATTTCTAAAAAATCTTTCTAAAAACTGTCCACAATTTTTTCCCTAAAAATTAAAAAGGAAAGAAAAGAAGGATACATTGTTTACCCAGTGTTTGATGGGCTTGTCTGCACTGGATTTGACTGGTCTTGTGAAAGGCACTGCCATTTCTTTTTGTCCTGGAAGGCTTCTCATTACAAGCTGGGACCAGGCAGCTGTGTCTGATGGGGGCTCCAGGTTCGCTATGTCAGAGGTCAGTTAAGCCCTGCTACTAAACAAATTCTTATGGGGGCACTGGCCTCCCTGAAGCCCCTGCTGTCGTAGACATCCCAGTGGCCAACTGAACTTGGGAGATGGTGTCTAAAGAGCAGAGCTGAGTACCCTGGAATTGATGGTCAGTCTTCACTAAAGGTCAGACAGGCTGTCCACCCCCGGTGTTATCATCACTTTTCCAGATGCACCTCACCACTGACGCGGTGACTAGGTAGGGACGCGTGGCTGACATTTTGTTCTGACCCCAGCTTTCAGTAGGAATCACTGCCTGCCAAGATTTCGCACCTGTCGCACCAGATGATACATGACTCCTCTCTAACTGTGAGGCAGGAGCAGAGTGATGGCCAGTGCACTTTTATTGGATTTAAGGGGGGGAAGTAGAGCCTCACAGGACAGCTCCGCTGCGGGATATGATGGAGGTGATTTTAGTGCGGGGGCGGGATAAACGATTGGAGGAGTGGCAGAGACTAGTCTCTCTCCCATCTCATCTCTGTGCACGTGCGTGCGGGCTTTCATTTTCAAAGTAAGCTCCTTTTTTCATGCAATTATATCCCTAAGAATAGTCGTATAAAACTGACGACTTCACCAGAGCAAGTGAAGTTTAACAAGGTGTTTCTGAAACTAATTGAAAAGCATGATGATACATCGATTGTCACATTACTGCATTTCCACAGTGCCGTAAGGAATCAGTACTGGTCAGGCACCAGGGACTGGATCATTACCCTCCACAGGAGCTCTTTTTTTTTAGAGCTCTTTAGATTGTTCCACTGGAAATTCTTGTAGCTTTAGCACCTGCGTGTTAAAATTACAT
This sequence comes from Phataginus tricuspis, assembly GCA_029783875.1. Lineage (NCBI taxonomy): Eukaryota > Metazoa > Chordata > Mammalia > Pholidota > Manidae > Phataginus > Phataginus tricuspis. Next base: position 4,637,820 of record JAQQAC010016209.1, on the reverse strand, counting down.
AAAAATATTTGGACATGTAGACCAAGGGTGTTAACCTTCTATTTTTTGTCATTGAAAAGAATGAAGCTCACTTGGAGAACCTCAAAACCTCCAAAAAGAATCACCGTACGACCTAGCCATGTTGAGTCTGTACCCAAAGCAGTTGACAGCTGGGACTCAGATACTGTATGTGAGTGTTCATAACAACCTTATTCCCACTAACCAACATGTAGAAATAACTCAGATGCCCGTCACTGGATGAATAGATGAACAAAGTGTGATAGACACATAGAATGGAATGGATTCTTCCATAAACAAGAATGAAGTACTGACACACCCCATAACAGGGATGAGCTTTGAGGACGTCTTGCTAAGTGAATAAGCCACACCTGAAAGGACAAATACTGTAGGGTTCCACTCCTATGAGGCACCTGGAGTGATCACATTCACAGGCAGAAAGATGGAATGGTGTTCACCAGGGGCTGCGGAGAGGATGGATGGAAGGTTAGGGAGTAGTAGGCATGGAGTTTTCCTTTGGGAAAAATTTTGTAGCTGGATGGTGGTGATGGTTGCCTGGCAACATGAATGTCCCTCGTGCCGCTTACGTGTACACTTAGCAATGGTTAAAGGGGCTTATTTGATGTCGCATGTATCTTACTACAGTAAAGCAACAATAAGACCCTCATGTAGAGGAAGACAGCACATGGCTGTCATGCAGGGCCTACATTTTATCACAGTGCCTGTATTTGTCAAACAGACATAATGACATACCTCTGTGGACAGATGACAAGTGTAACCCAAATGTTGCCATATGACTGCCCAAATACCAAAGCGGAGGGCCGAAGAGGCCTCAGCTGCTTGGCTGAGGGTGTTGACAGGCTGTTGAGTGTTCCCCAGGCATTTGGGGGAACTCAGTTGTGTTGGGAACAGTCGCGGTAAATCTCAGTGGTGCCCCCTGTCCCATGCCAGGGGCTGCCTGTTACAGAGCTGGGGCCAGAAGGCACAGGAGCCCAACATGCCGTCTGTAGAGGTCATGCTCTCAGAGCATAAACAGAGTAAGAAAGGCTCTCAAGTACTGCCAGGCACAAGGAGAAAACATGAACACAAATTGACACGTTGTCTTCAAACTATTCCTCCTTTCCAGGGGAGCTCAGAGAGCCGAGACCCTGAATTCTGTAAGGTGGCTTCCCCCTCTCTCTGCTACCCTCCCCAGGGGTTCTGCTCTGCCCTTGCTGGACTGGATCTGCTTATGGCCCCTTTATTCCTAACCCCGCGCACGAGCTTGCCACCGGATGCCAGGAACCCCTACGGACCGTGCTTGGTAGGAAGCACTTCCCTGTTCTCCACTTCCACTCTCACGGGCTTCCTCTCCGTCGTCTGACCGTCACGTTTTGTGACTGGTGAGCTTGCGCGATCCCAGTTTACCACCGTTCTTTGCTCTCGTTATGCTCTCAGCGCGGGCTGCCATGATCTTAATTGTTCCTGTATTTTCTGAGTGTAAAGACCTTCATTTTGACATGGTTCTTCTGTCCATGTCTCTCAAAGCTCCTTACTTTTGAGCCGAATGACCTTCCTGCGCCTCTCATGTTAAGATGTGACTGTATGCAGACACACGTCCCCCATCTTGGGCTCCTTCATCAAATGTACCAGAGTTGTTTTCTTAAATCAACCATTTTGCAGGCAACGGTGGTGGGGAGTTATCGCATAAGGACGACGTTCACCAAGGCACTCAAAGCCCAGCACATGGTATCTGACTCTTTCTGTATTAATGTATCTGTCCCCCTTGTACACTCTTGGGGTCTTGCGAAACCAAAGCCTTCAGAGGGCCTCTGGTCAGTAGCTTTTTCCTGAGCGCTTCTGGGTTTTATTCCTTAAATTATCCCCTTCTGGGTTAAATTTTATCAGGTGCTTCATTTAGAGCATCCTATTTGATTATTCTGCATTTTATGTTCCTCTGTAATTTTTACTACCTTAAATTTGAGTCAGCAGCTTTTATTACCACTCTACTTCCTGTGTCCGCAGGGTCATTATTGAATGCATCATGCAGCTTAACTTGGATACCACGCCCCTGCTGTGCGTTGTCCTAACAAAGTGCGTGTTTAGTTGGCTGGCTGTAGAGTTGAGTCCTTATAAATGTTTACAACCAGTATCTCCTTCATTCAGGGGCCGATAGCCTCACAGGTCATAGATCTGTGGCTCATAGATGATCTAAAATCTTGCTTCTCTTCTAACTAATCTCCCCAGCCTCTCAGGATTCTCTTCTTACGAGACAAAGGACAAAATGAAGATGGGGAAGGAGAATAGTATCCAGACTAAGACAAGGTTGAGGAAAGTGGGCAGTTGTCTAAGGTGCAGAATTTAGACAGGCGTCAGAAGAACTCAGTCACCCAAGTATGTAACATTGATGATGTGATATTTTCAGAGATGGAGTTGGTAAACTATGGCCCTGAGGCTGGCTGCCTGCTTTTGCAAATAACATTTCATCACAGAAAGCATTCGGGGATTCTGTCTTTTTTCACAATTCGCTTTTATTTTTAAGTTCTGCATTACCCTGTTAATGTTCTCGATGACTAAGCACTGTGGGGCGGGCTCAGAGTTTGCATCGGGATCTCATACTTTCCTCACCTCATCCCAACCTTGCCAGTAAATTCTGCCAGTCAGAAACCAGACCGAAACAACGGTGAGTAACTTCAGAAAGGAAAAATGGACATTGAGCAGCTTTTAAATGATTTGCAAAATTAATTTTGTTATCCATAGAGCTAAACTTGATGGGGAGGGAGGTGGGGTTCCTTTTTGGGGTGATGACTGCTTTACAGCTGGTTGTGCTGGGACTGCAGAAGGCTAATGGCACAGAAGCCCCTGAGTGGGCCTGGCCAGCCGCAAGAAGTCTTTAACAAGCAGGGAAGAACAGGACCAGATGAGAAGGTGAGAATGGATCCCCTTACATCCTTTCCAGGTGACCGGATGTGTTTGGAGCTGAATGACCTTCCTGAGCCTCTTATTTAAATACAGGTGTGTTCAGGACATTTGTTCCCCATCTTGGGCTCCTTCATCAAATGTACTACAAGTTTTTTTTTAAAAGCAAGCATTCTAGGGGTGATCATAGCGGGGGAGTTATGTAAGGAGAAGCTCATTAAAGATAGCTTGATGCAATTTGAATAAATCCTAAATGTGTTGGAAACATTAAACAAACTAGCAAACACACAAACGCAATGTTTACCTTCCCTGAACGCTCACCACTGGACGGCCCCTCCACTCACTTGATTGACCTGGGACACCCAGGCTGGCTAAACCTGAGTTGGGTTGCCCCTATAGACCGGGGACTTGCGGAAGGGGGAGAGCAGCCCAGAGCCTCTCTTCGCCTCCTTCCAAGGCCTGTCCTGAAAGTACCTGGCAATGGAACTTCTGCACAGTACACTTGGCTTGCAAGGGGCCTTGGTGGTTCATTGGGTGTCTTTGTAGATGAAGAGACCACAGGTCTGAGAGGCCCAGAGTTACGCAGCTGATTGTGACAATGTGCTGGTCAAGCTAAGTGGAGTTATTGCTGCACCTCTCTTGTCACCTTTTCCCAAAAGAATAGGGGCTGGGAAGAAGCATCCAAGGGGAACAATTATTTGTTGAATTCACACTCAACGGCAGGACTGTTCTAGTACTTTCCTTTTGTTATCTCATCATTTGTAGCCATCCTTTCCCACTGCTGAGTAAATCATCTCAGCCAAACTGACTTGCATGGGTGACTAACAACATTTAAGTACTTCTTTTTCAGGGTATTTTAAGATTTGAAAGATGTTTTTTTGTGGTGAAAACTGTGGAAATCTGTGCTCTTTGTTATTTTTAGTATTGATCATATTAGGACTCTAGATACGTGGTGGATTTTCAGCGAGCACTTCAGAAAGGTCTTTGGACATTAACATGTTCTTAGGAAATTTTAAGAAAAATAATCAATGATGCTCCACTTTAACACTATAATTACTTTCTTGACTTCAGTCTCATAGAGAATTACTCCTTTTCCTTTAACGTCAGCATTCTTTTTGAGCAGTTTACTTGCCTGGAATTCTTGAGTAACTGGAGTGGATGCTGAGTCTGAAAAACTATCCCTTTAGTCACGATGGTGATATAGACATTGTTAAGTATCTTCTAGACACAGACCAGAGTTTCTCAACCTTGGCATCCATGATACTTGGGGCTGGGTGATTGTTTACTGGAGGGGGCTGTCTTACGCATGACAGAGCGTTGAGCACATTTTCGTCTCCACCCACCAGATGCTGGTAGGACCTCCGTCAGCTGTGACTTCACAATGCCGCGTTCTGCTGGGGATCGAACTGGCCTGATTGTCACCTCCGTCACGGACACAGGCTCCAGTGCTTTGGTAGCTTCATCCCATTAACTCACAGGAAACACGAATAACAACCATGCATGGTTAGCCCCGCTTCTAAAACTAGGGAACAGTGTTGTTACAGCTGCTCAAGGTCACACAGCCGTTTCCTTTGAGGCTTCTTCTGGCGGACGCTGCTTCTTATTGCTGAAGAACACTCAGTGCAATGATTAGAAAGTCTGTATGAGTGGAAGACGGATTGGCAGTGTCGTATGAAGTTAAATATACACTTAATATAGAACACACGAATGCCATTACTTGGTATCTATCTTGGGGAAATGAAAACTTCCAGTTCCACAAAAGCCTGTACCCAGGTGTTCAGCTCTATGTGTGATGGGCCAAAAGCTGTAAACAAGTCAAATATCCTTTAACAGGTGACATGGATTAAACAAACAAAAGTTACTTGGATACAATTGTTTACTGCTCAGCAATAAAATGAAACAAACTATTGATACATCCAACAATTTGGATGAATTTTAAAGACACAATTCTGCCTGAGAGAGAAGCTAGTTTCAAAGAATTACAGGAATATGATTCCATGTATTTGACATTCTTAAAGAGACCAACTACAGTGATGGAGAACAGATAAATGGTTGCCAGGTTTAAGGAGTGGCAGATGTGTATGACCGTGGAGGGATAGCAGGAAACAGGTGTCTTGTCTTCTGTCATGACGGAAAAAAAATGAAGCTAAACTTAAATTTTATTTCGAGTGATTTTTTTTCTTAGCTGCCTCAGGCCGTGCACATGCATTTTAACATATTTTTCTCACTTCTAGAGCTGCGTCTGTTTTAGGAGGCCTAGATTTATGCTATTCTATGGCAGGGATTGGCAAACACCACTAATGGGTCACAATTTGACCTGCCACGTATTTTTTAAATAAAGTTTTATTAGAACCTGGTCACACCCATTCATTTACGTATTATTATGGCTGCTTTCATGCTATAACAGCAGAGTAGAATATTTACTATTAAGCCCTTAACAGAGAATGTTTTCTGACCCCTCGTGTACAGTATTACCTAAACTGAAGAGTAGGTCTTCATATGGTTTCAATATAGTAAAAAATTATACACTTGAATTGTCGAACTAAAGGAAGATTTAAAAATGAAAGTACGATTTTACACCGAGTTCTATATTTCGTATGCTCCCCCCCAAATAATTAGTGTCCTCCTCTCCTTTTCTTCGTATATGTAATTTTCTTTTAAATGGGCTCTAGTTTTTGACACCACACATTTTATTTGCGACAACATAATTTGCAACTATCACTACAAAATGGCGAGAGAAAATATGGACCAATATCAAAACATATTTCAACTCTCTGCTAGTTATCTACACATTGGCAAGAAAATCTTTTGTGTAAAAAGGAACTACTTTTTTATTTTATAATTCTCTTCCCATCTGGTTCCTCTTTGGTCCAACTTTTCATTATTCTGTGGTTGGGTCAAAGCTTGATGGTAGGAATTAAAAATTGAATAAGCTAGTGACAGCTGTGATCTGTAAACCAGATAATCGTTCTTCATTACATGATACTAGAGTCCACTGGTATGTGTGCAAATATATATACATTTTTGTTCATGCATTTGAAATATATTTTTTGATATTCTTCTGAAAGGCCAGTGAAAGCAGGGTTATTTACTGTCATTAAGTCTCGGTATCTATTTTATATTTGTCTCCATGGTGTCCATAATATTACAAGGGTTTATGACTTACTAACAAACATATACTAACAAATACCCATACTTCCTAACCTTTATTGGTCCACGTAGTTAAGAAAATTAACAAAAGTCAGCCTTCTCTTTTTTCTGATAGCCTTAATCTACTGATAGAGTGTGGCCATGCTGTCTCTCCGGGCCACTGTGACTCATTGTGAAGCCCATAGAGAAAGTCTAAATGGAAGTGTTTTTCACTTCCATTATTTCCAGTGGAGTTGGAACAGTTTCTTTTTTTTTTTTTTTTTGGCCTAAGATACTGGCTTTATTTTTTTCAAATGCATAAACATACATACACACATGGGTACAAATACATACATATATGTACAAAGTATATGTACAAATATATGCTGAGTATATATTTATATCAATATATAAATAGCTATTGCAGCAAATGCTTGCTTGTGTAGTCCCCATTAAAGCCAAGCTGGGAGCTGTTGTCCTCTGGCACAGAGTTCTCATTCAGCCATCTGCCATGACAGTAAGCTCACTACCCTGAATCAGTCTACACCCCTCCTAGTTCCAGGGATCAAAGGTATTTGCTCACCCAGATTGCCTCCTGATCCCCATCCCTTCTTGCACACTGGAGCCTGGTCTGGTATTTTTAAAGCAGTGCACATGCCTTGCTCCCCAAACACCTCTTCTCCCCAGTTGTAGGCCCTTATGCCTTCTCTAGGACCCCAGCTCTTCCATCTCCTCCTCCTCTAGACATTCCCTTTATAAATACGTCACTAAAATCAGACACAGTACCCCCCAACAGAGCTGGGCAGTGGGACTGTTAATACAAGACCTACTTCCTAAGGGCCAGGTGCTCTGCTAAGTACTTAAATACGATTTCACTGAGTCCTCCCAACAACACTGACGGACAGGTACTCTTATAGCCACTTTACGGAAGCAGGAAGACGTTGAGACATTGGCCCAAGGTCAAACAATTGGTAGTAGAAAAAGCAGGATGGGAACACTGTGTTTCTTGTCCTTTCCCCAAGTCCTTTCACTTCCTCTTTGTTTGAAAAGAGAAGACAGAACCTACCAATGCACTTAGATTTGAAGCATGTCTAATACATAAAGTATAGACTTTTAGAATTAGAGGAAAAGAGATTGCATCTTTAGAACCCCAGGGCTTAGAGCCTAGGAGAATACCATGACTCAAACTCTGATCTCATGCCGGACCCGGCAGTAAGGTCTTTATATGTACTCTCTCAGTTAATACAACTCTAGGGTGCAGAAACTCCATTTTAGGCAAGAGATAGCTGGCTCAGAGAAATTGAACGATTTGCACAAGGATGATTCCTTGCTCTTTGCCTTTCATCTTCCCACTCTCCCACCTTCTAGCTGAGACTTAGAGAGAAACGGCCATGGGGGGACACTTACTGGCAGGTGCCCTTCATCATGAACCAGACTTTGCAAGTGTGAGGGGTGTGAGTTTTAGCAGGGTACTGTGATCATTTCCCATGGCAAAGAAGATGCTTTCCACTAAAAATGTTTGAAGAACGGGCCTCCCATGGCCTTCTGGAAAAGGACTGAGATGGTTACTGTTCAGTAAAGACATCCTGATGCTATGGGAACCCTACGTTGTCCATGGCACCGACAGGGTTCGACACGGCAGTCTTTGCCAGTGGAAACGTTGTCTAATTTGGGAGGCGTGATTACTCCAGGTGGACCCATTAAACAAGAAGTCTGTCTCCAGCTTGCACGCTTAATAACTAGTATGTATTGTGCTCCATGCCTTGTGTCAGGAGGTTGGAATAAAGGCATGAACTTGTCCTCATGGGGGCTTACATTCTAGCAGAGTCCGTCAGTACACAGCTAGACGTATAGACAAGACACCACAGACTGATCCATGTGTTGAAGGGAATGAACACTGTGACGGAGAATAGCTGGCGGGGACAGTGTACTTTAGATGGGATGTCTAAGGAAGGAGGGCTTTCCGAATAAGTCTTGCTTAAGGTGGGATCTCGAGGTAGCTTGTCACCTTGATGACCACATTGGTATTTCCTCTCCCTGTACCTGCCTGACATTTCCTCCTTAAGACGAGTGCATTTCTCCGTCCCCGTGAGTGTGGGCTGCCCTGTGCTGGCTTCTATCAGTAGAATGCCACAGAAGTGACACTCCAGGCTTCTGAGCCTCAGTCAAAAAATTCCTGGACTCTCTGGCTCCTGGAGAGCCGTGACAGTGTAAAGCCAGCAGACAATATGCCACCAGAGGCTTTGCACGGCCTTGCCATTTGGGTTTGAATCAGAAAAAAAGCATCAGAGTAAAAGTTGAATAAAGAGACTTTTTGCAGAGAAGGACTCATAAAAACCCTGAGAAAGCCAGAGGGGTGGAGACGGGTGACAAGTGTAAAGAGTTCATATGCTTAGCCCCCAGACCAGTGGGCGCCGGCAGAGGATTCTCATGTTGGTGCAGCAGCTCTTATGAGCAAAAGTAATTGTGATAAATAGTAACTTGCTATAAAATAGGGTGTTTTACTTTTAGTGTTAGTTTTTCAAAGATCTTTTCCTTGTTGGTGTCTTTTCACTTTGTCTCTCCACAACAGCCCTATAACTGGTGCTGTGATATCTGTGACAAGTGAGCAGAAAGAGCCCAAGCGTGGCCAGACTAGGTTTGACGGTGGCCGTGGGCCTTCGCGCCGTGTGCTCTGATTCGTCTGCTTTGCCAGGAGGACCGCCGCCAAAGGGCTCTCACCTGCTCCCCACCGAGAACGCCCCGCCCATCCTGGATTGTCTGAGCTCCTTCAACCCCTCAGAGTTCAAAGCCCTTTTCAAAGAGAGCGAAGGTTTTCAGTCTGCACTTCGATTTGCTTCCCTTTCAGAAGAGTCTTGTATGCACCATGGTGGATCGGTTAGCTTCTGCCCTGCATGCAGCCAAGAACATTTTATAGAATCATTCCTCTTTGGCCGAGATTGTTCCAGTGTGCAATGAGTCACTGAACTTTGAGAAATTTCCATCTCTCATGACAGCTATTAAATCAACACCTTCCACGAGTGCAGAAACACACAAAGGAAAAAATTTTAAATACGCTGTGTGCATCTGCTCAGCAGGGAAACCCCAGGTAGCTTAGTCTGCTCCTTGCTTGCACACAGACGCTGGAGGATCACGCATCTCGCTGGCCATCTGCGCCTCCCGTCCCCCAGTCTGTGCGGGCTCCTGCCTTTTCTCTGGCCCATCAGGGTGTGTCTGTCTTCCATGGCTATAAGCGGATCCACTGGGCCCTTTAAGAAATTTGGCCCCAGACAGAGTTCAGGCTGTCAGGTTTTCTTCCCATGCGTAAGACATGTGGCTACTTCATTTTCTGATTGTCTTTGTGGCCATGTGGAGAGTTCATGTTGGATGGATTCTCAGCCTAGTTGCCTTGGGTCTGGAAATCCAATTTGGATGGAAGGAGGAGTGGATTTAATGATTGAAATGAAACAGGCTGCTGGAGGCCTCACATGCAAATGAAAGGCTGAAGACTATCTGATTTTTTTTACAGAGATGAGCAGCCTGGTGTCGGTGCAGACCTGTACACAGGTGCTGTAGTGATCGGTGCCCTGCATTAGCAATCTCAGCAGAACCTGCCCACAGTCGCTGGTTGAGAAGAGACACTGACCCCCCTCAAGGTGTGGCCTTCTGAGAAGGCTGCTGTCACCTGCAGAGCTAGCAGCAGCTACTTAGTTCTCGGCCCTTCCATCTTCATTTGTCACCTGTTTCTTTTCGGTCTCTTTTCCTGGTAAGCAGCCACTCCTGCTAGCTCTGCCTCATCTCTTTTTTCTCAGAAAAACCATCTGATAAACAAATGTGCCGATAACAGCGCCTCACCTTTCCCAAGACAGCTGGCACTGGGGGATGCTCATGTTCAGCGGAGAATAATTTCTTTCTATCTGTAGAATTTCAGGCTCGTGGTGCTGCAGGAGGAGAATCAACTTCCATGTAGGGAGCCTCAATTCCTGCCATAGAAGGTATATAAGTCATGCTCCCTAGAGGCACTCTCGCGTTAGCAGGGCAAGTCAGTAATCAGAATGCAAGGCTTTGTGATTCAATGCCTGTTACAGCCCAGGGAAGAAATGAGTTTAGGATTCTAAGAAGGCTCAGCCCCTGCTCTGAACCACAAGTTGAAAAATGAGGTTTGAATGTGAATAACAAATGTATAGCCAAGAAGAAACTGGTAAATATCCATAGGGGGACATGTGAAGAGTCATGGCATATCACAGAAGCCTGCATGGAGGAGGTGGCATCAAAGATGGGAGTGAGGACATAGGAGAACTCTCAACAGATAGAAATTGTGTCTTCCAGACACAGGAAGCAGGACAGAACTCTGTACAAAGATTCAAAATGCAAATTCTGTAGTAGAGACAATAACAAGCATTTGGTGGGGGGATTGTAGGAGATGGGGGGACAACTAGGGGTAGGGAGACCCCAACTCTACAACACGATGTAATGGAGTTGAGAACATTCATATGTCCCTGGGTTCTGCAACTTACCGGCCTGGAGCCACACCCAGGAGCTCCCTGTAGACTGCTAAATTCTCAGCCAAAGCTACAGTATGATGATGTGAAGGGATTGTAAAAGGTTAGTGTTGTTAACATGGGCACATGAAGTAGCCCACTGACTATGAATTAAATATCCTTAGAAGTAGTAGAAGAGAGAAAAACACTTTAAAACGTTCAATACTCATTGTCATAAAATCCACTCATTTGGAATTTTTAATGCCGTCCCCAGCTGGCCTGGAATTTACCTTTCCCCTGCTGATATAGATGTATGTAATGGGCAAATTAGTTGTGTTAGCACAGCTCAGCCTTGTCAAGCGTCTTAAACCAGGGTGGCATAGCGAATATTTGCAGGCAAACATTAAGAGGATTCTTAAGGATTTTGTCTATCCATGAGAGTAGGTGCTATTTGGCAATGGTATCTCATCAGTTTTGCTATTATTTTTGTGGAGGGTGACTGCTCAGGCCAGAAGGAGAACATAGGCCCAGGTCTAAACTCCCTGCATGGTGTGGTGTTCGGTTGAGCATGGAGGATTTTATTGCTTATCCTTCCCACGCTTAGCGGGCTCAGGGAAAAGCCATGGACTCAGACTCTCGACACCTGCCCGTGGGACTCCAGCCAAGGGACGCCTGCCAGGTCACAGCCTTTTCCGTCCTCCCGCATGTCTAGTTTGGATTCCTGAAGCCAGGGCGCCTCCTGTGCCTGGCCCATGACTGCCGGCACCAGCTCTCTCCTGTCCTGCTTCGTCCCTTGAGGAGCATGGCCCACCTGCCCCACCCTCCGTGCCTAGAGGGTGGCTTCTTCCTGCCAACACGACTCCGTTTTTGACCAGGCATCCAAATGCATTTAACTTACAGAAGAGCTTGTGGTGCTCTCTCTTTGCTCCCTAGGGTTTTCTGAAGGGCTGGCGTTTACCCAAGGCTGGATGAGGAAGGCAGGAGATCTTCTTGCCTTTCTCCCAGGGCCCTGGGTCCTACTTGCCTTAGGTTCTCTAAATTAAGGTGGACAGCTAAGAACTGCAGTTTCTGCCTAGAGGAAGCCAGTAAGAATTGTAATGAGGGAAAATGCTTTGTCAGTGTTGCATAGTACTCCCTTACTAGCCAACCCCTTATCTCCCTTTCCTGCCGATACTGACATTGTTTCAACTGGCCTTTGCCCCTTTTGGTTAAAAACATATAAAATATTTGAGAGAACTTCCTTTACTTGTACTGTTTAGGGCTTAGAATGCTTATGTGAACTTTAACACTAATGTAGACTCCTGTGAGTTATTCATAAAATCCCTGTAAATTTAGTAGAGAAATGTATGTATTAAAAATTATTTTCAGAATCTAGTGTTTTCCTTGGATGTTCAGATATCTGTATGATGGATCCTTAATTCCCTTCCTCCCCACCCATTTGAAAAATTAAATAACATTTGCCCTTTGGCATGTGAGGGAAAAGAAATCTTTGCCTGGAATCCATAGTCCATTTCTTCCTGTCTCACTGCACACGTCTTTCCAGGAGCTGGCTGTGTGAGGACTGTTCTGCATCGTATCACTCCTCCCTTGTGCCTTTTTAAATGATGGGTTAGGTTTTGAAGAGGTTCTCAGCGGCTGATTTGTGAAGACCCGAGTGGGGGTGGCTTTCTTCCAGAACTCCTTTCCGTCCCTCTATAATGGCCTCGTAATGCGTTTGATGTGAAAGTGGTGCTTTTGCTCCCTTGAGGTTCTGCCTCCTATGAAGGCATGATGCATCCCTCCTGCGGAGGAGGACGCAGAATGCTGTTGCCAGGTCAGACCTTTCTGGGCTGGTTTCAGGCTGCTCGCTCCTGCTCTGAGCCCTCCTGACTCTCTGATCTGAGGAACTGTGAAAAACGTTTTCCCATAGTGCTTATATTTTGCATTTCGTTTTCTATGATCTACCTGTTCAGATTTCCACAGAGATGAAGTGGCCTTTTTGTTACGTGTTAATAAAATTTGCAGTTTGTCCCAGAGTCGAGTCAGACTTGTGAAGGCTGAGACTTTCTATAGGGAAGTACAGGAAAAGAAGTCACAAACATTGGGCCTCCGTCAGGTGGAATAGCATAGCATTGGAAGGCTGAGTGGAGTCACTTCCACTTAGGAAAACACTGAGAGGTTTGCAGAGGAAGCCACAGCCTTTGCTGGTACATAGACTACATGTACCCCCCAAAAAGAGAATGTCTCAGTCAATCAAAAATGTTTAGTATAAAAGCATACTGTAGATCTATAAAGTCTCATAGGAATAGTTTTGTACATGGGTCACAAATGTCCAGGAATAACAAGGCTATTCAGAACAAAGAGAAGCCAGTCAACTATTCAAAAAAAGATTTATTGGGAGCCTAATGATGTGGTAAGCAGGGATCCGGGAACAGCCAACTCAAATATCCATAAGGTAGAAGAGGTTCCAGCCCTTAAAATATTTTATATTTCATTATTATTTATGACACTGATAATAAATAAGAAATTATAACACAGTAGCGCATGGAGTGTGCCAATAGGGTAGGGCCAGGGTGTCACAGGAACAAGTAGGAGAGAACTTAAGCCAGGTAGTGGTAGTGGGGACGAGTGAGGACTGAGCAAGGCAAAGGAAAGGCGATGTTTAATTTGGGACCGGAAAGAGGGACAAGGTGAGTATTCTACAGAGAGTACCATCTCTTTGTAGCTCACCACACCATCCTCTAACCTCCACCTATAGGGCAAGTTGTTTCTGTGGAAACCATGACTTCATGGTGCTCACTGAGGCTGTCAATCAATTATGAAAATTCTTTTATAGCAAAACATTATCAGGATCCTCTTCTTCTGAGTCTTCTGGCTGAAATTCCTTTTGTCCAAATATTTAGAAAAGGGTATTTTCTAAAATGTATTTTCATGGAAGCCGTCTCTCCTTTCCATTTTATTGTTACAGAAGGAAATCAGATAGAGCCATACTTGGCATTTGGCAGCGGATGTGGCCTGTGAATTTTCTGTCCAGGTTTGTGGATCCAGGTTCACTTTTAAGCATGTTGGAAGCTCAGGTGAGATTTTCCCTGCTCCTCCAGTGAGGAGGCTGGGGGGAAAGAGCTGCTGACCACTACCTGAGGCTATGACTTTTAACCAGCTCTGGGTTTAGAGAGGCTGAAGGACACAGACATAGTCTCAAGACCAGTGACTGGGCCAAGTCATCCAGCCATTCGGGGACATGATTTGCTCTACCTAAATTTCCTCATCACCCAGCAGAAGCCCTGAAATGCTATTAATATAGCTCATCTGGACTGGTTTGGGAGTATACGTATTAGTCATTAAACTCCACAGAAACTTAAACAACAGCATTTGGAAGAGGGGGCAGGGGGAGGTTTATTATAAGGAATTGGCCCCATGATCATGGAGGCTGACAAGTCCAAAATGTGCGGGTAGGCCAGTAGGCTGGAGGTCCAGGGAAGAGTTGAGATTGCTTTGAAGTCTGGAGGTCATCTTCTGGCAGAATTCCTCCTTGCTCAAGGGTGGTCAGTCTTTTTATTCTAGTCAGGACTTAAACTCCCATATCATGGAGGGCAGTCTGCTTTATTCAGAGCCCACGCATGTAAATGTTAACCTCATGCAAAAACACTCTCAAAGCTATCCAGAAAAATGTTTGACCAAATATCTGGGCATCATGGGCCAGCTGAGCTGACATATAAAATTAACCGTCACAGGGAGTTTGGGGTTCAACCAGCCATGAAGTCATTAGAGACAAGAGTGTGCCTGCCAGGAAAGGGGAGGGAAGGAAAGGAGAAAGAAGTAGGAAAGAGAAAAAAGAAAAATCAACCCTTCAAATGAGCCAGAATCCAAAACTCCAAAACCTTTGAAGAAAACCATTACTAAGAATCCATTACAGTCAATAAAATCAATGTTTTAAAAATTAACTTGAAAAGAATGTTCTAGAACATTCTGACTGAGAGTTTAAAGCTAATTAAGATGCTTAAGTGAATAAATGATTTAACAACATACCTTTTAAAAGGGCAAGGAAGTTATCAAGATAGACAGAAATAAACATAAAAAATTAGAAATCATAGAAAAACGTAGGCATTATCAATAAAAAACATAACAAACTGTTTTGGGGATGAGCTCTTACCACACATACTCAAAGAGAAATTGGCAATTAGATGTTGTGACAACATTAGAACAGAACAGCAAGAAAAAAAGATTTTTAAAAAAGAAACATAAAAGTGTATGAGATGTGTATAGCTGATTGAGATATTTTAATGTTAAATTCATAGGAGTTTCCTAAGAGATACATTGGTGGAAAATGCATGGAGTTGAATGAAGTTATATCTAAAATTATTCAGAATTGAAATCTTCAGATAGAAAATGTACTCTGTGAACTGAAAAGATAAATATAAATCCATTCCACAGCATGTAATTGCTAGTTGCAAACCGTTGAGAATAAAGAGAAATTCCTAAGCTACCATAGAGAAACATCAGATTGCCTACAAAGGAAGATAATTCAACTAACAGTGGACATCTTGTCAGCTGATACCGGTTAGATGGAAAGCATTTTCTCACACACAGACTTGATATCCACAGAGTGTACAACTAACGCTTCAAGAAGTATTAAAGGATGTTCTTTATGAAGAAGGTAAGAAGGTAAGAGAGAAGAGAAAGGGGTCAAGAAAGAGTGTGTAACAGAAGTAGAAGAAATAGTACCAACTAATTTAATTAAATGCTAAAGGCAGAAAATGCATTTTGCATTAAACATTGAAAATAAAAACTCTGGAAACTATAACCAGTAGGCATGTAATGTTTTGATGAAATACACAATTACTGAATAACTTCAGGTTTTATTGGACTTCACTGACTTCAGGTTTTTCTTTAAAGGAATGTTTAGTATGTAACAATGAAACTGATCACTATAAATATAAAATATAAAAATAAGCAAAATTGGAGAGAAAAACTTAAAAAATAATTCAGAGAGAGAAAAAGGAAAACAATGGCCATATAGGAAACACAAAATAAAATGGTGGAAATAAGTTCCAATATTTCAATCACCATTCGCAGTGTGAATGGATTTAAATACTGAAAATCCAGCCATAGGAAAAATGACACACCTAAACAAAATCAAGGAGAATACTAATTAAAAGGAAACTAATAAAAGAATACTAATTACTAATTAGTCATACTAATACCCCACAACATAGAATTGGATACATACATTATTTTAGTAAAATAAGATAGTATGTAATAAACACAAAAGAGCAAGTGTACTAAGAAGATTTAGCAATATGAAATTGTATGCACGTTGAACTCCAGAAAGGAAACTGACAGAATTACCAAGAAAATAGGCACATTCATCAGAAGTTGAAGATATTAACATGCTTTTATCAGAAATTGGTAGATCAAGGTAACAGCATTAGAAAGATAGGTTCACGCAGTGACATTAAGAAGCCTGGTATAGTGTACATACACCAACTGAGACCCCAAACACAGAGAATGACCACAAGGCCAATAAATCGGAAATCAACAATAAAAAGATAGTTAATAAAGCCCCATATGTTTGGAGATTTAAAAATGCACTCCTAAATAACTCATAGGGTACAGAGAAATAACAACGGCACTTAAAAATTGCTTAGAAGTTTAACAACACTAATGATTGTATAAATCAATTGTATGCTGCCAGCATCTGGGGAAAAATCAATACCTTTCCCTAGTAAATCAAAACCATATCCATTTATAGAGCTCCGCTACCAAGGGTTGTTGGAAGCATTTTTAATTGATGGCAGCTATTTCATATTATTGATTCTAATCAAGTGTCTCATTTTGCCAACAAAAGTATGAATCACTGCTTATCCAAACTCAGCACCAAGGGAGTATGTGTGTAGATAATTTTGGAATAAATTAAGAGTGAACATGCATGATCATTGGGAACCTGTTGTAAGCGGCTCCAGTGGCCGGGAAAGCTGCTCACACCAGCACACAGCAAGAGGAGAGAACAGCGAGGGTCATCCCCTAGGAGACCTCTAGGGAAGGTGCCAAGACAGCCTTGCTGAGGGAGGGAGAATATCCCGACCACCACTAGGTAAGGAGCAGTGGAGAAATGGCGGGCAGCGACTTCATATGTGTTTGTCTATTCACGTCCTGTGACAGAGGTCAGCACACTTTCTCCGTGAACGGAAAGATAGTTGATATTGTAGGTTTTGCAGGTCAGACGGCCTCAGCTCCGACGCTATAGTGTGAAAGCCATCGTGAACTATTCATTGGCCAGGGGATGTTTGCGTACCAATAAAACTTTATTTACAAAAAGGATGGTGGGCCAGATCTGGCTTAGTTGATTGACCCCTTGGTCTAAAACCAAGGATCAGTGAGGAAAGCATGACTCGGAAGACAGTTGTTTTATCCTGATCAGTGTTTGTGTTACTCTGAAGGAGGCACAAGTTTTATGTTCTTGCCTAGTTGTTTTTGTCCTAAAATAGACGTTAGAGAACTGTATTAAATGTATTTGAATAAAGTCTTAACAACCATCCAGGTTACTCTTGAGTTTACTCTGAGATTATCCGTATGTTACTTTAATCAAAATGGATATTTTTCTGCTTATCAGTGCTTATGATGCAGTAGAATTTGCAGAAATATCGGCATCCACAGCTGTTGTTTCTCGAGTTTGCCAAATAATTGGCTGTACTTTACCACTGGCTCCCAACTTGCAGCTTACAGGAAATGATGGTGTACCAAACCATCCAAATAAGAGATAGACAGAAATAAAAATCACTTCCCCATAGACATTTGAATGTATACAGGCCTCATTTTAAGAGCGTTTAAGGTTGTTTTAAACTTTTTTTCTGAAATGCATTATATGTATTTCATACACGGATATGAAAAACAGCTCTCTCGTGACAAAGTTTTGTAAATGTTAAGTCTGAATTTTAAGTATGATCATAAACCACACAAGTAATCTCTAATAGTAATATCGGGGCTGGTGGGCCATGGAAGCTGTCTTTGAATTTTCATGAGCTTTTTTCTCTCTTTATACTGCCATCTCAATATCTTGATATCCAAGCGGTTTGTTTTCCCTAAATCAGTGGCTAAATAATGGCAGGGTGATAACAGGAATATATCACTGTGATAAATTCCCAGTTTCATACAGATCATCTATATTGTCCTTGTGTGTGTAAAGGAAAATTCATTTATTTAAATGTCATAAAAGACTGCTTTGATGAATGTTTTTAGCGGCTAGGAATGGGATTCTGTTTCCTGAGATAAAGGACCTGTGATGTTAAACAGCCCTTCCTAGAAACCAGAAAGGGGAAGAACATTGAGTTTTTCTTATCATTTGTAGGGTAACCGTCAGCGTCAAGAGAAACGTAATTTTATGTCCGAGATGGGGGAAATAACGTCACAAACATATCCCACCTCATTAAAACATATGGACAAGAATCTATTATGTCATCCATTAATGAAGAATGGAATTTATAGAAATATTCACTTCAATATGTTTGTTTTCCCAAAGTACCTACAAGTAATTATTTTTTAAGGTGATATGGAACTGCAGCCGTGACCCTAGATAGCTGAGGCCACAAACATCCCATAACAAACCACCAGAGTTCCCTGGGGGGACTGAGAATGCTGCAAACACATTGTACCTCTGTTGGCAGGGACAGCTGGAAGGTTGCTTCATTAAGCTAGAACCCCGTGGCTGAAGGGGCAGGGAGACAGTGGTGGAAAGAATTTCTGCTTTCCCCTTTCCCTGATACTGGATTTGGTGTGTGTGTCGGGGAAGGGGGTGGGAGTCCTTGCCTCTGCTCTCTTTGCTATAAAGAAACTATTGCAGAAGCCAGGCCACTGATATTCGTGGGGTGGATGGTCACATCAGGGCAATAGAGCATGCCTGCCGGGGCGAGGAATGGGTGAAAGGGTCTCCTGGTCCCCCTGCCCTCCTTGGGCAGCCCCTCCTCCGCCTGCTGCCTTTCTAAGCACTGAGCAGTTGGTGAAACCCAACCTGGGAGACAAAATTTTGACAAGAGCCTTAGAGAAAAGCCTGAGCAGAGGGTTGCCTGATCCGGTTGAGGGAAAGGAGGTGGCCTGCGTGGTTCTCTGCTCCCAGGGCCGCTCGCTCTCGTGACTCAGCCCCTTAGCAGCACACAGAGCAGCTGGAATCCTAGCCGGGGGCCTCTCAGCCTCCACGGTAGTGACACCTGGAGCCATAGCGTTCTTCTTATGGGGTGGTGAGGCCTCCTGGGCTTCTCGGCTGCAGAGCAGCAGCTCTGACCTGTACCCCCTGGATGCCCGCAGCGCCACCTTCACCCAGTTGTGAGGATCAAGCATAGCTCCAGACATTGCCAAATGTCTGCTGGGAGCAGCATTGCCTCCAGGGGAGACCCCTGTCCTTTCCTTGTGGTACAGAACAGGATTTCTTATACTAAATCATTTGCAGGTGAAAAAATCATTTGGGTACAACAAAAATAACAATCAATAAACAAACTTATAATTAGAATTCAACAAGGTTGCTGGAAGCAACATAAACTTACAAAAATTGGAAGCAATCCTCTACACCACCAACTCGAGTATACAATCCAAGATACCATTCACAATATTACCACAGATTATCAAGTATCTTTATGCACAATGTCTGTAGAGCAAAATGTAAACTCAAAGGACATCAAAGATAATATGAATATATGAAGAGACATTCCTTTCTTGAGATGATACGATTTTAACATTATAGAGATGTCAGTTCTCCTAATTACTCTATAAATTCAACATTTCAGATTAATTCCTTTAGAAACTTGATAAACGTGATCTAAAATTTGTATTGAAGGACACATTTCTGTGAGAATGGCAAAAATATGACAAAAAATACTTGAGGGAAGACTTGACATAAGAGATATTAAGACAAAGACAAAAGCCATAGTAACTAAAAGAGCACCGCTACGGTATAAAGACAAAAACAAATGAGATATCATGGAAAGGACCGCATGGGGACACAATATAAAAATATATGGCGCTTCATCACATTAAGTATCAAAATAGCCTGAGACCCAAATTTTTACTTGAATATGTAACCCA
Source organism: Phataginus tricuspis (assembly GCA_029783875.1). Lineage (NCBI taxonomy): Eukaryota > Metazoa > Chordata > Mammalia > Pholidota > Manidae > Phataginus > Phataginus tricuspis. The sequence continues at coordinate 4,618,282 of JAQQAC010016209.1, read as the reverse complement.
AAGAAATTCCCACATCAGGCCCACTGGGAGACGCGTACAAGAGGGTCATCCTGGCGGTGTTGCGGCCGGGAAGCGGAGACGTCACTGGGGATGGGATGCGTACAGTCCCGTACTTCACGGCAGTCTCCTGCAGTCCGAAGGCATTCACTGTGTGTGCACCCCACCCCACGGGTAGACCCAAGGACAATGCTGAGTGGAAAAAAGGAAGAAACAGAATGTAACCTATTATACAAAACAACTGTATCCCTCATACAACACATACAACCAAATATATCACATAACATCCATCTAGAACTGAAAACAGTGATACACATTTGGCATGAGCATGTACAACACATGTACACTAGGATAGCTGTTTCTGGGAGAGGAGAGCGGGAAGGGGGCAGAAGAGAACACGCACAGGTGCGTTACGGATGAACCCGTGCGTGCTTGTGTCTGTAGCTGACACTCAGCTGTGAGTGAGTTACCTTATGCAGGCAAGTGGCGATAATAGACCACGATTTGCGTGTTCCAAAGTGGAGGAAAACAGAAAGGGGATCATCTCAGTTGTCCAGTGTTCAAATTCATTTCAAAATCTTGTGACAGCGAAAATGGGGTTCAGATTGTGCAGGGGAAACATCTCCAAGGGACCTGTTGTGACAGAGCCAGAAGGCGCTGGCAGGCTTAACATTTCCACCAGTGTCGCCTAGGGGAGCTTTCTCCAGCAGACCGTCCCTGGATTCATATAATCTGAGAAAAAAAATGGCTGGGAAGAGATTCCTTATCTCCCAGGAGGACTGCAGTTGCAGAGGAGCAGAAAACATTGCCGATTTCCTTCCTTTTCGCTGTCTGCCCCTTCCCTTGGTGGACAGAATGCCTGGAAAATATCTCCTGGGCTGGTGAACACACCCTGCTTGTTCACCGAGAGGGTCACCTACCTTTCTGTCCTGGAATGTGCATTTACAGTGTGCAAACCAGCGCACCTCTTGGCTTAGTTTTTAAGCAGGGGACAAGTAAAACAGGGTCCTAGAGAAACCAAAGGCTGGGCTGAAAAGCCATTTTCTCCAACACTGTAGGAACAAATGGTGGAGAGATTACAAAAGGCCACGGTCTGGAGAAAGTCCAAGCTCTCTCTGGCTTCTGGGAACTCGTTCACAGTCCTGGGGAAAAACCCGAGTATTTATTAAGTGGGGGCTTGCCAATGTCCTCAGGTTAAACTCATATTTTCAAGGGATAATAATTATAGGATCAAGCGCATGAGAATTAAACTTGGGTATGAAAATTGTTTTTCCCTTCCCAGTTGCATAGAAAGGTCAACTCTGGCCATAGAAATTCAAATGTAAGCACATTTTATAAAGAAGGTTCAGCATTTGTGTGAAGGTAGTACTCAGCTGAGAGATTAAAAACCCATCCTTCCCTGGAAATAGAGTTACCTCCCAATATAGGACTGAAGTGATTCAAAGTTTTAAATCAAGCCAGGACTGGATACCGTGCCTGCCACACTCAGCCTCTTTTGTTCCCATGTCTCTTAAGCCTTCCTTGGACTTCCTGACTGCCCAGGATCCAGCTGTGTGGTCTCAGCACCCCTTGGGAGTCCTCTGTACCCCCCACTCCCCAGCACCCAATGAGGACCCTCTTCTCAAGTTTGCTGTGGGGGCCTCAAGGCCACAGAGCAAAAGGGCCTTTGGTTTTCTCTGAAAGGAGCACAGGGATTCTGAATAGTATTTCATGTAGCAAGAATAGTCTGCTGCTGAAGCATTAGGAGTCATAGATTGCCAGTTATTTTTTCAGAACAGAGTATCTGGAGTGGTTAACAGCAGACAAGTGGTTTAAAATGCTTGCCCTACCATACCACTGTGAGCTCCTTAGCATCCTTGAATAAGCCATTTTGCAGCTCTGGGGCTCCATGTCCTCACCTTAAAATACCAGCAGTGACATCCTCCAAATCTCAAAGACGGAGGATGCTTGCATGGTGGTGTCTGGGGGTGGGTGGCAGTGGGAGCTGTCCCGCCGAGGTGCACATGCTAAAGTATGTCTGTAGAAGGGGAGGTTATGGACAGCCTGCAATGCCAAGGGCAGGGGTCCCAGAGAAATAACAGCAGTGATGAAACAGACTTACCATCTGCCTCCTGTTTATCATCACCATGCTCTAGGAACTCTATGCAATGTCAGGGAGTAAATATTCCACCTCTAGGGGTGGGTTCCACCCGCTGCACGCCCCCACCCTCACCCTCACTGCTGGAAGCTTTAATGCTCTCTACAGGCGTCAGAGGATTGCTGGTTATTAGGCACTTGTGGAAAAAGGATTTAACCCAGTGGGATGTGAAGTAAGTAGACCTTGTGGGAGTTTTCTGATCACCCCATGTTCTTCCTGCCTACCTGTCTTTTATGTGACCAAACGGGAAAATCCCTCACTCTTTGCCTGCAAGAAATGCTGTGTCCTCAACAATATGATATGCTTGCTTACGTGGCCATTAGCTTTAATTAAAGCCAAACTACTTCATTGTGACATGGATTTTCAGGTTGATTTCCCTTACAGAAGCTAGTCATCGATCTTTCTATGCTTTAGCTCATGGCCATTTTGTTAAGGTTATATCCTTGGAGATGAAAGGAAACATTTCTAGTTGAGGGAGAGACAACAGTACCCATAAAAATGTATATGTAATTTGAAAAATAATTTTAATTGATGTAGGGAACAGTTAGCCAATGAAAGGCATTTCTATAAATTCAAAGATGTATTTATTTGTAGCAGAAAAGAGACTTCTGTCAAATTTTAGATTTTGGATGTATTTGAAATGCCTTCTTTTGAGAGGAGGACTTGCAGATTTTGGTGTATGAAAAAAACCATGTTCATTAAGCACTGATGTCCATAACCAGAGATCTGTTTGGAGGTCAAATTTGCACATGAACATTCCTGTCATTTACTATTCAGTGTTGTTTGGAGTTTTCAGTACATATTCTGTCTTAAACTTATGTGAAGAAGATTCAAAATCATTTGAGAGCCTGGCTACACACACTCTACATGGCTTTTATCTAAATGTGAGCAGAATAAAACACAGTGGAAGGATCCTGAGAGGCTGTCTCCTTTGCTCCACTTCCAGGGAGAGCGCTTAGGCCACAGACTCACAGCTGTAACGCTCTGACATGAGCAGCCGCTCAGCTGGGACAGCTCACCCTGCCAGGGCGTGTGCCTTTGATCACGTAAGGAAGGCACCCTCTACGTTTAGAAAGAGAAGCAGATGCAGGTTACATAACGGGGGATCATTTGGATGAGGAAGGGTGCATCAAGGGCTAAGGGCTGTAGCTGGGTTGAGGGCACCTTGGAAAGAGAGATTACGCACATATGTCTCATTATCTTTAAGTCAAGTGGGAGGAGGTGGAATTTTGGGATTTGAAATGGTCCTTGTAACTCATGCTGGAGTCATTTAGAAGAGGAAAGAGGGACCTTGCCCTTGGAGCCAAGAAGGAGAACACACACATTCTGGGAGAGTTCATGATTTACTCAAAGATTTGCCTGGGTCTTCTCTTTAGGGCTGGTCTGGTTTGACCAGGAGTGTTTGCAATGTGGAGTTAAGTCCGATTAGTTGTAAGCAGTGGGTGCTTTTCCCAGTAAGAGCAGGTTTTAGGACTGTGGGTGTCTTGTTAAGCTAGAGACCAACTTCATGAAATGTTGAGTGGCCCTTTCCAGGAGGCATCAAAAGGCAGAGAGAGGCCTTTTAGACGGCTTGCATAGCACATTCCCTGGGCTTGGGGGAGATGCACATGCCTGGGCTTGCTCTCCGTGGCAATTTAAGGTGGTGTGAGGCTATCCTCCAAGTGGCTGATGATGTTTTTCATTGGCGTGGGGGGCCTTGTTCAGGACTCTGCAGGGGCCACTGAACAATTCTGGGGAAGGCAGCCTGGACACAGAATTGAAAAGGCCCTGAGGTCTGTAGAAGAGCTTCTTAATCCAATGAAAATCTGCCCCAAGTAAGAATTTTAGGACTGCATGTGCATGTTTCTATATACACGTGTCTTCCTGCAGGAATCTTCTAGAGCAGCATTGGATTTTGTTTCCAAGTAAATCTATTCCCCAGAACATTTTTGTGAGTGTGTTGCTCAGCACACTACCCAGCAGTTTGCTCACCTAGAAAATGCCTCCTCCCTCACCCTTGAGGAACATGCTGGTAGAAATAGCCCTTTTGAGACCTCCCGTGCTTTCTGCCTTGTGATGATCAAAGCTCAGGGGCCTCCACAACTGGAAAAATTGGCATAAGAAACAAACAAAAAACCCTAATGATATCTTCCCGTTTCCTGGAGCAGGTCCTCTATCTAGATTCTTTCTAGGCAACTAGGGGAGGGTCAGAGTCTCTTCCTGAATCCTTTGGGCCTTGACTGTTTTGAGCTTGAAATAATGTGCCTGCGCAGGGGACGCGTCTTGGGGCGCCCTGCCCCGACAGGAGAGAGAGGCAATGGAGCTGTGAAGAAATGTGCCTTTCCCTGGAACTGCCCAGACTTTGGGACACTTCGAAGCAGTGTGGTTTTGGAAGTATAACTTGGCCTGACTCTGGTATATCAGAGAAACAGATTAGGAATGATTTCTCCCCTTGTATTTAAAGGATAAGAGGGATGCATGAATGGAAAGCCATCCACAAGTCCGAATCACCACTGAAGTTCTTCATTCAGCCTCCTCCACACGTCATGTTGTGGGGGTTGCTCAGACATAGTGAGCTGGGTTTCTGCGGTCTCCTTTCTCCATGGTGGTAAGATAAAAAAAAAGCAATGAGATACAGTGAGATGCCGAAAAGCAAGGTCATTTCAGAAATGGGGAAATGCCAGTGGCCTGGAAAATCCAGATTTCTAAATAGTCTATTATACATTGCCTCCATCTGTGATAATTCTCTGAAAGCTATGAAGTAGTCAATTATTATTGGTGGTTCTCTGGTTCTCATACATTTTTTGCTGTTTAAAGTAGGTGGTTCTGAAGTGCATCCTTGAGTATATGGAGAGTTGATCCATGTCAGATGGCTTTCGGGAATGTGTAATTGTAGCTCTTAATCAATTATGCTTACACTGACACACGGAGATATTTAAAGGCAGCAGAATGCTGGTTGGAATGTTCTGGAACCCCTCTGCAAAGGGTCCTTCTCCTTTGCCTGCCATCAGAACCCATAGCCCTGCCTCCACCATTCACTTGGCTTCTTCTCAGGGTCTCTTCGTTTAAGCCCCACATGTGAAGTCCCTCATTTTCCAGAAACGGCAGACAAGAGTGGGGAGGAAAAACGAAGAAGGATAGAAGGAGATTGAAGCAATATTTCCAGCCAACCATGAAATCAGTTAACCCAAAGCATCGCTTCTCCACCTTTCCAATGGTGTAGCCAGCGGCACAAGGAAACATATCCAAGTTTGGGGTAAGGGTGTGGCTTGCTGGGCCCACTGATGAAAATCACCTGATACTGTCAATCATACATCCAAAACGTTGGGATCCTCCAAGTCTCCTTTTAATGTAAAAAACGCACACCCATTTTCTCCTCCATGTCATAGTGTTTTTACTGGAAAGTGATATTTCATGTTACTTCCACCAGGAAATTTCTTGCCTACTCTTGGTTACTGATTGAAAGACTATTCCATTGAGTTTATCAATTTTGGAAATCCAGGCCAGACTGAAGCAATGTCACACTGCATATCAGATGTAACATAAGAGCAGTTTCTCTTCTCCATCTTGGTGTCACTGTATTTCCAGAAAGAAATATCATATAAATATGATATACAGATGATAACATCAATTTAATGCTCTACCACTTGTCCACATAATCTCGGAGGAAGAGGGACAAATTTCTTAAAATGGCTGGAGGACACTGTGTGACAGTTTTAGGTCACTTTGAAGAAATTTTTGATCAGTGTATTTGCTGAGAAATCAAGTCACTTGTGCCTTCAGTCCTTTTTACACTGAGGTATACTCTTTAAAATTTTTTTCAATAGACACTCATGGATTTTTTTTTACTAACAGAATAGTTTTAAAAAATTAAATCATAAGACTCAGAGTGAACGTTGAAAATTTGACATCAAACTATCCTATTATTGCAAGTGGCTGCCATTGGAGGGGGAGCATGAGGAGGTCATAACAATAATAACAATAATATAATAATAAATATTATTAATGAGGAGGTATAAACCTCTGTGATTGGTTCCCATAATGCCAGGATAAATGGCCTTAACTCGAATGTCAAATTTTGTTACTTCAAGCACCATATCTTTCTCTCTTCACTTGTCTTAATGCCCCGTATTTGAAGATAATGCCATCATATTATATCACCAATATCCTCCCGTATTCACTATTGTTCCACAACTTCTGGATCACCCATGCTCGCTTCTGAATGACTTCAGCTTCTGGCTCAATCTATATACCTTTTCACAATTTCTCTTCCTGAAGCTCACAAGCTTACCTTGCCTTCAATGCCCGTGTCTTCTGCTCTGTCTCAGCCACTCATTCCATTCCACCCACAATCACGACCCCGTGAGTGAGTCCAGCTGTCTCACACCACCTCCCATCCTGCTGGCCTGTGCCTTCTAGCAACACCAGCCAGTGTATCTCTGGCTCTCCTGGGAATTCCAGCCCAGTCATCTGCCACCTCGTACAATCCTTCAGCTCCCTGAGGACTTCTCTGCCCTCCATACCTGCCTTAAAATCGCTGTCCACCATCCCCTCTGCATCCATCTTCTACACCTTTCTGCTTGCTTGGCCTCATGGCCATACTGATTACCCTAAGACCTCCGCCTACTCCACATCAGCATGCAGCTGAACGCGGTTTGAGAACAACTGCTGTCTGGTCTCCCAAATCCACGACCTCAAAGAGTCACCCTCCATGCTGCTGAGACATGATGCCCTAATGCTTTCTGTTGGTTTATGGTTCCACTTTCTACGCAGCTGTTTCCCACGTTTTATCTCTTTCTTTGAAAACTCTGGCATTTCTTTCTCCCAACCACATGCATACCTGAAGGTCTTGCTCCTGACCTCACTGCGGAAATTAAGGTGGCAAGAAAGTAAATCCCGCAGATTCCCACCACATGTACCCACATGCCAACATGCAGGCCCCTCCTCCTACCTGACAAGAATCGCCCCTCTTGTTATTGGTCAATGACCCATGGTCACATCTTCCACCAACTCCTTCATTCACTCTCTAGATCCTACACTCTCTTACCGACCCCAGGACATTGCCTGAGGGATGGTCCCCTCTCCCTCTCCCTCGCATGTTGTCATTTCTCTCTCCCTGCCAGATGAAGACCCATAAGAAAACTTCCTGTTCTTTCTCCCATCTAAAAATAAAATCCTCTGACTTGTTCAGCTGCTTCCATCTCAGGTTTTAACTTTTTGTTTCCAATTATAGAGAAATATTATTGTATGCAAAGACAGTTGTATGTTGGTACTGCCTCCTGCAACCTTGCTAAACTCATGTTTTATTTCTACTAGCTTTTAAATAGATTGCTTAGCATTTTCCACATATGTCATTATGTCATTAGAGAAACTTTTAATTCTTTCTTTAAAAATCTGTGTGCTTTTTATTTTTACTTATTCGCCTTGGTATCTTGGCCAGGACTTTAAGCACAGTGTTTAATAGAAGTATGAAGAAAGGACCTCCTTGGTGTCTCCCCCAGTTTGGGGGAGAAAGAATTCAATTTTTCACCATTAAGTAGATGTTTTATGAGGTTTCATATGCTCCCCATTATTCCTCATTTTCTGAGATTTCTTATCATAGGTCAGCAATGAATTTTGCCAAATGCTTTTTCTGTATCTACTAAGATGATTAATAGCTGTTCCTTAGCAGTTTAATATGGTGATGTTAAGTAAATCAAAAGGATAATTATGCTTGTGGGTCTGACCTAATCAGGTGAGCCCTTGAAAGGGACTGAGGTTTTCCTGAAGTTAGAGATATTCAAGAATGAGAAGGGGCATGGGGGGCCACTTAGCTAAGATGTGTGGGCAGCCTCTGAGCTGAGTGTGACCGCTGGCTGACAGCCCCCAAGAAAACCAGGACTTCAATCACGTAACCACAAGGAAATGGATTTTTCCCACTGCTGGTTAGCTTGGAAGAGGAGCCTGAGGGCCTAGATAAAGCACAGCAGTCCTGACACCTTAATTTCAGCCTTGTGAAACCCTGGGCCGAGAAAATAGCCACTCTTCACCTGGATTCCTGATCTAGGGAAGCTGATGAGGTCGTTCTGAGTGTTACTTTAAGTTGCTAAGTCTGTGTAACCTGTTAAACAGCAAATAGAACCCTAAAAGACCCCTTAAAAGAAAATACTGACTTGTAAGGTAAAAAAGAGTTTTATGCAGTAACAAAGCATAATCTTCCAACTGGAAGGTCACTGGGATAATTCCATCTATTTGGGGATGCGCTTTGCCTCGTTGGCCTTGAGACCCTGCTGACTCCCCGGCGATGAAAGCTGCCCCTTTCCTCACTCATGGATGACACGCATCGTGGTCGTCCTTGCACCTGCTGCTGCCACACATCTTTCCTAGCCCCCACGCTCACACTGTGCTTACATGAATGAAAAGCCGTGGGTAAACGTACGCCGCAGGAGCACCTTGCTTACTCCACGGCTTCTCCCAACCCTCTGGGGCGCACTTCCTGGCGCGTGTTGTCAGTCCCGTTCATTAGTTCGGCTGAGAAGGAGGAAGGGCTGGCCTCCCGGCATCGCTGCTGAACCGGTTCGGAAGCCAGTTCCAAGAACGAGGATGAGAGAAGTGTGCGCTCTTTGAGAAGAGAAAATATGTCTTAATTCTTTCCTTTGTGCTCATGGCCCATAGGGGAGCCTTCCGCAATGTGCTGGAAGCAGAATGAATGTGTAATTCCACTCACTTGCTCTTGAGTGGCGTTTCTAGAAAGCAGGAAGACATGCCTTGAAGACAGCAGAAGAATCATTTCTGATGTCTATAAGGTGTCTGAGATATTTTAAGCAAGGGATTTGAAGTTTCTTATTCATCCCTGAATTTCTCCACCTTTCTTGAGCCCTCATGACATGATAGACACTATGTGGTGGTGGGGTAGGAGCGGGGCGTGATGCTGGTTCCTTTGTTCATCCTCATGCCAGCCTTATAGGCATGACCTGCTCTTCCTCTATTTCAGTATGATTGAATGAGCTTACAGCCTGCCTGCTCACATTCTGGGAACCGTGGTGTGGCCCTTCCATTCCATGAGCGGGTGGCCATGCTCTGCTCTGGTGAAAGTGTTTCTTTACTCTGATTTATTTCGGCATGAGTAATAAAATGGTATATTGATAACACAGGTTATAAAACAGTAGGACAAAAACATTGTAGCATATATTATGTTTGATTGTTAATCAATATGCCATATTGTTAATATATGTCCTCTCTAAGAAGCTTTCTACTTGTAAATTACATCACTTGGAATTACTTCAATGTGATCATTGCCATTTCTATAAACATTTGGCAACCACTCCATGGTTGAGAAGTGAATTCCACATTCTGCCTTCTTTTTCTTATAAGAAACTCACGTTTCACATAACAGCACATTTTCCAGAAACATAAATGAAATGTATTTCCTCTTTTGGACATTTATTTCAAGGGCAAAAAACCACTTTAAACTGGTAAAAGAACATCAGCCTGAGAGAACAGTTGTTCTCTTGGGTTCATTCAGGAGGAGAATGAAAACACCTTGCCAAAAACGTTGTTAAACTTCTTTCTCGAATTCCTCTGCCCATATCTTAGAAAGGTATGTGGCATGCTCCTCCTAAGAAAAGGACCGCATGCACCAGAGGGATGCCCTAGGCCTTCATGCGCTCCCTCGTGCTGTAATTGACCCTGTTACTTCTCTGGATCATACCATCAGGGTTTGTTTTGGACAAGAACCTTACAACAATGAATTTGCCCTTCTTAAATCATCAGCAGACCACATCTTTTTTTGTGTGGAAACTAATCTTCAAATAGAAATGTGCTATAGTGGACTCTCAAATCAGATTCTTACCATACATTCTGTAGCATAATAAACCATCCCAAATGGAGGGGCTCACCCCAGCAGCTCTGTGTTATTTTCATGACTCTGCATCGGCTGGGCTCAGAGAGGCGGTTCTGCGTCATGTGATGTTGGCTGGGGCTCCAGTTACCTGGGGCGTTGATGGCCAAGGACCTCAGTGGGGGCGTCCACCAGAGTGCTTTTATTATGTGCTACCCTCTTCACCAATTAGTGCCAGTGAAAATATTCCCCAGTTAGCCTCTCATAAAACTGAAGAACACCGTAACAAGGTAAGTAAGCTCCGCTTGAAGATACATTTCACATAAAATAAACCATTGCTTTAAAAAAAAATTAAGCAGGGCCTGTGTCTTGGAAAGAGAGAGAAAAAGAATGATTTTCTAAATAAGGAAGAAAAATAGCTTCAATTTTCAACTCACTGTTTGATGGATTATTGCTTCTCTTGTTATCGCACTGTTGTGATTGTCCTTGTAATGAAAAAAGAACGGCCAGCCTTACAAGTTCAAATGAGAATCTATTCCATTTAAATTTAAGTGCTACACTGAGTTATTTTCCATGCATTCATTCTCACTCTTAGGACAAAACCACTATGCCTTCAAGAACAATTTCTGAAAGACTGCTATGATAGGCACTTACACTTGGAGTCATTGACTTTAATGTATTAGAGAAGGTTTTTATATACAAATATGACTAATGATATTTAAAGCCTGTTTATTGCTAGATTGCAGATTTTCCACTCAGTGGCGCTGCCTGCAGAGTTATTGAGTGCTTTATCCCTACCTCCTGCCGTGTTTTGGATTTCTAGGCCATTGCCAAATGTCGCCCAAAATCTTATTTTATTTTGAAGACCCGCTTTATAGCTCCAGGGAGCACATGACAGAATCAATAGAAAGCTAATTGTCAGTAATGACAGAGATTTCCTGCCTTAGAGAATAAGGAACGGAAGCATAAACTGCTTTTGAGGACTCTTTGCAGTGAACTGCATTTAACCCTTGAAGCCAGTGCACCGAAGGGAGGTATGACTCGTCAGGAGGGGCTGTTTGGTTCTTCCATGGAAGGACGGAAGGGTGGACTCGAGATGTCAGCTGTTCCCCAGGAGGACGGCAGGAGTGGCAGCTTAGAAGTCGCTCCTTTTTCTTACAGTCATATGTCTTTACACAGGCCACTGTCTAATTTATTTTCTTAATCTGTACTTTAGAGTAACTCGTGGTTATTTCATAAAGTTATGGAAAAAATGTCCAGAGGTCAGGGTCGTTGCTGCCTGGACAGCTCTGAGCTGGGAGTGTTTCTGAAAGGATCGTAGGGGTGCCTCACTCTCACTCTCACCAGGAATCCTGGAGCAGGAAGTTCTCTGCTGTTACTCAGGGTCCTTGCACATGACTTCCTAGTGAGCCCATCCCAGACCCTTTTCAGGGTGGAGGGGTGATACTTCCTCTTGCCCCATGGGCCTCCAGTCTTATGGCTTAGGGAATGGGTGACCCTCTGAAGGCTTGCTCGGTCTCTGTGGAGAGGAGGCAGCTGGTGTGTGCTGTCCCTGGGGGGTACCAGCGCCCCAGCATAGACTTTCTGTTAGTTATAAAAATGCCGAATCCGCGGGGGAATGTTGCTGCTGATGGCTGAGGAAGGTGTAGGGAAGGATGTGCACCTGAGGGTGGCAGCCCGTGCTCCCCTCCTGCCTGGTGGCGCAGCTGGGCCATCGTGGGTCAGCATGCAGGGACCTGGGCGCAGAAGGGCAAGCCCCCTCTCTAAAGGGCCAGGAGCAAAATAGTGTAGGTTGGGGGCGCCATAGGGTTTTGTCGCATCTTCTCATTTCTGCCATTTCTACAGACAGTAGACAATAATGACCTTTTTTTGTTCTAAAAACATATGTTTTTTATTATGAAAACAGCAATGCAGAAAAGTATGAATTTAAAAAAAATCACTCCAAAAACTCATGACACAGATCATTCTGGTCAACTTTTGACGACTGCGACTGGCATCTCGCTTCAGAAACGCATCAGAAGAGCCATAAATTGTCACTAAATGCAAATAGTTAGGGAAAAGTACATTTAAAAATATGGGATCAAGCTTTTATATGTTATTTTTAGTAATAAGATTATATTTAAATATAACTTAACCAGAAAATGGTATGTGTAAATAAGAGGGAAGAAATTGTTAAATGTTAAAATGAACGTTTCTTTTTCAAAAGTTGTCATTTCCTAGAATGGTTGTCCCTCCTAACTCAGAAATTCTGATAAGTAAATAAACATAAACCACAAAAAGTTGGTTTTTAAAAAACTGCTTTTTTCTAACTGTATGTTACAACTTTAGCCATTATCTGTTCTCTTCTTAAATAACATGAGGATATTTATTAAAACACAACTTCCTTTTTGCACCTTTCCCAACAGCCATCAATTTTTTGTTTGTTGGATTACTTTAATTTTTTTTTTATTGCCTATAACCAGAATTTCATTCCTGGATCAAAACTTATTTGATAGTTAACCTCAGTTTTTGTTTTTGTTTTTTAAATCATCCTTTCTCTGTTTCTTACTTGTTTATTTTGATTTATCTGTTATTAACTTGAATCTGTCATCCAGCAATGTTTTGAAGACAGGTGCATGGGGCTATATTCTTTGTGTCCTTATGCTGCAGAATGTCTATCTGCTGCTTTTATATTGACGGACAGCTTGGCTGAGCATTACATTTGGGGAGGGCGCTTTCTTACCCTCAAAATTTTGTAGCCATTGTCCTGTGATCTTCCGGCATTCGGTGTTGCCTCACAAGTCTAAGATCACATCATGTCTTTCCCCTTTTACATGACTGGACTTTGTTCTACCTGGATTCCCACATGGTTCTTTGCTTTTGAAGGTGATGAATTTTACCATATCTCCATGCTGATGATTGTGCCGCACGTCCCTTAGGAGACAGCACCCTCTTTGTCAGCAGGTTCAAGTCTTTATTCCAGAATAGAATGTCTTTTATTATAACTCTGAATTGATTGTGGACGCCTGGGCTCTCTTCTGTCTTCTGCAGGACTGCGAGTCGCACTGCACTGGATGCCCTTCGTGACGGGTGCATCCAGTTTGCTTCACCCTTAGTTTTATATCATTGTTCTCTTCCATTCTTCTGCAATTCATTGGCTCAATTTTAGGGCTCAAGCTTCTGAATTTACTTCCTGTTGTATTTACTCTAGTTGCTGTTTTCACTTGTGTGGTTTTTTTCTTTCCTGTGTGTTTCCTCATCTCCACTAGCTTGATTTTTTTAAATCTCCTTTTGTTATTTCATATTTTAAAAAGTAATCTCAAATCTGTAATTTATATGAGACTGGAAAACTATTTGTCTGAAATTTATGGTTTTCTCCTTTTTGGATATATTTTCTGGTTATAAATGTACGTCTCTCATTTGTAATCTCTACGTTCCCTCCTCTCTCCCCTGCTCTTTCTCTCTCTCCCTCCCTCCCTGCACAGAAGAACCCCGTGCACCCCTTTCACACTGCTGGGCCGTGTTGCATGGGAGCTGCCTTTTGCTTAAGAAATGAGGAAGCCCTGAGGGGGAGGAGGAAGGGACACACAGAGACTGTCTGCCCACAGCCCCCCTGGGAGTGTGCGCTCCCAAACACACTCTTTCCAAAGCTGTCGCTCCTCTGCCCTTGAATATGTTTCTCCATCCGGCATGCAGGCATTTTGGGGGGTTCACAGCATAGCACCCAGGAGCCGAGTTAGTTGTCTTCTCACCGGTTCCTGGCTGCCCTCCCTCCCTGAGGAGCCTCATTTCGGTCACGCTTCCTTGGCCACGTGGCTTTGTTGTGGACCATGTAAATTGCCCATCAGGATGGCATCTCCTCTTTCCCCTCATTCTGTCTGCTGAGTTAGGTCTCTAGAACATGGCTTTGTGGCCTCAGTACCGTTCACCTGTGGGGCCACCTGCTCCTTGTCAGGGTGGGAAGGTGTCCATAGGATGTTCAGCAGCACCCCTGGTCTTGACCCCATAACCGGGAGCCATGAGCATCTCCCCACGTGGGGCAGCCCGAGAATGCCTCTAGTCATGGCTGGGTGTCCCCTGGGCAAGGGATGGCCCCCACTGAGAACGTCTTTCTCTCCCACACACCCCCTCCTCAAACTTGGATCTCAGACCTCTAATCAATGACCTTCAGGATGGACCTTCCAGAACACTGAATGTCAAATTGGGAGAATGTTCATCCCTTACAAGTCCAGGCTCACACTCCCTGCCTGCAGCCAGACGTCACCCTGCTCGTCCAGTTTGCCATGGCACGGCTGGCCTGCAGTAACACTGCTCAGGTCGTCAGCTTGTTGACTACGTTTATTGTGTTGTTTCACGTAGGATTTCCAGGTGGGGGATAGATGGAAAAAGGTCGCACCTGTTGAGCTAGAAATCTCTTGCTTTCTTCTTTCAAAAGACAACCTTGACCTGCTTCTGTTAGTGTCTTGTTTGGAGACACGGAATGGAATCGGTTTCAAATTACAATTTTTGCCTACTACACAGTTTCTGCTCAAGGCATGCGAAGAAAAAGTGGAAGTTAATATGTTCCCAATAAATTGTTATTTTAAAACATTGATTATCCATGTTGGTAATGGAGCTTTGAACCAAACAAAAATTCAGTGCTATAGATTTGAAACTATATACAGTTGCTGCATAACTGGTCAATTGTGATAGAGAAAAATGTATTTAAAAAAACTCATAAACCTCATTTTTCAACTGTAATAGCATTTAACTACCACAGACGCACGCAGCTTTGTCATAGAATCAAAATGATGGTAGACTTGCTTGTCAGCCACCAAGTAGAGTATTCTCTAGATGGAAAAGTGGTCCTTTAATTTTACATGCCATTTTTACCATCTAATTAAAGCAACATCTATTAAGTTCCTATTTGATATTCAATTCTGCAATGAATACCTGTATTCTCAGCGATCTTAGAAGGGCTTCATCCTATAGATCCATTGTAAAAAGATTGCAATTTTCAATTGCATGGAACTAAAGGTAAACTTTAAATGTAGAAAATGTACGCTTATGCTTTGCCTTAATCTTTGACTATATTTTAGCCCTTAATGTTAGAATCCTGCTTACTCTTAACTCTGACTTGCAAGCTTTTCATACTGTTTGCATACAAAGACTGAATTAGTAGGTACCCATGGCTTCTCATGATTGATTATACGTGCTCCAGTCATGGCTGGGTTGAACATGAGTGCCTTAATCTTGATCTATTTTGAACTTGTGGGTAAATACAATGCATATCACTCTAAAACTGGGTTGGGGAGCAGGAATTGAAGAATAGTCTGATGTCATTCCATTGGTTTGAATAAGTTTCTGGATCAGTGGAGAGAGCTCCCTTAAGATGCAGGGTGACCAGTTTATGAATTATTTTGCATTTTGGTAGATCTTGGTTATACTGTTGAGAGTGGAATACCTTTCCAATGTAGATTCAGCTTGGTATTTTTGCTTCTGCCCTTTCAGAGTCAAATCAGTGCTTGGTAGGTTTTAACCTGTCACAACCCAGGTATGTGATGAGAGGTTAAGCAAACATGAAGTTTGTTGTATCAGTTGTGTTTCTTAACATAATACAATAAAAATATTAAGTAGGCCACTTTTAAATAATTTCATAATGATCATAAGCATGCTAACCTGCTGGTTTGTTCTAGTCCCTTTTCAGAGGCTCAGCATTTTAAAAGGGCTCAGTCAACCCAAAGATACATAAAATGACACATTGCACAACATATCCTAGAGTTTAAAATAATCCCGTAAGTGCTGGAATCAAGCAGGGCTGAAAGAGTTATGAAATGACTGACTTCGGTTAGGAAGCACTTGAAGCAGGTAAGTGATAGAGATGCTGAGCTGGAACAGGTAGTGAAGTTTGGGCATCCATTCGAGAAGCTTTGAAATAAGTAAATAGCTTAAAATTTTCTACTATTCAGAGGCCAGTTAAAATCAAAAAACATATCATTTCTAGACCTGGGCCATAATGACCTTTATCTTCTTGTTTGTTATATATTATAGTTAAACCAACTTTAAAGCGACATGTATGTATGCTTTGTCTTTGCCCAGATGTATAAAATACACCATTTTGAATGCACTGATAGGACCTGAAGCCTAGCCCAGGGTGAATCCTCTTCACATATAAAGCTACTTGTGCTTGGTGGGGCACAGCTAAGGGAGCTCCCAGTCTGGGAAGGGAGGTGGGCCCTTCCAGTCAGTCCCCACAGGGACAGGTTGAGGGGCATCTGTGCCTTTGTTGAGAAGCTGGTAGGCTTCCAGCCCTTGTCAAACAGAAGCCAGGAGACCGAGAGGGGGAGGGGAGAGAGGGATGGAGGGCGGGCTGTGGATGGTGAAAACAAGGTGATGCGGCTCACTCTGGTCCCATACGTGTCTACTTGGGTGTCTCGTTCATTTAATGACGGAGGGATACATGGTGGGCATTGGCAGTTACCTCATGGTTGAGTGGGAATTCTGAGGCAGGGCTCACTCTCTTGGCCACAGTATCAGCCTTTAAGCTGTCTTCTTCCTCTCAGTGTTGTTTTGTTTATTTGTTTTTACTTGTTTTAACTGCTTGAATGCCTATTTATAAAATAATCCTCAATTTTCTGTCTGTATACCCACAGCACTTCTCCCCTAAGTGAACCTGTTGTATTATAACTTGCTTTTTACTGGCCTCATTCTTCTGCCGGACTCACAGCCTCTTATGGGACCTTGGCCACTTTGATTCATTTGTGCATTTCCAGTGCCTTCCATAATACCTGGCGCACAGGAGACCTCAAATCTTTGGGCACATCTGTCATTGAGAATTGGGATTTTGTCTTCTCCCATTGATTCTGTGTAGGCTCCATGCTGCCTCCATGGCCGATAATTATAATACAGCAGAAGGGGCCCTGTGCCACTTACCATGCCCAAGCCTCAAGAGACTAGCAGCTCCCACTTGCTGTCACCTGAAATACTTCTTTCTGGAACCCACCTGCCATGTTCTAAGGAAGCCCAAGCAACCTGTGGACAGCTCCATGTGGACATGAGCTGAGGCCTCCCGCCAACATCCCAGCTAAGTTCCCAAGCAGCGGGCAGCACCAGCTCATCAGCTAGTGTCTGTGTCCTGCAGACCCCAGCTGAGCTTCCCCGCCTGCTACTACAGGAAAGGGAGATGGATCACCACCACCCAATCCTGCCCAAATAAGTGAGTGGTTTCTTTAAGCCACTTGGTGTCTGGGGGTGTTTGTGATGCAGCAATGAAATATTAGCACACTGCTTAATAAACATCTCTTGTTTGAGTAACTAAGAAAATCGACATTCTTGGAAGTCTGGAATTAGGACATTAAGATGACAGAATTATTTGAAGCATTTAAACAAGCAATTAGACAATGGAGAGACAATGGTAAAATGTTTTTTTTTAAAGGGAAAGGAAAAAACTGAGAAGAAAAAGATATATTGAAAACACAGTTATCAGGCCAGCGTTCTGTGATATCTCTAAAAAGAGCTGTAGCAAATGAATTTGATGTTCCTGGTTTTATCATTAAGACTTTCCCTCTATCTTGGTTGTCCACATTAGAGAGGGAAGCTCCTTAGAAGGGAGGTTCCACTTGGGCGGGGATATTTTTTATGTTGTTGGCAACTGTTTCTGAGAACACAGAATGTGCTGGGCGCATGGTTTGCAGTGAATATTTGTTGAATGAAAGAACAAATTGCAGTTGGCTGCAGTCCAGCCTGAGAAATTATGTGTCTTAATCCAGGTTATTTGCATTTTTCGCTACATGTGTTTTAAAAAGTGAGGCTGCTGAGAACAGACATACCCAGGAGTCTTCAGGATCTCATCCAACATGTTTCCCATTCAGTTCTGGGGAATTCTACACTTATCCATCGGGAAGGTTCTATGCCGCAGGTCTCACATAGCTGTGAAAGAGTGGTTGGAAATTATGTATTGATGACTCAGAAACTACAAAACTTATCCAGAAATACAGGTTTCCCCAGCTGTCTGAAAGTAGAACATTTCTATGAAACCTTTTCTAAGCTGAAATGGCATAAAGCAAAGAGTATCCTTCTGCTTTTCAAAAGTTCAAATTAGGCCATGTGACTTTTATGAAAGATCTACAGTAGCACCTGTTTTTGCTAATCAAAAGAAATCTGAAGAGGATTTCCACTTTTATGGAAAAAAAGTTGGTACCGTACTAATGGAGGTCTTCTGTAAAAGGGCAATGGCTTAAGGTGACCTTCCAGAAAGGAGGGGTGACTGCGTAATGTTGACTCCCTGTGTACTTTGTTTCCGTTTGTAGTCATGGTACTGATAAGTAACAAAGAGGTAAATAGCAAGAGAGGCAAGTGCCTAATCCAGCAGGATGAACAGATGGTGACTTATCAAGAGCAGTCATGTCAGTGCAAGAAGCAGTAATAGCATTTTGTTTGGGTGATGTCATAGGTGGTACATCTTAAAAGCAGGAAGTTGGAATAAAGGGGACTCACGGAGACAGTGGAATGAATGAATCCACGTCTGTTTATGACACTTCAGTTGGCAGGCTTGAATTCAGTGGCGCCAGCGTCCAGATAGCCCCTTGGCAAACAGTAGCAATTTTGGGGTCTGACTCGGGAAGCTGACACATGGTATTCAACTACTAACTCTGAAAATGAAACTTTAGTTTGCATTTACTAAAACACATCTCTTCCACTTTAAGGTTTGGGAGCAAGCCGATGTTTTGTGTATCCTAAAACCAACAGGTCAGATGATGAGAACAGAAAGGAGCAAGACCCAAGAAAGATGTGCAGATACTTCTCTGTGAATATATGGTTATTTAACGCACCCCATGTACACATGTAGTTCCTGAAACTGGCCTCCCAGCGCATTTCACCTTGCTCACATCGGGCTCAAAAATGAACTGGGTGTGTGGTTTATTTGATGAAAAAGCTCTGTCTGTTTACATCCCACACAACAGTGCTGTTTCCTCTCCTATGTCCTGAAGATTTCAAATATAATATAAATATTATGTAGGGATTATGTTGTTGATTTTTGCTTTTATTGAGAGAAGCCTGTGAAGGCCTAGAGAGTAAATATTTTCAGACTTTGGGCCACATTATGATGGCGTGTTTAAATCAAAGGAGGTCATATGTAAATGTACTTGGCTGCATTATAATAAAGCTTTATTTATAAAAACAGGGGCAAGCTGGTTGTGCGAGTGAACACAACGACTTCAGTAGATTCACAGGGTAGTGTGAGGATTACAGAGGCAGACGGTGACACGGGAGGGAGAGGAGGCACAACCTAAGAAGAGAAACAGGCTTCCTGCGATTGTGAAGTAAATGCAGAGAGCAGGTGAGGGTATTGGCTGCCTACGAGAGTTGGCCCAGTGCCTTAAGGTCACTTACACCGTCACTGAGAATCTGAGCACCTTGGAGCTAGCCACGCCGCTGTTCCAGTGATACTGAAGGAAGCCACTGACTTGGCTTAGGTTGTCTGGAATATTTGACAAATGTGTTACGGAGCAGGAGAATATAAATAACCTGCATTAAGTTTTGTCATATTTTCTAGACTTTGATTCCTGTAATGTCTGGAGTCCATTTCATAGTCCACGAGGAATTTTAGCTTAAAAAACAAGGAGATCATTTACTTCAGTCGGTTTTAATGGATCGAGACCTCGGCCTGGGGCAGCAGGACTAGGTATTTGTCTGTCACATGGCGCACATGCTGGGAAGAACAGGGTAATGAGTGTTTTGTGGGTAATTCCGAGGAACCATTTTCATCTGAATATTGTAATTGTTAGCTTCTAATCTATAATATATAAAAGGGATCAAAGCACATCTGGCATCTTTATTAGTTTCCCAGGGCTGTCGTAACAAACTCTGTGGTTGAAACAACAGAAATTCATTGTTTTGCTGGCCTGGAGGCTAGAAGTCCAAGATCAAGGTGTCCACAGGCTTGGCCGGGAAAACAAGCTATTTCATGCTCTCTCCTAGTTTCTTGTAGCCTCACCACCCTTTGGTTGTTGATGGCGTCCTCTCTATATCCTCACATCTCTGCATGTCTGTCCACATTTCCCCATTTATAAGGCTACAACTCATATTGGGTTAAGGTCCACCCTAATGACTTCATCTTCACTAAGTTGTATGAAAGACCCTATTTCCAAATAAGATAACTTCCCAGGAACTGGTAGCTGGGACTCAGCAGCTTTTGACGGGACACGATTCAACCCCTCGTAAGCCCTTACGGGGAAACTTGACTTCAGCTTAGAAACTGTATTCAGTATTTCAGGAATGGTTGTAAAAATGAGATAAAATTTATGGTCAATCATGATTCTGGAGCTAAATCAGCCTCAACATTCATCTTAGCAATTAAAATGGCAAGTCTGAAAAAGCCAACATCATCATATTGAAAACTTTCTATTGGAGTGTTCTTTTGCAAGTAAAAATTATATCCAAGTTTCAGAGAAATATGTATATTTTAGAGTTCATCCCTTTCTGGCTTAATTGTCTCTGCATGGAAAACACCTTAAAGTATTTTAAAGCTATGTTTAAAAATCAACTCACATGTTTGTGTCTTGGGGTGGAGAAAAAAAGTGCCTAAAAATTTTCAAAAAGCTATGGTAGTACCATGTTTTTAAAAAATTTTAATTGACATGCAAGGTTGCATTAGTGTTAGGTGCACAACATAATAATTTGACGCCTATATGCATTGTGAAACAGCTGCCACAGTAAGTCTAGTTACTGTCTGTCGCCGTAACAAGTTACACATTATTTTTCTTGTGGTGAAAACTTTAACTGGCCTCTCAAATGTCCTCATCACCACCACCCCACCACTTTTTGATTTGGGCCAAGAGGAAATCACAGGAAGCATTCTCAGGGCACAAATGTGTGGAAGGAAGGTGGAGAGCTGCAAGAACCATGTAAGGATTCACCACCAAACCGTCCCTCTAGGAAAGCTGACTTGGGTAAAGTGAAATGAATGGAATTTCATTTCTCTCTTTTTTTTTTTTTGGCAAAGCCTTAGGGATCACCATGGGTCTATCAATATACTATTTGTGGGTGGCTGTGAACCTTCTTAATCAGGAAAGAGAGGTGTTTTGTATGAAAAAACTACTTTCTCCTTCAGACTACAAACTCCTTAGGAGGGTAACTTGGTTTTTTCATTGTACCTCTGGTCACTGAGAAAATTCGTGAAACATAAAATTTGATTCGTGGAAGAAGATATGACTTAGAATTGTTGGGGGTTGGACCCAGGCCTCTATTTTTGCAAGCCTCACTGAGTTAGTTAACTCTGGGTGCTGTAACAAACTAATATGAACTGCATGGCTTCAAGTGACACAGAAATACCTCTAGAGGTCTGAGTCCAGAACAGGACATGCTCTGCTCATACCAAGGTGTGGAGGGTTCACATTCCTCTGGAAACCCTGGAAGAGAATCTGGTGGGTTTTCTCCAGGGTTTAGAAGCCCCCTGCATTCCTTCTTTGTGGTCCCATCCTTCATCTGTGAAGCCGGGACGCGTAATTTCTGTCTCCCACCGGTGCTTCTGTTTTCACCTCCTTCTCCTTATTGACGCCACCGCCTCCCTCTTAGCAGGACTTTGGGATGGCACTGAGTCCACCTGGCTGATCCAGGATAACCTTCCCATCACAAGATCCTCAACTTAATCACATCTTCAGTGACCCATTTGGCCACATAAGTGACATAGTCATAGCCTCTGGGAGTTAGGAAAAGCAGACACGTCTGGGAGGCCGTTATTCTGCTTATCACACCCCGGAAGTGCTTCCGGTGGGCAGACACTCCTTTGGGTCTATTTCCTTGCAACGGCTGTAGCATCATTAAAGGAAACCAGAGAGGTCTTTATCTTGAGTACTACAGACAGTTTGAGGGAGTTAAATTAATAAGGAAGATAATCTCAGAAACTTTCTGGGTAATTTTGATGGGGTGCAGTGAACGTCCTAATATTGCAAGAGCCATTCCCTCCTCTCCCACGTGTTCTGCGTGTTTGGACTTGCCTGACATCCGAAAGCTAACCGATTGGGTCCGCGCCTCCCCCAGATCATACACGGACCTGTGCCTGCCCTGGAAACTCCATGAGGCCTGAGAAAGAAGAATCAGCAGTGATACGAATTTGTTATTTACCTCTCATCACATTTTGTGCTCTCTCTGCCCCTTATTTTACTTCCATGCTCTGAGAAATGGCTCAAAGGTTTCTGGCAGGGGTAAGGTTTTTGTGAGAATCAGTGTTCTCCTGAGAAACAGAAGCAACACGTGTATAGGTTCAGAAAGGGATTCATTTATTTATTTATTTTTACTGATGATCCGGTTGTTTATTTATTTTATTTCATTTTTTAAATTTATTTTGGTATCATTAATCTACAATTACATGTGCAATGTTATGGTTATTAAACTACCCACTTCATCACGTCCCCTTCAACAACCGCATTACGGTCACTGTCCATCAGCGTAGTGAGATGCTATAGAGTCACTACTTGTCTTCTCTGAGTTGTACTGCCCTCCCCTTACCCCCCAACATTACATCTGCTAATTGTAGATGTAAATTGTAGATGTTTTTCCCTCCTTATCCCTCCCTTCCCACCCATCCTCCCCAGTCCCTTTCCCTTTGGTAACTATTAGTCCATTCTTGGGTTCTGTGAGTCTGCTGCTGTTTTGTTCCTTCAGTTTTTTTCTTTGTTCTTATACTCCACATATGAGTGAAATAATTTGATACTTGTCTTTTTCAGCTTGGCTTATTTCACTGAGCATAATACCCTGTAGCTCCATCCATGTTGTTGCAAATGGTAGGATTTGTTTTCTTCTTATGGCTGAATAATATTCCATTGTGTATATGTACCACATCTTCTTTATCCATTCATCTACTGATGGACACTTAGGTTGCTTCCATTTCTTGGCTATTGTAAATAGTGCTGTGATAAACATAGGGGTGCATCTGTCTTTTTGAAACTGGGCTGCTGCATTCTTAGGGTAAATTCCTAGGAGTGGGATTCCTGGGTCAAATGGTATTTCTATTTTGAGTTTTTTGAGAAACCTCCATACTGCTTTCCACAATGGTTGAACTAATTTGCATTCCCACCAGCAGTGTAGGAGGTTTCCCTTCTCTCTGCATCCTCGCCAACATTTGTTGTTGTTTGTGTTTTGGATGGCGGCCATCCTCACTGGGGCGAGAAGATATCTCATTGTGGTTTTAATCTGCATTTCTCTGATGATTAGTGATGTGGAGCATCTTTTCATGTGCCTGTTGGCCATCTGAATTTCTTCTTTGGAGAAGTGTCTATTCATGTCCTCTGCCCATTTCTTAATTGGATTATTTACTTTTTGTTTGTTATGGTGTGTGAGTTCTTTATATATTTTGGATGTCAACCCCTTATCGGATACGTCATTTATGAATATATTCTCCCATATTGTAGGATGTCTTTTTGTTCTACTGATGGTGTCCTTTGCTGTACAGAAGCTTTTCAACTTGTTATAGTCCTACTTGTTCATTTTGGCTTTTGTTTCCCTTGCCCGGGGAGATATGTTCATGAAGAAGTTGCTTATGTTTATGTCCAAGAGATTTTTGCCTGTTTTTTTCTAAGAGTTTTATGCTTTCATGATTTACATTCAGGTCTTTGATCCACCTTGAGTTTACCTTTGTGTATGGGGTTAGACAGTAGTCCAGTTTCATTCTCTTACATGTAGCTGTCCAGTTTTTCCAACACCAGCTGCTGAAGAGGCTGTCATCTCCCCGTTGTATATCCAAGGTTCCTTTATCAAATATTAATTGATTGTATATGTTTGGGTTAATGTTTGAAATTTCTATTCTGTTCCACTGGTCTGTGGGTCTGTTTTTGTGCCAGTACCAAATAGTCTTGATTACTGTGGCTTTGTAGTAGAGCTTGAAGTCAGGGAGCATAATTCCCCCTGTTTGATTCCTCCTTCTCAGGATTGCTTTGGCTATTCGGGGTCTTTTGTGGTTCCATATGAATTTTAGAATTATTTGTTCCAGTTCATTGAAGAAAGCTGGTGGTATTTTGATAGGGATTGCATTGAATCCGTAGATTGCTTTAGGTAGTATAGCCATTTTGATAATATTTATTCTACCTAGGCAAGAGCATGGGATGCATTTCCATTTGTTAGTGTCCTCTTTAATTTCTCTTAGGAGTATCTTGTAGTTTTCAGACTATAGGTGTTTCACTGCCTTCGTTAGGTTTATTCCTATGTATTTTATTCTTTTTGATGCAATTGTGAATGGAACTGTTTTTCTGATTTCTCTTTCTGTTAGTTCATTGTTAGTGTTTAGGAAAGCAACAGATTTCTGTGTATTAATTTTGTATCCTGCAACTTTGCTGAATTCAGATATCAGTTCTAGTAGTTTTTGAGTGGAGTCTTTAGGGTTTTTTATGTACAGTATCATGTCATCTGCAAATAGTGACAATTTGACTTCTTCTTTACCA
>JAQQAC010016209.1:4546791-4581782 GCA_029783875.1 Phataginus tricuspis | reverse complement strand
TCCAGGAAGACGGCTCCAGCACCTGGGAAGGAGCACGCGGGCAGGAGACACCCAACCTATGGCGATTATCATCACTGGGGAAATCCATGTCTGGAGACTCCATGCCAGAGCTGCAAATACTGAGGGAGCTTGGGATGGACAATCGAGGGCCCATGAACTGAGAGCGTGTGAGGCTTCAGGAGAGGAGCCCAGGGGCCCGGAGAGGCCTGTGTGTGCACATCGTCTCATTAAATAGTCACTGGTAACCTGTAAAATCTGGTCTTGAGACGAGAGCTCATGAAGACAAAATTGTCCAAAAAAAGGGCCTATGTGGTTTGCAAGTGTATTTCATGGGGCAGCAAAGCAGAGAAGGAAGAGCCTCAGACGCTAGAAAGCCCTGGATTTCCGTAGAGTCAGCGTTTCACTGAAGGATTCATACACCACGTGCCCGTTTTAAAGGGGACAGTAAGAAACAGCAGTAATAACTAACCCACGGTGATTACTGTTAAGTGAGCACCTATGATGTGGTACAGATGCCGTCAGGCAGTTTCACGCTGGATCTTTCCCTGGTGAGAACCAGGTGGGCGAAATTATACTTGGTCTTAGAGAGGAAGCAGTTGAAGGACACAGTGAGAGATCTGTTTGAACTGTCTACAGAGTTCATGCTCCTTAGCCGAAGCAGGTCATGAGGTCTGATGGGCTTTCCACACACAACCTTGTTCAGGAAAATTCTGACACCCATGGAGTGTATGCAAATTTTTTTGCCATCGATTATAGAATATGGATAAAAACAAAACTGGTTCTTTCCTAATTAAATGCGTGTGTAATTTTCATGTAATATATAAGTGACTAGTAATAGTCATCTACATATTTAGTCATCTATGTGAGTATGCTGGGCTCAGGTAAAGTTATATGGTTCCTTGTGTAAAGAAAAGAAATGGAATCAAGCCATAATTTGCTGATTTTATATCCTAGCTTGGCAATTTAACTATTTAATTTTTTGCTTCATTTTTCCCTTTAACTTTCTGTCAGTATCAGTATAGGTATCCTACCTATGTGACGCTGCTTCAATAAATAAGAAAAAATTTAATTGTGAACTACTTTTAAAGTGAATTATATAGGAAAAATGAGTCACATATCTAAAGTCTAGAGAGAATTTCCTGACGTAAACATCTGTACCTACTCAGTACTGATTCTAAAATCTCCGCATCTCACTCGGGTCGCTGTAGAAACCCCACTCTTTCTACCGGCGTGTACCTGGAATTAAAGGATGGAAATACTGCCATCTTGTGTTGCATTTCTTAAATGGTATTCAACTGTCGTAGAGAAAAATTGAAATTCATCTTCAGATTTCCAGCCCTCAGGTTTCACTAAGTCTCAAATGCCTTCTTTTCTTCTTCAAAAGGCAAAGCTTATAAATATATTTTAAAGTCATTTAATGAATATTTAAATTGAAAATCCAATGAATCATCGGTGTGATCCTTTCTCTTCCTACGGAAGAATCACTTTTTATGTCTAGCAATGCCGACGTATTTTTGCCGTGATCTCATTGCATCAAAATATTATTTAGTTACCCCCATAGCCTGGGAACTGTTATTTTAAAAGGTTGAATCCTATGAATGACTAGTATATTTGGATTTGAAAATTTGCTGTTTGAAAAAACGTTTTGGGGGGCTGCAAGAATGGAGAAGGGGTGGGGCCCTGCAGGAAGGGATTTTCCTGTGTCCATCTGTCCAGAGGCCCCTCAGCCTTAGGGATTGGATCTACCTGTACACTGGTGGTCTTCAAACATTTTTGTTGACTCTCCCCTTAAAGAATCTCACCAATCTGTGCAACTCGTGGGCACACTTTAGTTACACCTACAATTTAATATCATCGTTTTAACTGGATTGGGAAGGATAACATTTCCAGGACATTATAAATACGATCATCTAAAAGTATCACTTCTTTAAATATGTCCAGTGTACTCCAATTACCATAGCAATTTCATACCCATTCCAATTAATTAAAAACCCGGAAAAGCTCTTCTTTAACCAGGACATTTTACATTTTTTTTTCTTCCTTGAATTTTAGTTTCCATTCCACTTTCCTCAGAGGGATATGTGGAAGTAATAGTTTTTGAGGCTTTGAAATCTTTCATCAGTAACTTATTTTACTTACTGCTGGGGTCTGAATGTTTGCCCCCACCTCCCCACATTCACCTGCTGAAGGGCTAACCCTCCAGGGGATGGTCCTAAGAGATGGGTGGTGGCATTTGGAGGGGGTGACGTGCTGAGGGTGCAGCCCCCAGGAATGGGCTTCATGCCTTCTCACAGAGGTCCCAGAGAGTCGGCTTTGCCCCTTTGCTGTGTGAAGACAGGGCTATGAGCCGGGAAGAGGGAGGGTTCTCACCTAACCATCCTGCCCCCTTCAGCTTGGACGTCCAGCCTTCAGAACTGTGAGACATAAACGTTGTTTATAAGCCATACAAAACCAAATTATTTTAAAGATTACTTTAAAGACTCTAACAAGTTTAAAAAACTTTCTCTGGCTTGTGTTATCATGACATTTTTTATTATGATTACGTAGTTAATCAAAGTATAGGCATTGTTGAATTAAAACAGACATTAAAATGTAAACATTGATATTGGTTAAATCAAACATATTAAATGAATCTCTTAATGAGATCAGTGGCGCTTTTTTCCCCTGATTTGAGCTTCTTTATGTATCCATGTACAAGGGTTCCTGCACTTGGACACTCTAGACGTCTGAGCGGCCTGGCTCTTTGGGGTGGAGGAGGAAGGTGTGTTGTGGGGTGTGCAGCAGCGTCTCTCACCTCTTCCACTAGATGTCACTAGTGCATCCCCGGTTGTGACCTCCGAAATGCCTCTAGTGGCCCAATCTCCCCTACGGAGCGTCTTCCCCTCCCTCCACACCCCAAAGGCCCCTGGGGACTCTTCAGCTGTGTGAAGAGAGGCGCTTGGAAACTGATTTTCAAAAGGATTTATGACCCATCGCTATAATCATTCATTTTCTCAAATTCTCATAATTAAACCAAAAGTAGTTAACACCGGACTTATTATAATAATGGTTATTAATCGTACCTGTTTTCCCCCTTAGAGGTACTCTTTGACCCCCAAGAAACACAGAATTGTGGACAATCTAAATATTGTTGATTATAATAAACCTTTCCCAATACTACATTTGTTGATAAAAGTGTGCCTTGCATACATTTTTGTCAAAACCTTGGATCTATGCTTTGTGAGTAAATGGAAATTTCCACCATGTAACTTTATTAGCAAATCAGCCCTCTTTTCAAAGTAATCAACCATATCTGACTTCCTTTCTGTCAAAACGTCAGACAAAATGGTTCAGTTCAAATAAATGAGTTAATATGTGTTTCAAAGAGCATCATAAGACCTACCGAGGAACAAATTACAGTAGACATTTGTAAGACTGATCACCAAAATCCATAAAGAGCTAATATAATGTTTATCCATTTTTGTTATAGGTTATATAAACAAGAATAAATCTATATCCTGTTACTCATTATTTAATTTGCAGGAATGGAGTGCGATGTGTTGTGCAAAACTGCAAGTTCTTATTAAGCAAGGGATATGACAAGTGACATAATATTCTTTTCGTAAATATGTGCTGGTGTTAGGCTTTTGGGGACAATTCAGTAAGAGCCATCTATAAAAATTCAGACATAACTCCATTAATTCTGTTAGACATCATGATCTTACCTGTCCTCTTTGTTTAATGAAAAAGAAAGAATACAAAGCAAAATGAATCATCCCAGCAGCCTGTCTGTTTTAGGTCTTATTAATGGGAAGTACAATATTCAACATTTTATGAGATGAAATAAGGTGGGATTGAATGTAATTTCAGTAAATACAGTGTTCCCTGTCTAGGGAAAGTAGGTTTCCATCATAACTTCCAAAGAAATCACCTGCAAGATTTTCACTCTGCAGATCTTAATGCAAAGTCACGTGAGATTTGGTAGAGCCAGACACCTGTCAATTGCATTTTAAAAAACAAGGATTACTAACCTGATTTGATTCAGCCACATGCTGGATCTTTTTCTTTCCCAACCCATGACACCATAGGACAGTGTGTTGAGACTCTGAAAAGAATCGTTTGCATTGTGAGACATGGGAAAATAACTTTTCTCCTTCAATATTTTAAAATATGTTCTTTTTGCTTTGTGACCAGACTCTTTGGAAAGACAGTAGAGGAAACAGGAAAGGGGAGACCGAGGCTGCTTAAGGAAAATTGAGATCAGTGCCTCACTGCCCCCACTCTACAGCACATCTCAAGGCAGAGCCTCCCAAGAGGGGCCAGAATCCCTCGTTCCCTGCCTTGCCTCTCTCCTGAAATGGGTCAGGGTGTGGAAAGAGCCCAGATTGTAATGTTACTCTCTTTCCTAATCCATTAACATTTTACATTCACTTCCCAGTTTCCAAAATTTGGTGAAATCTCTTCTACCATCTCTTTCCCTCAAATTGACAAAATTCTGTTTGTCATCATAGATTAATACTTTGCTTTCAACTCCCTCCTTGTGAACTTTGAAAAGGAGAGAGATAATATGTGTGGTTCATCTACTCACAATAAGTAGACCTCTGAATCTTGCCAACCCTCAACATTTAGATCTTATGTAACAAGCTAGGAGTTCATTTCATTAATAAGATCACAGACTCCCCTTAACTGCTTTTGTGAGGGGGAGTTTGAATTTTATCATATGACTCACCAAACTAAGCCTTTTAAATTTCCTGGATAATCATTAGAGTAAGTTGACAGCTTGTAGGAATTATTGCTTTTTCTTACTCCATGTAAAAATTTTACCAACTGTGTGAGGAACTACCAAGAAACTCCTCTTTTGCCTGAAGTCTGGGGCTGGCAAACTAGAGCTCGTGGGTCAGATCCAGCCAGCCTCCAGTTTTGTAAATAAAGTTTTATTGGGACACAGGCATGCCCATTCTTTTCTGTACGGTCTGTGCTGCTTCTGAGCTACAGTTGCAACAGAGACTGTATGACCACAAAGCTAAAAATACTTACTATCGGCCTCATTTTAGAAGATGTTTGCCTTAGCTTTCTATGTAGTATACATTGTCCTCCTTTCTGATGTCAGCTTGGTCTGTCACAAGCTGGATTCATTGTTCGTAGGAGATTTCAGATACTACAATTACTGCTTGGTGCTTATTTCTGACTCTAATGTATTTACCGTGCTTTATTCTGGCCATACACATGAACATATGTCTAGCACATGTGAACAAGTCTTTCATTTTGTAGCTGATCAAAGATTGGCTTTGATCAAGAGCATTTTCCACCCAAGTCTTCTTTGAGTTACAACCAACAGCCTTCTTGACTTGTGTCCTGTTAATATTTTGTTATTTATGTGACTCATGAATGGGAACAAAGATTAATTCATTCTCCTCTACGGCTTGCCCCTTTGTGGACATGTGCGGTTTGCGTCGATGGCTAGCCTGGGCGTATTTAGCAAATAAAAACACAGGGTGCCTCCTTGAAGTTGATTTGCAGATAAACACCAGGTCATTTTTTGGTAGAAGCGTGACCCATGAGAATAAAATTCAGTTGTAACAGGGCCTGTTATGTCTTATCTGGCAATGCCATGTATGATTTAAATGTATGGCTTGTACTTTTTTAGGGTGTGTAGAGCTCTAGCAACATACCCCAGAGATGACAGGCGGACTTGAAACGCAGCATTGAAAACTGCATGCCATTATGGCGCTTCAGTGCAACTTCCCTTATCGGAGAGGAATCACGCTCTAACCTAGATGGATTAAACATTACACATTTGGGCAAAGCAAGGAGAGAGTCCGTGCTCCAGAGGCAGGACATTAACACAGAGTCGGGGCGGGGTAGGCCCTCCATGAATATCTGTTGAATGGTGTCTGGATGGAAAAAAAAGAGCAAAGAAAGCAAGAACAAGAGATTGAAGCATGTACTGCAATTGCCCACCCTCACCAGTATAACTTGGTTTCATTTCTTGAGGTTTTTTTTTACCCCCTGGCCAAATCTGATTGTTAACATGGTTTCTTACCCATTCACTCTGCAAGAAATACTAGGGAGAAGATCTCTCAGAGTTTACCATGAAAATATTCGAGAAAGTAGAGAAAAGGGAACAAATGCATGAACGAGGCATTGGCACATGCCGCACGTTCGTGAGGACCCGAGGAGGGCTTCCGTCTCGGAAGAGTCCCTCTCTGTCCGGGAACACCCGCCCTCCCTGCTGTCCTTGCTGGAAACCTCCCCTGTCCCTGGAACGGGATAGACTGAGACTCCGGTTTCAACTTGATGTTGGCAAAGGGTTTGTAAAAAAAGTACATATTTGATTTTCATTCATTAATGGTAGACTCTGTAATGTCCCACCCATAGAAATAATCTTATATTCCCTAAATCCCACTCTGAACTATTTTTCACGGAGCTCTGCTTAGCATCTCGACTTGAAGCATGACATCTAAGTCTATTGGCTAAGCAAACATGCACTGGAACTTGCAAGTACAGAGGGAACATGAGTGTGTTTGACTGCTCAGGCTTCAGAGAGTCGCCTGTTTTTAAATTACATTCCTTGCAAGGAAACTGATTTTTAAGTAGTGGACATGAGACTATAACAGAAGGGCCTGGGGACATCTAGGTGATCAGGGGAGCAAAAGCCGCCTCAGTCTCTCCGGTGACCTGCTCTTTCAGGGTATACTTGCCTTTCCTACGGAGCATGAGACACCCTTGGTTTTTTATACCGATTCTGTTACTTTCAGAAATTATAGGTTTTGGTTGTATTATCCTTACAGTTAAAATAAGTGATTATGGGTATTTATAATTACAGTTGTTTATGGAATCAGTTTGATAATGGAGGGCTGTGCTGTTTTCAGTGAGGCCCTGTTTTATTTCTACTGGAATAATTTTATGCACGCAGTAACATATGAAATAGTATGCTCCAGAGGGTGATCTCAGGGAACTGAGGCCAAAACTGGACTCTCCCAAGGGTTTGTGTACAGTTTTAATAATATTCAGCTATACACATAATCAGATGTTTCTCATATATTTTCAAAAGCCCCATATGGTTCGAAATGCCTGCCAGATTTCTCTGTTTTGATAAACAGAATGACAATTACTTAAACATTTCTGAAAAACATCTCCTTTCCCTACTTTTTTGCCCAGGAGAGTTAATGAAGTTCCTGTTTTCAGCAATGAAAACGCCACATTACCTGGACCTGTCGTATTGATGATTCAGATTTTCTACCTCAGGTGTATTCTGGAGAGACCCAGCTACATCAACCTTCAAAGACTTAGGAATTTTAAACCAAGGATGGGTGGAAACCAGTATCTGACCTCAGTTAACTGGTTGGAATTGATTTTTAAGAGTGATTTGTTATTCGCTGACCATGAAACTTGGTATCCTCTATGGATGTAGTTAGCTTTACCACATGATATCTAATATATTTATCATAAATTCCAATTAGTAGAAATTCAAATAGAATGGGGCAAACGGGACAGGAAAAGACTAAACCCTTTAGATATTGTTAGGGTATGTTGACAGACCTCGTACACTGGCTCTGCGGGTCATTTCACCCAGTTATTTCCATAGGAAGGAAATGTGAGTGAAGTGAAAGTCCTTGTCCTTGAAAAATGGGCTGGTTTTTTTCAGCTTGCCTTTTTCCCCTCTCAGACTTCCTTATCTATGCAGTTTGCTTTGACGGCTCTGAAGTTTGGGTTATATGCAATAACACACATGAAGTCAGGAAATAATCAGGTCGTATGCTGCATTTTCATCCTGAAAACCACAGCTTTAAAATATTCCTATTGCTTTCCCCTGTCGTGCTCGTTTAGGGGCCAAGGCAGGGAGATGGACATATGTGGCTCCCCCCAGCTCTGTTTCTGCTAGAGTCTCACGTTAGCAATTAGTGTGTGGTAGATGCCGCACAACCCTACGAGTCTATTTCCCAGTGCTATCCAACACGGCACTGAAGCCTTAGGAGAATCGTGCGTCATCGCTGATTTTGAAGGAATGCTGCACTTCATTTACTCTTTAAGAAATCTGGGCAAGAAATATCATGATAGCAGAACATCCAGGATTTGACAATACGGATTCATTCCACGGAGGCCGAGGATAACCCAGAGAGTCAGCTCCGGTTGGCACCCCACAAAGTGTGCCTCCACATGGAGTCGCACCAGGAGTGTTCTACATTCTCTTGGCTTCATGTTGATAAAATTGGGTCCCCACGGCTGGGTTTCAGGACCCGACTTCTATATTTTCTTTATAGTTATCTGTATCGTTTATTTGAATGATAAAGCTTCAATATTGCAATTTATGAGAAGCTTCATAATGATAATACTTATTTTATCTTATACCAACACTTAGGCTTATGCCAATCCACTCTCACTACCCTTTTTTTCCTTGCATTTTTTTAATCCAATATAAAATTGTCTATCGACGATACTCCACTACCTTTTTCAATAACTCAGAGATTATGATGGGGCTTTCTTTTTCAATACTCAAAATAGCTTTTTAAAAACTATCATGGTCTGCCTTGATACAAAGAGCTTGCATTTAGTTAGGTAGCTTTGGGTAATTACTAACATTATACCCTCTCATTGCGATGACTGCCACACTCACACAATGAAGTGAGTTTTGAAAATAGACCAAAAGGTATTTTCAGGTAATGTCAGGCAAACCCATCTGCTAATGGAGATGGAAATTTTCGATTTTCAAACTGCAGAATAAAATGGCATTCTTATTTGAGTTTGGGATGTTAAAAACAGAGAGAGACAAACATGTCAATATTGCTGGCATTAGAGAAACTGCCAATATTGGCTCTAGAAATTTTTCATAAAAATATGTGGTCTCTGAACCCACTATTCTCTGCTAAGTAACCAGACATACACCTGGGATCAGCCGGGTGAGCTTTCTGCTTTTCCCAGGAGGAGAAAGAAGGGGCTTCCTATCATTTCTTTCAGTTTCACAGCTGCTAAAGAACTCTACTGCTGTTTGGGAAAAATTAATAATTTAGCTTAAATTTAAAGTAAGACTGTTGGTCATCTAGATTTCAAAAATTAAAAAAAAACAATTCTGAGTAATTTTGTAAGAAGACCAAATTTCTAGAAAAGGGAACTTTTGTTATGCAAAACCCAACTTTCAGAAACACATGAAAAGATAACAGTGCAAAATAAAAGAAAAAAGATAAGGTAGGAAATAATTCATATGATTAGAGAATCTCCACATGTGAACACTTACATTTCTTATTGGAAAACAACTGACTACCTTGCCGAATTCAGAACCACGTTTTGCAAGTCTGATGAAAATGGGTAGCCAAACAGAATTTTCTGCTCATCATCATTTTTTACTTGTCTTTTTAATACACATTTTTGTTTTGCAACATGATTGACCCATTGATCTTGTCGAAGGTGATCAACTTTAAAAAGAATCTTCCGGATTGGATATTGTATGGGCCTCTACTATTCTCTACCAAGGACTGGTTTGACTTTATGCCCCAAATGCTGAAATATTAGCTCTAACAGCTGTGAAAAGGCATAACAAGGTAACACTCCTATTGGTATTGTACAATAAATCTTTCTAAATAAACAACAAATTATAAGTAGAATTGAATTTCAAAGCAACCCAGTGCAAAGGAGAAATAAATAAAAGTTCATGAATATTTGATCAAATAGTCTTACTTGAAAAGACCTTCACTCCGTGGCACACGGATGCACTCGATCTTGAAATAATCATAAGTGGGATGCATCTCATTACCATCAAATGCCAACCAGAAGGCGACGAGAAGGAAGACCTAGGTCACCCCTGGGATTCCTATAGCCAGTGTAAGTGCGGTGGACCAGCAGGGAATCAGTTGACTTTTTTTGAACAAGAAATGGGAAAGGTCTCCCAGTTGGTACCTTTCTGTCATCATTGCTTGGAAACAACTATAGATCATATGTGTGTATGTGTGAAGATAAAGCCAGTGTGAACTCTGTGCGAGAGCTGGGCAACTAATCGAGCAACACTGTCAGTCCCTAGGATTTGTAGGGTTTCGCCCTGGGGTGGAAGCAGATTAGATGCAGGCAGGCAGGGGACTGCATATGTCTATTCTGCGCAAAGCTATCACTGCCTCGTGAACCCCCCAAAATACACCTCCTTCAATGCCCACTGGATTATTGGAGGCTTTGAGTCATTGCAGGTCGTCCCCTCAGCTATTATTACTGCTCAGGGCTGTTCGTGGTAAGGTCTGGAGATGAGTTTGACTTTCTTAATTACAAATGGTAAGCACGTTATATAAATTAATGGACCGCTTTGCATGTGAACTTCTCGTGTAATAGCCCCTCGAAGAGGAAGAACTTGAAAAGAATAATAATTCAGTCTCTTTGCAGCTAAAAGGATTTTAATGGGACTTCTGGACATTTTCTTGGCCTGTAAGTGGGCCGCGTCACAGATTGCATGTGCTCAGGGACATTTATTTCTCATAGCATCTTTGACAAGTGAAATTCCCCCATCAGACGGTAAATAAAAACAGCTGTGCTAGCTCAGGCACAGGCCATAAACCAAAGATGCGTCGGATTTAAAAATGAAACGCTTATTCTGGAATTAAACTCCTCCAGCTTTTCAATATCATTACAGACAACTTAATAATGCATTTTGGACTAACCGTGGCTTTTCAAAAATAAAACCAGAGTCTCCCAGCTTTAATCTAGAAAATAGATCTTGTTGTGGGTCCTTTCCTACTCTTATTATAAAAGAAAAGGCAAAACCAAAGGAATATAGATAAAAATGATCTTTCTATCAACATGATTATTAAATTATACATTTGATTAGAGCTATTTTAAGGTAAGATCA
The DNA here is from genome assembly GCA_029783875.1 of Phataginus tricuspis. Lineage (NCBI taxonomy): Eukaryota > Metazoa > Chordata > Mammalia > Pholidota > Manidae > Phataginus > Phataginus tricuspis. The sequence continues at coordinate 4,570,975 of JAQQAC010016209.1, read as the reverse complement.
TAAATGAGATTGAGAATACTTTACATCTACTGAGAAACCAAGTTTGAAAATGTTAAACATCTTATCATCATTTAAATAGAAGACATTTATTATTCAGAACTCCCTACTAGTTGCTGTAAATATTTTATGCATGATACATACCAGCTTAATCTCCTGAGGGTTTAGCAATGCCTCCTTAAAAAAGTCTCTGTGAATTAAGTGTCATTCAAATACAAAATAGAAATAGAGATAAGTCATGAGAACATGACATAAAAACTGTATGTGGTAGAAGAAGAAATCCTCTAATCTAGTAAAGGAAGCCTGCAAAATAATATATAGTCCTCTAATAAAGACCAGAAGGATAAAGTCCATGACATCATAACTTCATGGGATTCCTAAGATTAATTTAGTCAGTCTGGGCCCCTCCATTTAGCTTCATTAGCTTACTCAAAGTTGCAGAGCTCATTAGCAGCAGACTGAAAACTAGTTTCTTCATTTGTTCTACACCCGATTGCTTTTACTCTAATATTGGAATATACCCATTTTAATGTGAGCATTTCCAAAGATTTCTATTGGTCTACCTAAAAAATGTTGCAGCTGGATTCCTAAAGATATCCCAAGTTGCCTTCTCAGTGTAACGGTCTTTGGATTTAATTCTAGATGCATTTTCTTTATCTCACTGACTCTTTTCACATTGAGTGGCCCCAGGTACCATGGGCACGGGGAGTAGGACTGGTAATTTTGGATGTTTCTGACAGGGGAGATGTTACAGGAACTCAGGGGCACACACAGAGAAAGGTGTTCTTTCTCACTTTGCCTCTAAGATGCAGCTCCTGATGGAATCTGTGAAGGCACCGAGGCCTCCTGGTGGGCATTGCCAAGGGGAGTGGATGGTGGGCTTTTCTGAAGCCATGTTGCTCTCTGTCCCTGACACCAGAGAGCCATGTGCATAAGGAGATGTCTGTCTCCTGTGCGTGTCACACATCACCAGTCTGTGCAACGTCGCCCTGACGTTGCCTACTCGAGGCCTGTGTGCATCTTCGCTGGACTGTCCCTCAGTTTTGAGAAAATTGACCAAAAGTGGGCCAAATTCATGATTTGCCTAGACAAGATGTCACTTTTTGAGTTGTGATAGTAAATTATCCCTGCAGTACAGTTGTCTGCAGATTTCTATGCACCAAGGTAAAATTAAATCCAGCTATAAAATGACATGGATACGTCTTACTACACTGATGGACAGTGACTGCAATGGGGTATGGGGGGGACTTGATAATATGGGTGAATGTAGCAACCACAATGTTTTTCATGTGAAACCTTCATAAGGGTGTATATCAATGATACCTTAATAAAAAAAGAAAACTATAAAAAAAAAGAAAACTAAAAAAAAATTACATGCATACGTTGAACCAGAGAAATAGAAATTAAGCAAAGATTTTCCTTTCATTTTCATACAAAGGGTAAATTGTAGAGGTAATTCTACTAGTGGCACAAAACGGACACATTTAGACCCTTGGGTGTTTCAGCCAGAGAATGCATGTAAGGCAAGAATTCCATAGTAATACATGGCTTCTCTTTGTAATTGACTCGTCAATTGTGGACATGCTCATCCACTTCAGCCTGATTATCAGGATTGATTTTAACCGAAGCCTGCAGGTAGATCAACCAGATGTCACTGTTGATTCCCTTTTCATTAATTTTTACTGAGGGCTGTGGTGGGCCCTGGGGACAGGCAGAGGTCTTGTCCCTGTTTAGTGAAGCCCGCTAAAACCAGGAACACGGTGTTTGATGTCTCTTAAACCATAAAAAGGTGACAAGTGGTCCTTTGGAGCCCTCTTTTGATGTCCTAAAAGCTGATGGGGAAGGCCTCTGCTAGTTAATGAGACGCACCATTTGGTTCTGGACACAAGCATCAGCAGGCATTACCCACGGGTCTCGGCCAGACAGGTTAAGAGGGGTGGCCATTAACAGGGCTCCAGGATCAGTAAGCCCAGCCTTGTGCAAAGCTCAGGAGACCAGATCTAGTGAAGTCTGTCTTCTTTACAAAGACATGATGCTCTTAAAGGGAGCAGAAGACCGTGCAAATCCTTCAGCGACTGCATAGACGGAATGGCCGTATACTGTATTCATACGGTGCTCCCTCTTCTGGGCTCCAGCTCATGGCAATGACATACCAATTAAGCTATGGTACCGGGACTGAGATGCAGTTTTTGTTGAAAAAAAAACCCTCAGAGATAAACAGAAGTCCTTTCTTTGTGCATTTCTCTCACCTCCAGGCCTTCTAGAAGCCAACACAAACTGGGCAGCCCGTCACGTTGAATGTATAGTAAACTGGAGGTCTGACATTATCTGTTTCTGTAATTATTTCAGGCCCAATCATTGTACTTCTGTACATCTTGCCTTTTCCTCAAAGGTGTGGAAGCCACGTTCACTGGGATCTCATTATATTCCTTTGAAAAGCCTTGATAAAACTGGAAAAGATGGTAAAAAATAACCATTCCAAGTCTCTGAAAAACAAAGGGCACACAAGAGCCCTCGAGCCTTTTTCCTTCAGCATGTCTTGCCAAATATTCGAGATCAGCCCTAACATTCCTGTGGGATGTGTAAGAAATGTTTGGAAACGGAGGGGATTTTGCTCTAGATTAGGCCATGCAAAGGATGGTAAGACACTTCCTGCACAACCCTGCCCAATTCTCTCTGCCCATTTCGTGGCTGGTCATCCTTCCCCTCTGAAGCGGCAGTCAGTACCGCTGGGAATCATGGTGTCCTTGGAGAATCTGGTAAAAGCCATGGATCTGTGCCACAGAGAATATCCAATACACACAGAACCTTGCTCACATCTTCAGAGTGTTCCTGACCCCTTGCTGCCCATCCATGGATCCCACCCAGCACCCAGCAACATGCCTGTATGTGGTCTGAGGCAAGCGGGGCCCTGTCACATGCCCCACCATATCCCTGGGTGCGTAGGTCATGTAAATTTGGCTACTGTTGAATGTATAACCTCACTCCCAGATCCCTACTTCACATTATTATGTGAAGGTTCATCTGAAATCGCACAGGGGAAAAATCTGTTTGAGCTCACTCAGCATTTCTTAAAGTAAGAGGTCCCTGGAAACCTCTTCCGAAGGATGTTTACTAATATCTGGAAGCAAAAGCGTTATGTGGCCAAGACCTCTTGGGTTGAGGATGAAACTTCCAGAGTGTGTAGGGGAGATGTTTGGCAAATCTTCTCCCCAAAAAGCCTTGATAAAACTGGAAAAGATGGTAAAAAATAACCATTCCAAGTCTCTGAAAAACAAAGGGCACACAAGAGCCATTGAGCCTTTTTCCTTCAGCATGTCTTGCCAAAAATACGAGATCTGCCACCATGTCATCATCTTTCTGTTCTGCCTTTTTGCCAAACCTCACCTTAGATGGAGACCAGCACCTGATCTTTGTGATCTGGCATCGGACAGCCGTGCGGTGCTGGGAGAAAGCACCATCAACGCACCCGCCCGCCCTGGAGGGCACCAGTGCACGGGCGTGGGTCCAGGTCCACAGGGGCCGGTGCCCCAAGGTGCTTTCCCTTCCCCCTCGCACCTTCCTCCCGCACCACGCACCCGCACCACGCAAGACAGCGGTGCCGCACCTCCTGCCCACTCAGGCTTCCTTTCCCATCCTTGCCTCCCTGGATCCTCAGGTAGTAAGTTCCTTCTTTATCCTGGAGGAAAAAAAGCTTTCAAGTGAGCAGTGACTTAAAGTGCCTGCTGCTTTCCCACACCCTTCTGCCCCCTCTCTGTCCTCACCTGCGAAGGTCCCCTCTCTGCGGCGCCCTCCCTCAGCATCCCTTCTGAGCCCTGTCTCCTGCTGTACTCCAGCTTCAGATGCCTTCTCCCCTGCCTCCTTTGCTTCAACTCATGACAACCTATTTTTAAAATGTATAGGTATCTCCTTTCGAGGGGGAAAAAAAAATCTTCCCGTCACCTCACATCTCTCTGTCTCCTTATCCTTTCTTTTCATAGCCATATTTTTAGTATGTGAGACAACACATCAAACATAAAATTCACCATGTGAAAATGGCATTTTACCATTTTCAAGTGAAGGATTCACTGACATTCGGGACACGCACGATGTTGGGCGACGCTCACCACTTTCGAGTTCCAGAACACCTTCAGCACCCCCAAAGAGTAATCGGCACCTGTAACCGTCACCAGTCACTCCATCCCCCAGCCAACCCCCCGCCATGGCTCACCTGCTCCCAATCTCTCTGGATTTCCTGAGTCTGGATATATCGCACAAGCTCATTGCTGCATTTCCTGCAAAGATTGTAAAAATGACCAGCATCCACGATCTCACTTCTCATGTTCTCCTCAAGCTGACCCCACCTAAACGAGTTCTTCTGATCCCCCTCTGAGACCTCCCAAGGCAATCTAGCTTGCCATCCAAAGGCTCCTCCAGTCCTGGGGCTTTTGCTACCATCTGAGTTCCTTTTCTCAACCCGGAGTAAAAGATCCCAGCACCTTTGTGAGAGTCACTCATAAGGTCGCATCCAGTGGTGGGAAATTAGAAAGCATCACAGTGCCCGGCCAGTCGCAAGACCACGGACCCCCATGCTTATCTCGTGGGATATTTAGGAAAGGCCATCTTGGGCTCATTTGCATTTTAGATTTTTATTACAAATTTTGGTTTCATGTGTGAGCCAACCTTTATATTCTATCGAGGTCACCTCAGTTTATATTTTCTAGGGATGTAAATGGTTTTCAAAGGTTCTGGTGCATCGGCACTTGTTGAATTGGCCTGGACTTTCAGTTTTTGTCAAGATTTGTGAGGTCTCATGGTGCTGGAACAGGAAAATGGCTCTAAAGACATGAGTCTTCAGATGTTTGGGGTGTATTTTCATGCATCTTTCAAAAAATATAAAGTATATTCTCTCTTCATATAGAAAACATTTGTGGGGCCACTGCCTATCTACAGAAAGGGGAAAATGTTTAAAAGTCATTTTAAAAGAAACAATTCAATCCAGTAGTAATATGGGGAGATGGAGATGGGGTGAGGAGTGGCTTTGTTTCTGGAGTTGTTTTTTTGTTCTTCCTAAAATGAGAGGGACTGTCATTGCCCGTGTGAACGCTTGTGCCAGAAATAATTCCGAGGCATCCAGGGATACTTTGGTTCTTGCTAGAAGCTGACATTTACAGATTTGCAGAAGGTCGTCTTTCCCCTTAGGCTAGAAAACGTGTAACATTAATTTTCCTATTTAATTAAGTAACTCCAAAGGAACACGTGATTCGGGACTGTTGCCTAAAAATTATTACCCGGTTGGAAGAGTAATGAAGTAAACAGGAGAACATTATTTTTTAATGTCAGTGAAATATAAGATTGTGATTTCTGTTCCTGCAAGAAGGCGTTACCTAATAACACACTCAGTTTTGGGCTTCCAGCAGCACCAAGGTCAGCAGCTTATGCTGCAGTCAATAGACTAGGTCAACAACATTGCTTAATTCTAACATGCTGGCTGCAGAACTTTAACTTTTATTATCACTGTTTTTGGAAACATTCTTTATATGTGAAATGAAATTCAGAGTTTAAAAAAACCTCTGTGCTATATGGACTAAGCATTTTGATCTTTATAGGGTTTTGGGCCATATGGCAGCTTAAAAAAAATCTTTCGCATCATCAGATTAACTAGATAATCTTCCCATTTATTTAAGCTATATTTTAAGCGTCTGGTTAATGCAGAATTGAGTAGTGACTGTCTGTCACTTCTGAACATGCAACTGGGGACTGATGTCAACCCCACTTAGTTCAACAGTCACGTGGTTGTTGGAAGAATCATTGAGTTCAGCCATTACTGTTTCCATTGTCCAAGTCCCCAGGCACAGCTAGTCTCTCATAATACTGTACACTTGGTGATCTTGGTTAAGTAAATACTTTTCTTTATGTAAATCTTCACTTGCTTACAGGCTTTAAAACATTGCGCATTTCTTCACAGATGCATGAATAGAATGAGGCAAAGACTTATTGGGGGCATTGGAAATTCTTGCTTTCTCCTGTCACTCCATCACCAAAAAAACGCGAATGATGATGCATGCATAAAGTTCATGTCTTTCTCTGAAATGCTGTGACATTTTTCACTCTTGCGAACTTTGGCAGCTTCTGAATGGCCTAAAAGTAATTGGTCAAAAAGAGGAATTACTTTTAAGCAATGCTGTAGTTACAGTTGCATTTCCAGGCACTGGTGTTTGAGGTTTGATCATTGTTAGGCCATGAGGCTTGCTTCTCAGTGCTTTACACTCAAAGAAATGGAATCATACCTCCATATTTTTCAATGTTGGTGCTAATTTTGTTTTTTCACTTTATTAGCAATTTATGCTTAAGCTATTTTATCTCTCTTTGTGCTGTGCTATTTGATAAAGTAAAATCGCACAAAGCCCCTCACAAATAACAGGGGAGCAGTTGGCATGCTTTGAATCTGTGCTGGTAGAATAAATGCCCCACAGTGATAACAGTTTTCGAAAGAGCCCTCTATTTTTTGTTTCTATTTTTATTAACATGTCATAAAATTCGGTGTGCTGGTGATAGGAAAGTAAAACTAAATAGTCATTCACTTAAGGGATATTACTACACGCCAACCATCTGTCAGATCCAGGGAATAGGAGGATGTATGAGGCACGCAAAGGGGCTTGTTCTCATGCAGGCATCTGCCAGGCATCTGCCAGGGCACCAGAAGGGGCCTCCGTCTTGTCAGTGGGCACACCCTGGTTCCTCCAAGTACATGATTGGGGACTTCCCTGCCTTTCTAGCTCAGAGACCCAACAGTTTCTGTGGAACCCAGGGGTGAAGTCAGGCATGGGTGCCAGGAATAAAAATAGTAAGGACCTCTCAGTTGTGTGGTCCACCTTTGATCGTTACAGTCCCATAACATTATAGATCAGTGACCAAAATATCAGCACATATCAGCAAGTATGAGCTATTTGGGAATTTGGAAATACTTCAACATAAATCTGAATCAAAGCAAAAATCAACATTTTAGGGATGGGACTGGGTCACAGTTCTACCTCTCATGAAGCCCTCTTACCAGGAAGAGACAATGTGAAAAATGATACTAAAATGGCAGGAAACTCTGGAACGTCAGAGCTGTGAGATACACATACGATCTCGGGAGCAATTGCTCAGAGCTTTGGATTACCTCATAGAGAACAAGAATTCAGCTCCCGTGTCCTCCTCTGTTGCTTATGAGTGCGGCGTTCTGGGGGAGAGGATGGGAGCGCAGAACATGGTTGGCCTGCAACGCCGGGGAGAAGGCAGGGGTGGGGACCTCAGTAATTGGAGTGTTCCTAGGATCATCATTGAATGGCCATGGGCTACACATTTAAGGTCTAGGATGGCGCTCCTTTTAATAGCCTGAAAATTAGGCATTATTAGTACCTCTGTTTTACAGTTGTGAAAATGGAGGAATGGAGAGCTGACTAAGTATTTTGCCTAAGAATGAATAGCAAGTAATTGATAAAGATGGATGTGGTTGATATTTAATTATCACTAACTGGTCTAGTCTCTCTTGTCACAGTTTGTTTCATCTGTGTGTGGCAGATACCTGCTGGTTTCTTTAAGATTTGGGTCGAAGTCCCCTCTACTTCACTTTTCCTGAATGCATCATATGTCGGTTCTCAAACCAAACAATGTGTGTTTTCTCACTCTGGTGGTTTCACAGCTAGCAAACCACACGTGGCTGCTATTAACAGTTACCTTTAGAGGAGAAATTTTATTGCATTCATAGTCTTATTCCTGGGCCTGGCATATGCCCACACATGTAAGAGGTGCTCACTGAACATGTACTAAATGAATGATTGACCAATTGAAGGAAAACATATTGAGTAAATATTAATTCTTTATTGTCTGTGTGTATACATGTCTTAGGATTGACTTTACTTAGTTAAAACATTGTCTTAAAGTTTATTCACACTTCCCATTTTCTGTGAATGAGTCAGAAAGTTTCAGTTTTTAGATTTTTACTCATTTAACAAGTTACATCTCTCTTGTATTGTACTAAAATATCAACCGGAACAAAATCAGACAATATAGATAGTTCATGTCTCCTTAAGAGGTGAAGTTCACCCCGCTGTTTGCTGACCTGTCTCAGGTCCCCCAGGACACTCCCACTACTGCTGCTCATGCACATTACAGCAAATCTCCTCACCTGGCCTCCAACAGGTCACTTGGTTAGTATAGTCTTTCCCTGAGGATCAAAATAAAATGTGTGCCAGAGGAAAGATGTCTTATAGAGCTTCTGGAGCTGTACTCGTTATACACAAACAAATAAATTACCAGAGAAAATGCTCCTACCTTTTAGAAAGAGCAGATTTGTTATAGGGGTTGAGAGTGAAGAAAATCGATTCTTGTTGAAGTGATAGATGTCCCTTCCAGGTCATTTACATTGCCATTAAAGCATAAAGTTACCATTTTTCTTTATCTGTCAGCTACTTATTTCCCCGCATGAGCTATTCAGGCTTCCTAAATCATATCTGTTGGTCGCTTGCCAAATGCCTGGCTGTTGGGTTCATATGGAATAAATTACCCAGTGAAAAACATTTCGACTCTTTCCCGCTATTTGGTCAAGTACACCTGTAAATCTTAAAATGCCTATAAAGAAATGTCTGACTAGCATATTGGCCAGGAGGTTAAAAAAAAACCTTGCAGAGGAGAATAGTAACTAAAGTTCTCAACTTAGGAAATTTCAATAGTCGGGGGAGGAAAATCCCCAAACCAAGTCTTGAAACGTTAATAGATGGCAGCCAAGTCTATACCCACATTATGTTGCTTTTCATATTCGGGAAACTCATGGTGGTGTATCCTTCTCAGGCAAGAAGGGGGATTCCCGGATAAGAAATATCCGGGGGGGGGGGAACAGCGCTCTTTCCAGGCACCTATTTTCCCAACCAGGAGGAACGCTTGCAGTTCTGAATTGCATAAACCTATGTTAATTGTTCTGCTGAAGAATATTCGTCAAGACTGCCTTTTGGTGAAAGCTGTGTCCCTGGGCCCAGGGTATTAAATATTCACTAAATTAATGTACTTCCTTGCTGGTTCAGACTGTTGTCCCTCTGTCTACATCCTCCTCCCTCGTGTGCCTCTCATCAGCAGCCGTGCAGGTACAGAGCAGCTCACCCTTCAAGAGGAAGGCTTTCTTCTGCTGCGGTGCTCTCTCCAAACCTCCCTTGCAGCCTCCACAGGGAAAATGTCTCCCATCTTTTCTTCGTCCTACAGCACGCGTACTGGAAACCTTTACTAACGCCCCTGTTCACTGCTTCGCTGTGCTTTACAGCGTGAGTTTCTTCCATCACATGAGCTTGCCTTTTCAGTGTCTAAGCCTTAGTTTTGTTCAATAAAAAAAATGAATGAGTGGGCACCTGAGTGTGTGAATGAAGATAAGGTGTCCTTTACCGCCTTTTCTGAGGGAAGGATGTCCTTGTTCTGCGCTTCTACCAGAGAAGTGCAGGTTCACTGAGATGAGGCTTGCCTGGTTTAGCAAAAGGAAGCGAAGTCTTATCATAGGATCCTGCCATTGTGGTCCTTGGTATTTGCCTAAATGAATTGCTAAATTGTATTCACAGAAAACCCTATGTGCAAATGTCTAAGCAGCTTTATTCATAATTGCCCAAACTCGGAAGCAACCAATATGTCCTTCCATGAGTGATGGATAAAACAAACTGTGGTCCCTCCAGACATTATGCTCTTGTCGTACTGATGTTCCACACCTGGAACACTATTCTGCATAATGCGAAATGAGCCATCGAGCCATAGAAGTATGGAGGAACCTAAAATGCTTATTGCTAAGTGAAGGGAGTCAATCTCAAAAGGCTTCCTACTGTATGACTCCAGGTACATCACTGACATCCTGGAAAAAACAAAACTCTGGAGACAGTAAACAGATCGGCGTGGCCCGGGGTTTGGAAGGCCGGGGGACAGGAGTGAGTGAGCAGAGCACAGAGGGTTCTTAACGTCACTCCGTAGAACACCACACTGGTGGACACACGTCATTACACATTTGTCCAAACCATAGAATGGACAGCACTCAGAGCGAACCTGAATGTGTAGTTGCATATGGCAACTCTGTGTGCTTTACACTCAGTTTTGCCTTGAACCTGAAACAATTCTAAAAATTAAAGTCTACAAAAAAAAATGCAGGGAACCCAATTAAATGTGAATTTCAGATAAACGATAAATTCCATTTCAGTATAACAATGTCCCAGGCAGTAAGTGTGTTTGCGCATGTACCTTGGCACTGTCAACTTGATTTATTTTTGAGCCATAATTTACATGCTGTAAAACACACCATCATAAACGTATAGTGGTTTTTTAATGTATTCCCAAAGGTGTACAGCCATCACCACTTTGTAATTTCAGAATATTTTCACCCCCTCAAAAAAGAAACCCGTACCCATGAGCAGTCACTCCCCCTTCTTCCCTCCTGCCAGCCACTGGCCACCATCAATCTATTTCTGTCTCTCTGGATTTGGGGCAGGTTGCTATTTAAGGCTCCTTTGAACTTGGAGATTCCCTGCTTCCAAATGCCACCGTGCGAACCCGAGCAGTGGTTCCCCAGGACAGAGGGAGGCTCACTGTACTGGAATTACTGTTAAACTCGTATCTGAGTTGCAGAAACTTAGAAGCACTGTCTTTAAATCTCATTATTGACACCAGAGCATTGCCTGCCCAAATAATCTGTGAATTCTCACTTTGTATACACATGCACTAGTAGTCTGTGACTTTAGGAAATGACTCAAGTCAAAAGAGCAAACCTGTGTTCTACTTGTAGCTTCATTTGTGTCTGGAATAAATCTTAGTGTCTTTTCTTTTCTAAACATTGTGCAGTAGCTGATTGGATAAGGGTGTGTCTTTCTTTCTCTCCTTCTCTCTTTTTTCTTTTTCCATTCCTTCCTCGATCCATGCCTTCCTTTCTCTCTCTCTCTTTTTTTCTCTGCTCTATTTCTCTCTCCCTCTCTCTCTCCTTTCTTTCTTTTGGAACTTGGGATTCTGAAAGGGGGAACCAAGAAATTGAAACAGCGTGTGCACTAAAACTTCCTGGCATGTGTGATGCAAGAAGTCGGGCTCCATTGTGAAGACAACACGGCAGGTCACCCTGTTCTGCCAGGACTGCCGGGTGGCACCGGCACTTGGGCTTCTAGTCCCTCTTGGGGGTGGAGCATGAAGAGCTTGGCCACAGTCACTGCCGAGCCCAACACATTCAGGATCAGATATGTTTTACGACAGGAGCATATTTAGGCAGTGATGAAGAAATCTGCATCTTATTCTGCATGTATGACGTCTGGGTTATACTTTGCCAAACTGTAGTAATGTTATAATTAAAAATGGATTAGTGTTCCTGCAGAATCCCAAACTAACAGGAACCACGATTGAAAACATATGAGAGTGGCTGCTGAAAAGGCGAGGACTTTTATTTATCCTAAAGCAATCATCAGAGAAGGGCTTATGTGGCAAAAGTAAAATACTCTGCAGTTAGATCCAAATACGTTTCTTAAGAGTGTGCCTGCTCCGGGTGTGTTCCGAGGGCTTTGTGAGTACTTGGGTGCCCCGGCCCGCAGGGCTGGTTATTAGTGGGTCTCGAGGAGGATCCCTGTACCTAAAGGATGGGACGGAGAGAGAGAGAGACGGAGACCAAGCAAATTGTCAAGGTTTCGTTTATTTGTAAAAAAGGTAGGGAATATATAGCACCTTAGGGGGTGTGGTAAGGAGTGGCTTCTTCTGGTTGGTTGCCCATTATGATAATGAGGTAGCTTACAAAGTCCAATAACACACCGAGTTGTGCACATGCGCAGTAGTCTTTGACGTAAGCAACGGACCTGGTTGAGGACTCTTAGCAGGAAGCTGTGGCGGGAAACTGACCAAGAAGAAGTAAACAACAAGATGGAGTCTTTAAAACAAAATGGAGTCCCATTGTTCTAGTGTAAATCTATTCTATATGCTAACTATAAGGGTTAGGTTAGTTTCTTAAGTAATGAAGCATAGAATACAGAATGAAACTGGGTCGGGCTAAGATCTTTAAGCTCTCTGTGCCAGTGCAAAGTCCAAGGTGGTCACCAACACTTGGGAGTGGCGCACACAGTCAGTCTGTAGACACGTAAGATAAGCAGTGTGACCGAATACAGTGGCTTATTGGCCTGTTAACTTCATGAACTCTTTTTCCTTTAGGGAACCACCTTTGAATGTCATGTGTCTGAGGGCATTTCGTAGAGCAGGCTCATCGCCTCTGAGTGCCGGGCAGCTCTCCCTGCCTGGCGGCAGGAGCACACAGACTCCTGTTGCAGGCCGCACACGGGAGGCTCCTGACCCGCAGCCCTGCGGGTTGACAGACCAGGACAGCAGCAGGGGCCACGGCCACAGCCCGGCAGGAGGTCAGGCAAACCAGGTGGGTCTGTGTGCACAGCGGCGGCCCCTGGTGCCACACAGGTAGCGCCCAGGGCCCTGAGCTTGCTGTGTGGACAGCCAGGCAGGCTGTGGCCAGGGTACCTAGGCGGCAGTGCGGCGGCCCTGAGCTCCTGTGGAGGTGGCCAGCGAGGAACAAGGCCCAGGCGGATCCAGACAGGCATGGCCTATCCAGGCAGCCAATGGGAGGCGAGCATGGCATGGGCTGTCCTGGATGCCCATCCCAAAGGAACACAGAACCCAGGGGACCGGGTGACAAAGCGTCCAAGGGCAGCAGCCGGGCAGGTGACAGCCAGTGCTGCCAGATGGGGCCGGGATGTGTTTCGCAGCGCCTGCTCAACCTGCTCTCGCCTGGTCCAGAAGGAAGCCTCTCAGAGTGGGTCAGAGCGGCCAAGCTCTGCCTGTGTGACCCCGAGGGGACCCGCAGGGTGCCTGGACCGGCGGTGGAGGCTTCTCCTTGCAGACAGTGGCTCAGTGTCAGGGGAATCCACATTGCAGTCACATATCCCATCATCCCTGAGAAGCTCTTGAGATAGTAACGCCACCAGGGACTTCGGAAGCCAGCCCTGGCTGTGTGCACAGTGGGAGGCTTGTGCGGAGACATGTGGCCACAGATGGGGATCTTTGTTATCTCTCTCGGCAACTCATTCGATCCTGTGCCACCACCCTGCACAACAGGACGCCATAGCTCCTGGTTCTCTGAGCTGCCCCATCTCCTGTGGGGGTCCTCCTGCATCTCAGTGTCTGTCCATGAAACACATGTGCCTGGGACGCTAGGGGGTGACCTTCCCTGTAGAGATCTGAGTCCAAGGATTTCTTTCTCCCTCATGAGTATCAATCAGTCACTGTGGCCTGTCCCAAGATGTCCAGGGCTGAGGAGAAAGGACACACGGAGGCCTGCCTGGCCAGGCGAGCTGAGATTCTCCCAAAGCCCCTCTGCTTGTGATTCACACAGTCCGCACAACGCGTGTCCTCAGCATTTTTCTGTCGCAGACTTGGGGGATTTTCTTCATCCGTGTGTTCACAGGTTGCCAGAATTCTCATACTTTTGTATGCTGTTGTATACAGAGTGCAGCCTGCATAACTTTTAATATTCTTAGTTCATTCATTTCATCATTAAATTAACATTTGTCAGGTAACTCTTACATTCCAGGCGTTGAACCAGATGGTGAGGACACAGATAAATTTAAAGTGTCTCTTTATGTAATTAAAATCTCATGATAAATTACTTTACCCTATAGGACTGTGATCCTAGTGCGTATGAGATTACAGCTCTCATGCACAGCGGGTGATTCATCGTGCATCTCTCTTAGGATCATGCATAAAACTTAGAAGCCTAGCGCTTATCTGCTGTACCCACTGAGCTGCTAAGTTACTTGGTTGTACGATGTGGTGAATCATGAGCATGTCAGTGTCCCCTGCCTTGCTTCACTTTCTTTGACCTGACTTCCAAGTCATCTGCTAAAAACCAGAAGAGATAGAATGGTGTATTTCAAAAAATACCAGGAAAACAGAAACTACTCTGAGTTTTTAAAACAGGAAATTTCATCCAGGAATGCAGTGGGTGGTGACTGACGCAGCAAACAGCTAGTGTGGGATGGTGAAGCAAAGCAGAGAACGGCTTCTGGAGGCCTCTGTCACTCCGTGGGGTGGGGGAAATAAAGGAAGGAGGCCGTGATCTCCAACCCCAGGTCTTCAGTGCCTGTGGAGGCTGGAGCCACAGCGGCATCTGCAGACCCTGGAATCTTACAACAGACACTGCTGCCTGGAGGCACCTGCCGTACTGGCCATTGTCCAGTCCCAGCAGAAGCCTGCTCCCCTGGGAACCTGGCACTGGCTTTGGGGGATCAGCCCCAGGAGCAGTGAGGGAGGGCAGTGCTTTACACTCAGTGTATATGTGCCCCCCAAATTCCTAGTGTTAAAACCTAACCCCAATTGGAGGCTGTGCCTTTGGGATTCGATTAGATCATGAGGGTGGGGCCCTTAGGAGTGGGGTTAGTTCCCTTATAAAAGATACCCTAGAGTGTCCCCAGTACCCCTCCTTTCCCCCCTTCCACCACGTGAGGACACAGCAGGAAGACAGCGTGTATGAAGCAGGAAGTGATCCCACCAGACCCCGAATCTTCTGGCACTTCGATCTTGGACTTCCAGCACCCAGAACTGTGAGAAATAAATGCTTGTTCTTTAAGATGCCCAGTCTCTGGTATGTCGGTAATAGCAGCCCAGACAGACTGAGGTAGGAGGGAGAAGGAACGGAGCTAGTGGACAAAGATTTCTGCCCTCATGCAGTGACCCTCGGGAGATATCATCAACCATAAGCATATTATATTATTTATAATTCTGTTACATTATTTTTATACTTTACATAATGATAAACTTATGCTACTTTTTTATTTTTTTGACTAAAAGCGTGGTGAGTCCCATGGGCAAAGAAAGTACAGCTGAGGAAGGGGATGAAGTGTATTGGGGATGGGAGCATTCCCAGCTTTGGGCAGGGAGGGCACGTGCTTAACTGAGCAGCAGTGTCTGAGCACGGATTGCACAGAACTGATGGGTCGCTTATGAAAAGGGCTCCCCCCAGGCTATTACAGGCAGATGAGACTGCAAGAATAAATGTCCTACGGGTAAGCAGCCCAGGGCTGTTCTCTGATCGTAAAGAGAAAGTATAAAGGGGGAAGCAGTCTCCCTCCGTGGAGAGACATCCAGGCAGCTGTCAATAGAATCGTGCCATCCATTTGCTCCAGAGGATGTAAACCTCATCTGCCTAACAGCAGGATGAATGCATAATAAAACAGCATTTGTCTCTACACGTGGAGGACTCACCCAGTATCCTGTAGATACTTACCGAGTCCTTGCGTGTCAGCCATGGCAAATTGCATGCTTTCGGAGAGCTGATGCTCTGATTGGAGAGCTGAGGAACAAAAAGTAAATAGACATAGAAATACGTAATACAGTTGCAGGCAGAGAGAATGCAGGAAGGAGATGAAGCAGGGTGCAGTGAGCGATGGGGCTTCAGGGGTTGGGTCCACTAGAGATGGAGAATCAAAAGAACTTGATAAAAACATACTGTGTTCAGCCTATTTCCACCCATCTTGTATTGTTTTTTTAGTTATAGTGATGATAGGGAATATTCGTACACCATGTTTAATGTATTGAGAATTTTCAGGAAACGGGCCATTTCTTGTGTACTGGCATTCAGAACACAGTACTCCTGAAGATGGGGAGTGTTCCCATTGTAAGTTTTGGAATTCTTTTCCTTGTGGCAAAGAATGAGATGATGAGGTCTGAGCAGAGGCCCAGGGCATGGAGGGAAGGTGGGGTGCAAGAATGTCTTCGACCCTAGTAACCAGGAAAGAGCAGTGTGACAGGAGTCGGATGGAGAGTGAGTGAGTCAGGCGTCTGTGTGCATCGATAAGGTTGGGAAAGCACGGCAAGAGTAGAAGAGGCCAGTCAAGTGGTCTGGGCACGTTAACAATGTCATTTGCCCAACCATTGGTCTGTGTTTTATACTGGGGTTGGCAAATTTGTCCTATAAAGGGCCTGGTAGTAAACATGTTAAACTTGGTGGGTCGTAAGGTTTCTGTTAGAACCACTCAGCTGTCTGGACTGTGGAAGTGGCTGCAGGTGGTGTGGGAATCCATGGGCCTGGCTGTGCACCAATAAAACGTTCGCTTAGAAACGGGGCAGGTGGGATTTGGCCCCTGGGCTGCAGTTTGCTGACCCCTGACTTAGACTCTGGGACCCCCTGTAAACTTGCGTGACCTCTGCTCCATAGGGGAGCATTCATCCCGGCCATAAACGCGGGCCACCTATGCTTCCGGGAATCCGTGCTGAGCTGGCCAGCACCCCCTTGACTTCTGGCCTGCAGGGTCACTTAATCTACTGACTAATGTGAGCCTTTTGAGTAGTGACATGGGGTAAGAGCATTGTTCTTAGTGTTTACTTTTTACTTACACATCTTTTAATTCTGTGTAAGATTTTAGCACTAGCCTTTACCTTCAGTCATTACAGATGATGCCATGGTTGAATTTCTCATGCTTCCCAATTTCTTTCTCCCTTCTCCTAAGTCCAGTTGTTCATTTTTGGCGTTTGGGAGGATGGTCTCATGCAAAATACACAGACTGCAGAGTTGCTGGTCATGAGTCCGGGTAACAGCTGCGCTGCACACTTACCCAGCGGCTAAGTGATTTCTCTGAGCCTCCACTGCTTCATCTGTAAGACTCAGACAATGCTATTTCTTTTGTAGGTACTTAATACCAAATGGTAATCCTGAAAGGCCAAAGTACCAAGCAACAGTTTCTTTCTTAACAAAAATCAAGTCAAATGAGAAGGTGCTGAACTTACTGGAAAATGCTGAGTTAAGATCTGTGAGACCTTTGATTCTTCTACTCTAATGTTTTCCTCAAGTCCCCAGGGACCTTTTAATGCAACTGTCTGTGACCATTATGCAAATAAAACATATACCATCTAAGTGTATATTTATGAGCTAGTCGGATGCTTGATTACTCTTAAGGAAGACAACAGAGAGAGCAGGAAAACCACATGTTCTAAATGTTTGCTAAAACGTCATGTCAATCATTGTGACAGAAGTAGTGAACAGCTCTGCAAGGACAGAGATTTTAAATACAGCAACATAGGTAACAGTTACAAAATTCAAACCGTTGTAAGCCATCTCCTGGTGCTGCATGAATAAGTATAAAGGCACATTTCACGTTTTGCAGCAGTGAGTGTCCACATTAGAACAGTCTCACAAAAAGCACCATGCATTGTAACGTATGCATTCCTCGTGCATCACATGAATGTACATGTGAGTCATATGAATGTACATGTGAGTCTTAGAAAGCCAGGACCTGCCAGCATCTTTTGTCTCCATTTTCATTACTTCATTTTGAAGCAACAATTTATTTTTCACTTCAACTTCACATTTGCTAGACTAGTCATTTAGTAGGAAAAATAAAAATCAATGCAGTCCATCAATGTTAAGTGTGAAGTCTGGGACGCTGAGTCTAGAATTGCTTTGAAAATGCCTTCTAGAAATATTGTAAGATTGGAAATAAATACTGGTGACACACATTTGGAATACAGAAAGAAAATCCATTGGAGCTGTGACCAGGATGGCGACAGCCGTTTCTACATACTACAAACTCAGGTGGGGGAGTATTTGAGCATCGTGGCAAAAGTCACAACTTCAGCGGGAGGGTTTTGAAGAGAATATCTTAACTCATTTTTCTAGTGTTTGCTTTATTTTGCAGAGCTATCCGTCTGATTTTTCCTCCTACATGGGATTTTAGCATCACATGACAAACGTGGGTCCCTTTCTTGTATTCTCTTCTTTCTTCACGGAGGTCATGGGTGTAGGCACATCCTCAGTGGGTGTCTGGCCCAGAGAATAAAGCGGACAGCGGGCAGGAGGCAGCCATCTTCCCCTGAACATGAACTTGTACCGAGTCTGTGACCTGTTGGCACTTTATCAGTCGGTTCTGCGTGCCCAGGCCTCTCCCTGACAGCAGGGGAGGCCACTCATCCAGGAGCCCGTGGCTCTGTGCATCTCGCTGGATTACCACTTGATGCCTCAGACTCAGAAGAAACGTCAGCCTGATTTCTAACAGATGTGTCTCGACTTGCAAGGATATATGGTTTAACTGATGGAAAATGAAGTCAGCTATGCATTTAATCAGGTGGGCGAGCACCTGCCAGGCATGAGAAAGCAGAAGTCGAGTGCTGCACGTCCTTCATGGAATCCACTCGCTCCCTTCAACCCCAACCAACAGGAAGATCGTTAGGGTGGGGGCTGAGGTCTCTTTGCCTGTACCTCTGTCCGCCTGTGCTGGGGGGTCTGTGCACCATATTGTTATGGCCTCTTTTCCATGCAGGCTCCCTGGTTACCATCCTGCCTGGTGCCTGTGGTGAGAGAATGCCCACATCCAGCCAGTATCTTTCAGATGAGGTGTCCGGTGGCATGTGGGTGACCTTGTGTGAGGGGGGCCTTTGGGGCCACTGCAAGGCACCGTTTCATACATCTGCGTGCACAGCAGGAGCTGAAGTGTCAGGTGTACTTCCCTGTCCGTGAGTGTGGGGGGCATGCGTCCCTCCCGGGAATGGGGGTTGCAGAAAATTGCTGGTACCTTTGGGGCCTGCAACACTAAAGCCCAGTGGATTCAAACTATGACATCCACGGTGAGCCTCCGGCAAAGGGAGGCGGCTTCCACCCAGGTGCCCCTCAGGGTGTTGGATTCGTTGCCTGCCCAGTGCACCCATCAGAGGCAACCCTTTGAGAAGCAGTGGGCAGCATGCTGCTGACCAACACAGGTGACCCTAGTGGGGGCTGCTTCTTGCAGAGGCTGAGTGCAGTTGAGCTGCCCCACCTGACTGTCCCCATTGCCACCACACATGGATGACATCGGACCTGCATCTCCCCTGTCACGGTTGTTGGGGTGCTCTCCCGACGTTTGCTGTCAGAACGTTCTCTGCTGTTGAGCTTGCTCAACGCGATGTCAGCAATGCTTGTGAAACACCTCAAGACGACCTGCAACCTAACAGCTGGTCACAGCACGACCCCGACTGACCGGTAATAGTATCCTCTTGCATTCAGGCACCTGGGCAGGCCCCTTCAATATTTAAAAACCGCATTTCTAGCATTCTGTGGAATAGGCAAAGTTCATCAGTTGAACATTGGTTTAAAAGAGGAGCTCATGCAATAGAAAAATGAAAAGTGGCCGAATAGGATTCCCCAGAGTGACGTAGATGTCTCTGCCTGTGAATAAACCTCAGTAGGGTCGAGAGTTATGTTCTGCATTACTGTGTCACAGGGTCTAAAACTGCTTGAATCATAGTAAGAGGCTGAGATGGTCACCGAATGGATGGATATTATTTAATTTGGTGCCAGGGAGGTGACATAAAATCATGCTGGGAGAGAGGGAAGAAAGCACATGAGATACAAAGAAACCTGTTTACCTTGGCTTGTCGTGTGCCCGGCGGAGGAAAGGAGAGGCTAGGAGTGAGTGTGGAAGCATTCTGGCTGTCTTCCCGGCCCGCTCCTCAGAGCTGGGACAGCGACATGCCGGCGATGGTTTGGGAGGGGGCGCAGGACGCGTTGGCTGGGAGAGAGGTTGTGGAAGTGGGAGCTGTTTACGGCCTTCCCAGCGAGGGGATGAGGGGAAGGGTTTTTATCTTTACAAGACGTTTCGTTGAGGATGTTTGACTAGGAAGTGGAGTGAAGGTGGGCTAGGGGTGGGCGACCCTGAGGACTGACGGGAGGAGAAATGGAAAACTTCTATGTTGGTTAATTTTTAATTCAAATCATTTTTCAATAGTCTCCCTTTTCTTTCTTTTCTTTTCTTTTTTTTTTTGGTGTGGTTATATACAGCTGTTTTAATTGAAGGACGTGTTTATTTGCTTTATTTTTCCTAGAGCTAGTGTGCTTCCTGGATACGTGTAACGTTACCCCACAGGGGAGCATTTTTGTCCCCAAGGGAACACACAGCAGTGTCTGGGGAAATTGTTCTTTGTCACGCTGGTGGGAAAAGCCACTGCTGTCCAGTGGGCACAGGCCAGGGCTGCTGGTAACCATGGTGCAGTGCACAGGATGCCCCAGAGCACAAATGGTCTGTCCAAAATGTCAGGGGGGTCGATGTTGACCAAGCATGAGCTTCCAACCATTTTCATCAAATTCTCATCATTTTTCTCAAATCCATCACTTGAATTTAGGGACAAATATTCTTGTTGATTCTCAACCGTGGTAGCATTGGAATCACCTAGATGCTTTTAGAAAAGACTATGGTGCCTAAGTCACAGTGGAGCAAGTAAATGAAGATGCCTGGTGTCCGGGACCGGGTATCTGCCTTTTAAATTCCTCACTCTCGCCGTCACCAAGCAGCGCTCATTTACACGATGTAACACGGGAAGTCAGAACCACCCAGAGTTGGTTTACCTTACCTGCATCAAGAATATCTACAGGTAAAATGCTAGAGCCTTCCGACTTACATGAGAATGCGACAGGGGCCATTGATCCCTGGCTTCCCACGCATTTGCTTTTGTTTCGGAAAAGATTTTCTTTCACTTAGATAAGGGAAAATGTGCATTAAAAAGTATTTCAGAAAGATAGTTCTGGGATGGAGTAAAAGTATTTACTGCTTGCTTAACTTCTAAGTCCGTTTCTTTAGGGCAAACACTTCAGTGACTTACCAGAGATGCCCCATCATCTCTTTTTAAGAATATGCCATGCTCGTACTGTGCCAGATGACAAGTCTAGATAAAAGACCATTGTAATTTCTCTGTCAATAAATACTGAGACGTAAGGTGCCTATGGATTGGTAATTTAAAAATAACTCTGAGAAGAGTGTGCTTTGGATTTAAATATTCTGGCTTGGGGTTTCATTATTCACTTAGTTACTTGCTTTTCCTTAAGTAGAGAGTGTTGTGTTTTTGTTTTTCTTTCTTTTCTGTGCTCAAGACTTTTGCAGAGGTACTTGTGAAATGTGAGAACTGGGAGGCGCATGGTCTGACTCTGAGACCTCAAGAACCAGGAGCTTGGACGTCTGCAGGCAGGAGATCTTGTCTTAGGTGGAGAGCAAATGCATTCTTCCTCTGCCTTTTTGTTCCATTGGGACCTCGTACAGCTAGGACGAGGCCTGCCCTCCTTGGTGAGGGCTATCTGTATCCAGTCTACTGATGCAAGGGCTCATCTCCTCCAGAAACACCCTCAGAAACACTCAGAAATCACATTTTACCAGCTCTCTGGGCATCCCTTAGCACAACCAAATGGAACCTAAAATCATCCATCATATTTCATTTATCGTATGAAAAGTGGTCTCTCCATAACAGGAAGAAGATCACATTTGAAATGAGTCTTTCCTAAAACTCACCAAGTAACTGAAAAGGTAGCTAAGTCTAACAGATGTGGGGAAAACAATTTAATAGTGTCAAAGTAACAGGACAACCTCAAATGGCCAATAGAGGTGAAGCTTTAGGTCAGCGTAGTAATAGATGGACATAGTTATAGACGAGGAACATACCTTTTCATAGTATCGCATGACTGAAAACTTGCCCCAAAGTACGGGTCTGGATTTTCCAGACTTCAGAAACCCGTGGGTCTGAGGAAGGCCGTGTGATTGTCGTAGCCATTTTTCAGGCTGCTGGTGGTTTCCCATCTCTGATCTCCTGTAGTTCCTGTTGTATGTTCACACTTGCTTGCTTGGTGATCTCACTCAGCGCATGTTCTTGAATGTCATCTATGACAATGCTCAGAGCTGTGTCTCCTGGGACACTGAAGATTTGAAGAGCAAGATATCTCCTTATATTAAAAAGAAAGACAGTCCCAACCTGGTCACTTCTGCTGCACCAAGTCACCAAACCTGGGCTTAATACCTAACCTAATGGTAGTTTCAACCTCCCCCAGAAATGTAGTCAGTCAGGAATTTCCTGGTCAGTGTTGGTGAGATAATGGCCCATATGCTCTCTCCATCCCCAGAAGGTGAGGTCATTCATTCACCTGGAGACCCTTACCCTTCCCTCCTCTCCCACAGATGGCACTGCAATGTCTAGAGCATGATCTTTTAGCACACGGACCGCACGTATCCACACCACACTGCTTCATGTACTGATAAATGTAACCTTTCTGCACACACCTCCTGCTGTAGAAGAGCTTTTAAGATGTCTCCAAACCAAGGGGCTTTAGAGCAGCTTGTCAAAGCACACGGATGGGCTATTCTCAGCCATGCTCCTCAGTGAGACTGTCAGTAAACTCTGTCTTTCTTAAATATAACCATTGTGTTGATTTAAGTTGACACCTACCAGTAGGTCCATAGAAGACCATATTATTGACAATGGGCTCCAGGTTCTGGTTGCTTAACCACGGAGTTCTCATATTCTCCCGTGAGGCAGTTCTTCTGTTAGACTTTTAACCTTCTAATTTCTTCTGACAGTAACATACTGTCAGGGATTTGAGGTAGTTTCTACAAAGTCTGGAAACATTGTATCCTCAAGGTCAACATTCCTCAGTCATTTGAACGCTACCTATTTTCCCTTATCATCCCCAAGAAGAACATTTTGATTTCTCAGCCCTATTTGTCTCTGACTTTGCATCCAGAGAGAATTGCTTTTTGACTCATTCTGTCAACAAAGAATACATTTAATATTTGCCATACAAGCCTTGCAAACGGAATTGCTTCTTAGATAAACATGTGGTGCCTGGTACTCTTATTTTTATTGCATTATATTTTTAAATCAAATTTCAGGAACATGGAATTGCATACATTATAGTTCCTGGTCCATAACATTTTCATTATTGTTCCAGATCTGGTCCATTTTACCAGCTATTCAACAAGCTATTTAATTGGTTACTGTTACTGGTGTAATGGACACCAGCCATCCCATTACCAACAAGGAAAGCTTGGTCTTTCACAATCACCTACGGCTGCTTTCTCCACTATGAGCCTGCAATCTATGTCTACTCTGCCCTTTTCTTTTTTGTATAGATTTATTGCAGATATGTGCTTCCTAATAACTGCATTTTAAAAATTCTAGTTATGGTTAACTTTGTAGAAAGGATATTCTGCCATATATATTCTGTGGTAGTTGTTTCCACTTCCTGTTATATTATTAAGGTTGATCTTAACACATGCATCTCAGTGATTAGTAATGAGTAAACATTTTGACAGCTGTATACTATTTTGTATGTGAATACACAAGAATTTCTGCATCTGCTCTCCCACTGATAGGACTCCGTTGGTTTCAAAGCCCTGCTAATATGAGCTTGTCTGTCTGTGGTTTTTATAATACATATGCCGCAGCTTCTCTTGGGCTGC
Source organism: Phataginus tricuspis (assembly GCA_029783875.1). Taxonomy (NCBI): domain Eukaryota; kingdom Metazoa; phylum Chordata; class Mammalia; order Pholidota; family Manidae; genus Phataginus; species Phataginus tricuspis. Next base: position 4,547,774 of record JAQQAC010016209.1, on the reverse strand, counting down.
ACAGAAGGAGCATCAGGCATGTGAGGGGTCGGTTGTTTAGAGGTGATGTCTGACCCTTGTCCACAGCCATGGCCTCAATTTCTACCCCCACGGGCAATGCATAAAAGCTGTGGTGGAGCCACCTACCCTCCCAGAGGTAGCATGGCCAGGCTTTCAATTGTAGCCAAGAGAAAGGGTATAAAATAATGTGCACTCTGGTCTTACTTTAGATATTTATTTCCTGGACGCCAGTGAGGTGGAACATCCATTCTTATATCTTTTAGAAATACGTGTTTTCTCATCTGTCCATGCCTCTTCACAATTTTTGTTTATTTTTCTATTGGTCTGTTTGTGTTCTTTTTTACTGACTCGTAGGAATTCATGCACTCGTCTTCATTCTAATATTTGTCAGTTGTGTCTACTGTGGAAATATTTTCTTCCACCTTGTAATGAGGCTCTTAAGATGTTTTTGAGGAACAATGTCTTAATACAACCAAGTAAATTTTGTTAGTTAATGCTTTCTGTGTTCTACTGAAGAAATCTCTGTCTAGTCCTGGATTCATGTTTGATCTAACTTCTGATTTGTTCTCTGTGTCAGATAATGGCTTGAGGACTTCCTCTTTCCCTTCCCTGGACCCAATCCGGGTTTTGCGGGAGGGTAAAGCAATATGGCCTCTGAATCTTTGAGCTTCAACGTGTTCCGCCCGGGCCTCAGCTTCAGGACCCAGTTCCCGGTCTGAGTCTGGAGGCAAATGGTGCTGCCTCCTGCAAGAAGCTGTAACCAGGGCTGCTGTGGTAGGTCAGCCAAACTGCATGCTAGGAGCAGGAAGAAGGGTGTGGTCTCATCAGTCCCATTTCTCCAGGCTTTGATAATTTCAGATAATGCTTACACTATTAGTGAACTCCCATATCATACTTTCAAAAATCTTGCAGAAATAGAGGAGCAAACTATTCCTGCATGAAATATGTTGAATTCAGAAACATTATACTAAATGCAAAAAAAA
>JAQQAC010016209.1:4436010-4542971 GCA_029783875.1 Phataginus tricuspis | reverse complement strand
AGACCTGGGCTGCGGGCTCTGGTGCAGGGCAGGGGTCTGGAGGCAGGCATCCCTGCTGTGCTTCAGACTTTGCCACTCTGCACATCAGTGGCTTGGGCCGATCACCTTCCTGAACGTCTGGCCTCTTAGTGTTTGGTGGGAGGTGAGTACCTGCCTGGCACCTAGAGCAAAAGCTATAATGGGGATTATGCAAGGGGCGGGAATAAAGGAGCCAGTGGTAATAGGAAGATTCTAAGTAGCCCCCATGGTTCCCGGTGTCTTACCGATACTGTCTCATCTGATCCCTGCAACAGCCCTGCGACGGAGGGACTGGCTGTACCCTCCAACTGTTGATAAGGGAACACAGGTTCTAAGAAGGTAGCTTATCACTCAGCTAAGAGACGGTGGAGCTGGGTGCCCCATGTGGGCAGTTGCTGGCTTTGTGGTTTGTTTCTAGTTTAAGGATTTCATTGGATTGTTGGTTAATGTACTTCAGGACTGGCTACCTGATTTGGGGATATGGTGCAAAATGAAACGTGTGGTCCATTCAAATAGCACAGAAAAAAAGTGCACTTAAAGGAATGGCCACCTCTCAACTTGTGGTGTTATAAATTTGCTTTTCAGTGCTGTGTTCAGCAAGGTAAAATGAAGCTATTAGCCTGAACTTTACCACTGATTTTATTATTGTGCACTGCCCATATCACATGCAAATACCAGAGAGTTTCGCTTGTATGTACAGTGACCAGGAGCCCAGATTTGTATTTCCTGTCTCCTCCCGGGAGGCTGCCTTGACGTGGCTGGAGGGACAAGCAGAAGCCGGATTCAGGAAGGTGGGAGGGAGGAAGAGGACCTGCCAAAGTGCGCAGTGTGGAGTGTGCTGGTGGGTGCCCACGAGGGGATCCTGCAGAGCACAGGCATACCTTTGGGGTCTACATGCCAGACCCCAGGCATACAAACACACTTGCTCAGGCATAACCCTTGCCTGGCCACGGTTCTGCCAGCTGCTAAACCCGTGCATTGCACTTTGTTCTAGAAAGATTCTCAGGAAGGTCTCCCCCTCCTGCTCAACCCACAGCACATGGGCAACCCTCAGTATACTGCAGCCTCTGCGCTGGATGCAGCCAGGCATCTGTGTCAGGGGTGGGAGACAGGCTGGCTCCTGCAGTCTCGGACTCCGGCTGGCTGCCCACCAGACACCTCCTGGTGCTCTAGCATAGGAGGAGGACAACTCCGCTTGTATTCCGAGACACTTCAGGGTGTGCAAGTCTAGTGCCACATTCGTCCTTGCACCCATGCCTTGATCCCTGCAGGGGGCCCAGTGCCGCAGCTACTTTGGGCGAGGAGTGGGGAGGGCCAGCTTGGATGAGGGGGGCAGGATCATGCGTGACCCCAGGCCCCAAGCCTGCAGAGCATGCTCTGTTATTCCACCAGACTTGCCATAGGAGACCCAAACTCAAGGATAAAATTGCTAAGAATTCTAACGGGGTGCTGGAGGAGCATTATTCTCCGCATGGGTCTGCTCTCAGTGGTAACGACGGCGCTCACTGTAGAGCCTTGAAGGTGGACTCATTCCTTGGGCAGACGGGGAATCTGCTCTTCCTCCACCTGTGTTCCCTCACTGGAGGCTCAAGAGGATAGGGCTTCAGTAAAAACAGTAGCCCCTGTGCAGCAGAGGAGGGACAGAGTGCCTCTTTCTCTGCCAAATCTCAGGACTGCTTAGGGGAAAAGTGCCGGGAATCTTGGGAAGACAAGTAGCAGGCTGCTGGCAGCCTTGGCCCTAGGGTCCCAGAATTTCACTAGTGTTAAGAGCTCCTTACTTACTGGGACATCCTTCACCCTATAAAGTACCACCGACACGCTCGTGCGGGTAGCTAATGAGAGATCAGAGGCTTTTCCTAGCAGAAGTGCATGCTGTTTGTTTTGGCAAGAGAGAGAAGTAAGCTGGTGATTTGGGCGTTCTACTTAGAAGACCAGCCTCTCCGCTGAGAAAAGGTAAGACAACCATCGGCTCCTCAGAAGCCCTTAGCAGCCACAGATCAGCCCCAGGTGCACGGATTTTTGCAGGAGCAATTTTGTGCCGAACACACTCAGACCCGGTGTGTCACATAGCCTCTCCCGGAGTTTTAAGTCCTATCCCTGACTGGCCCGGCGCTTAGAGAGTCACTGGGTGGAAAACCTTCCTCAGTTCGGCCCCTGGACCTCTGGTGTGTGTCTGAGAATGTCTCAGTTTGGACCCAAATGGAACATTAGGCTATACATGGCAAATTTTGATACTTTTAATATCATGTTTCTCCATGGATTTGATTTAAAAGTCTATCTTATTGTGGCTATTATACAATTCTACAGACACATGGGAAAATACGAATGACTTGTTCATTTCTTGGTGCACCACTTAGAGGAGAAATACATATGTATTTATATTTATTTACATAAATACGTTTTTACATTGTATCTATTTACATGGGTGCATGTATGATACAACATAGGCACTGTGCATGTGTTTGCAGGGCTGAATTAAAAAGTTAATGCTGGTGAAAGTGTTCTCTTTCAAAAGCTTAATCATAAATTAAGAGGTGGTTATATTTCTTTGAAATGGATTCACCAGATTTCCTTGTACGTGTCAGTGCAGGAGTATAAAGCTTCAGGGTCAGGTAGACAGATTGACAGCACCAGTGGGCCATTCCTGTATTAACCCAGCTGCTGTGAGTGACTCGGTGTTGCTTTCTGCTGTCCTATGATTTTGAGGGTGCCAGCTTGGGACGACCGTCAGTGAAGGATATCCACGGCATCAAAAGATACTTTCTATATGGAAATTGCCAGTGCCTCATTGCAATGCCCTGGCAAACCGTTGGATAACTTCTTGCAGGGCTTTGTCTGAGCTCCCAGACTTTTCCACTTCTGCAGTCGGCTGCCTCTCCACATTCCCGCTTCACTTGCCCTGGCCTCCACATTGTGAAAGCGTGTTGTCTGTCAACATATGGCACTTATTAACTATGACCTAGTTTTTCCTCTTCGCATTAATCAAAGATACCCAGACATCTTTCAAGCTTCAGATCGGTATGAGGTCATCACCTACAGTATCAGAGGACACGGGAAGCGAATAGTCTTGGCATTGTCATTCTCTGCACCATTGTCTCAGGAAAATGTTTAGTTCTTTGGATTCTCTGAAATATTGAGAGTTCTTCCTTCTCGGGGGATGCTCTTGCTGACCTTCTGTCCCTCACCCTGTGAGCCCCTACTGCTAGATCCATGGCTAATAGCTTCCAGCTGCTTCCTTTTAGAAGCTCACCTTCGCCAGTGGGCAGCTTCTTGCCAGCCCGGCCGTCTATCCTCCCACCTTGAAGAGGGCAGGTCCCGGCCACTGGCTCACTGCTGGGGGCAGGGGAGGCCAGCGCCCTGCTGGGATCACTCTTGGGTGCAGCAGACACTCCGAAGCATTGCACGGGACCAGGCTCAGGCGGCCCCCAGCTGAGCCTCGGCCCCGCTCAGCTCCTGCTGCCTCCTTCCCTCCCCTTCCAGTGTGAGCTGCACCCCTGGGATGACACACAGAAAGCCCCTTCCAGCTTCTGCTTCCAGGAAACCCAGCCCCAGACACCTACTGTAGAGAGACGCCATCCAGTTCAACACCTGTGCTGTTCAGATTGGATAACCTGATGCTTACAGAGATGAGTCCATCAGGCGCACGCAGTGGGGAGGATAGAACTTCTCAGCCTTCACTGTCCTCAGCCCAGACTTTCTCCACTCTCTCTTCAAAAAAATGTTGACAGCTTTTACAAATTAAAAAAAATCCTTCCAAACAAAGAGGCACTTTAGAATGTTTTCTGCAATTCGACTTTAGTTTATATTCCTGATGATTGCAGTGAAAAAGAACTTCAAACCTTGAGCCCAATCTGTCAGCACAGCACACTCCTTCATTGTCCATGTGAAAAGTATGTACTGTTAAGGCAAGCTTGAAATAGTTGTCCAGCAGATGGACAGTACTGGGGGATGGACATCCTTACGCCCTGGCAAGTCTAGGGAGATGGCAGGAAGGACCGATTAGTTCAGGTATCAAGCAGCTTTGCATTTCCTCATCCTGCAACTGGGGGAGCTGCATCTCTCAGGACCTAGAATCCCCTCAATATCCTTATAAGATTTTACATATGGTTTCAAAATGGTGAGTGGAGGCATTTTCCCTGGTGGTGGAGAAAGTTGGATAGAAGTAGTTATTCTGGATAGCCAACAGCAAGGAATATGCAAGCAGGGTTTATGGCTCCTTCAACTGTGAATCATAGGCTGTAGGTGCTGGATTTGTTTCTCTCTCTCTTTATTTATTTATTTATTTCGGTATCATTAATCTACAATTGCATATGCAACATTATGGTTATTAAACTCCCCACTTGATCAGGCCCCCCCCACCAACCCCATGACAGTCACTGTCCATAAGCGTAGTGAGATGCTATAGAATCACTACTTGTCTTCTCTGAGTTGTACAGCCCTCCCTGCGGCCCCCCTACATTATGTGTGCTAATCGTAATGCCCCTTTTTCCCCCTTGTCCCTCCCTTCCCACCCGTCCTCCCCAGTCCCTTTCCCTTTGGTAACTATTAGTCCGTTCTTGGGTTCTGTGAGTCTACTGCTGTTTTTTTCTTTCAGTTTTTTTCTTTGCTCTTATGCTCCACATATGAGTGAAATCATTTGATACTTGTCTTTTTCGGCTTGGCTTATTTCACTGAGCATAATACCCTCTAGCTCCATCCTTGTCGTTCCAAATGGTAGGATTTGTTTTCTTCTTATGGCTGAATAATATTCCATTGTGTATATGTACCACCTCTTCTTTATCCATTCATCAACTGATGGACACTTAGGTTGCTTCCATTTCTTGGCTATTGTAAATAGTGCTGCAATAAACACAGGGGTGCATCTTTCTTTTTGAAACTGGGCTGCTGCATTCTTAGGGTAAATTCCTAGGAGTGGAATTCCTGGGTCAAATGGTATTTCTATTTTGAGTTTTTTGAGAAACCTCATACTGCTTTCCACAATGCTTGAACTAATTTGCATTCCCACCAGCAATGTAGGAGGGTTCTCTTTTCTCCACATCCTTGCCAACATTTGTTGTTGTTTGTGTTTTGGATGTTGGCCATCCTCACTGGTGTGAGGTGATATCTCATTGTGGTTTTAATTTGCATTTCTCTGATGATTAGCCATGTGGAGCATCTTATCATGTGCCTGTTGGCCATCTGAATTTCTTCTTTGGAGAAGTGTCTATTCATGTCCTCTGCCCATTTCTTAATTGGCTTATTTGCTTTTTGTTTGTTGAGGTGCATGACTTCTTTATATATTCTGGATGTCAACCCCTTATCTGACATGTCATTTATGAATATATTTTCCCATACTGTTGGATGCCTTTTTGTTCTACTGATGGTGTTCTTTGCTGTGCAGAAGCTTTTCAACTTGATATAGTCCCACTTGTTCATTTTTGCTTTTGTTTCCCTTGCCTGGGGAGATATGTTCATGAAGAAGTCGCTCATGTTTATGTCCAAGAGATTTTTGCCTATGTTTTTTTCTAAGAGTTTTATGGTTTCATGACTTACATTTAGGTCTTTGATCCATTTTGAGTTTACTTTTGTGAATGGGGTTAGACAGTAGTCCAGTTTCATTCTCTTACATGTAGCTGTCCAGTTTTTCCAACACCAGCTGCTGAAGAGGCGGTCATCTCCCCATTGTATATCCAAGGCTCCTTCATCATATATTAATTGACTATATATGTTTGGGTTAATGTCTGGATTTTCTATTCTGTTCCACCGGTCTGTGGGTCTGTTCTTGTGCCAATACCAAATTGTCTTAATTACTGTGGCTTTGTAGTAGAGCTTGAAGTCAGGGAGCGTAATTCCCCCTGTTTTATTCCTCCTCAGGATTGTTTTGGCTATTCGGGGTCTTTTATGGTTCCATATGAATTTTAGAACTATTTGTTCCAGTTCATTGAAGAATGTTATTGGTATTTTGATAGGGATTGCGTTGAATCTGTACATTGCTTTAGGTAGTATAGCCATTTTGACGATATTTATTCTTCCTAGCCAAGAGCATGGGATGCATTTCCATTTGTTAGTGTCCTCTTTAATTTCTCTTAGGAGTGTCTTGTAGTTTTCAGGGTATAGGTCTTTCACTTCCTTGGTTAGGTTTATTCCTAGGTATTTTATTCTTTTGGATGCAATTGTGAATGGATGCTGAATTTTGTCAAATGCTTTTTCAGCATTTATGGAGATGATCATGTGGTTTTGTTCTTCTTTTTGTTGATGTGGTAGATGATGTTGATGGATTTTCAAATGTTGTACCATCCTTGCATCCCTGAGATGAATCCCAGGAATTGTTTAATCCCTCCCTAAAATTTAAATGAGAATCGTGCTGGATACAATATTCTTGGTTCAAGGCCCTTGTGTTTCATTATGTTAAATATGTCATGCCATTCTCTTCTGGACTGTAAGGTTTCTGTTGAGGAGTCTGATGATAGTCTGATGGGTTTTCCTTTGTAGGTGATCTTTTTTCTCTCTCTAGCTGCCTTTAATACTCTGCCCTTGTCTTTGATCTTTGCCATCTTGATTATTATGTGTCTTGGTGTTGTCTTCCTTAGGTCCCTTGTGTTGGGATATCTGTGGGCTTCCATGGTCTGAGAGAATATTTCCTTCCCTAGCTTGGGGAAGCTTTCAGTAATTATTTCTTCAAAGACACTTTCTATCTCTTTTTCTCTCTCTTCTTCTTCTGGTATTCCTGTAATGCAAATATTGTTCCGTTTGGATTGGTCACACAGTTCTCTTAATATTCTTTCATTCCTAGAGATCCTTTTATCTCTCTCTGTCTCAGCTTGTGTGTTCCTGTTCTCTGATTTCTATTCCATTACAGTCTCTTGCACCTCGTGCAGTCTATTCCTAAGCCTGTCGATCACATATCTGATTTTTGCATTCTTTCCTTACTTTCTCCCTTAGCTCTTGCATATTTCTCTGTAGATCTGTCAGCATAGTTATGACTTTTATTCTGAATTCTTTTTCAGGAAGATTGTATAAGTCTATCCCATCAGGCCCCTTTTCTGGTGTTGTCTGACTAAGCTTTGTCTGGACCATATTTGTCTGTCTTTTCATGGTGATAGAAGTGGTCGCTGGTACATGTATCAGCTGGGAAAACAAAGTCCCTTCCTGCTTGTTGTTCTCCTTGCCCTTCTCAGGGGCCTGAGCTGTTTTCCAGCACATCGGGAGGCAGTCTCTGGGATAATCCCCTGAGCTGCCTGTGTGCGGGGTCACCCTCAGCTTAGCCTATAGCACTGTGGAAGTTTGCAGTCTCGTTGGGGACATTCTGGTCCCCTTGGTGTCTTCCTCACGTGGTTCTGGGTTCCTTCCCCCTTAGCTGCGCACCAGCTGGGAGGTGATTCTGTGAGGTTGCTGTGGGTGGCGCTGCTCCTCCACTGTTCCACCACAGCGGCGGCTCCCGGATCCTTTGAGGCTCTGGCCGGGTGGGGGGGAATGAATGACAGGCTGCTGATCTCTGTGGGAAGCCTTGGCGTGGCTGCTTTGCCCGGCTGCCGGCCCGGGGGGTCCGAAATTCCCCAAGACTCCCAGCCCGCTGGGCCGAGTGCACTGGGACGATTTTGTTCCACTGTTGGGCCCTTGTCTCTCTAAGACTTTTTTTAAAAAAGAGCCGGCTTTTCTTTTTTCCCAGGCAGCCAGCTGAGGGGACCCGCTTGCAGTCTCCGTCTCAGATCCTGCACTTCTGTTTCTCCAATCTCCGATACACCACACAATGTGTGTCAGCGCTCCTGGCACAGATCACCAGGGCTGGTTACTTGGCAGGCCTGTGCTCCCACTCCCTCCCTGCTCTGATCTTTTCTTCCTGCCAGTGCGCTGGGGTGGGGGAGTGCTCGGGTCGCGGCTCCGTATCTTACCCGCTTCATGAGGCGCTGAGTTCTTGTAGATGTAGCTGTAGCCTGGCTGTTGTATTGTGTCTTCTGGTGTCTCTTTTAGGAATAGTTGTATTTTCACAAGTATATATGGTTTTGGGAGGAGATTTCTGCTGCCCTGCTCACACCACCATCTTCCCAGAAGTCTTGTTTCTCTCTTTAAAAAAAAAAAAAAGAACACAACCCTGCTTTAGTCACTTCCTTTTGTTTCAGCTAATACTGATGGATCGCTGCAATTTCAAAGATGTGACCGTAAAACCCCTGCTCCTAAGAAATGATAGTCTCGCAGAGGCTAAATCTTGTAAACAGACCACTCCAATCCACGGGAGGCTGCAAGGAGTGAGTTATATGTATGAGATCTCAGAGGGAGGGGCTTGTCCCTTTGGGGCAAGTGTCCTAGGTGAGATGACCTTGAGCTAAAGCTTAAAAGCCAGGTCATTCCAACGTAGACTAACCAGTGTGAGAAATGCAGAGGCCTTCAACAGCCTGGTGGACCTGTGGGGGAGCTGTAGCAAAACTCAAGCCCTTTGTTCTGCTGGCAGGTTATGAGCATGCCCGGGTCATCACCCTTAGACGTGTGTGTACAGCCAGGTTTCTGATTGTCGTTCACCCTCAGGCTGTGCTCCTGGCAGTGTCGAGGTTCTTCAGTGGACCTCTTGGAGATCCGCAGCAGCCCCTCTAAGAAGGAGCTGCCGATGAGCATGAGGTGAAAGAAGCAGGCCACCCATTCCATCTCCCAGCCACCGAGCTCTGGCTGGCTGTAGGACCCCGGTCCAAGTTAGTGCGGCTGGGCCCGAGGTAGGAACCCCCCTGAGTACTGAGCCACGGGTTTGAAGGCATTTAACGTTGCATTCTATAATGTCTTGGTGTTGACAAAGTAGGCTCCCAGAAAATATCTATTTGACCTTCACAGCAACTCTGTGAGGTCAGGAGTGCTATTTTTCTTTTACAGATAAGAAAACTGAGGGTCTGGAAGTAAGATAACCAAGCCTTCACAGGAGAAACTCAAGCCCTAATTGCCATATTCCCAAATATTTATACTAAATGACCCTGCTTCTCAATATGTTAACAGTGACAGAAGACAGAGTGGAAATATCAACTCTCATGTATCTGAGAATCACAGAGCTTTTGGGGAAATAGTCCTGCGTCCCTCATTCCTTCCCTGGCTCCCGGAGGCGTGGCTGTGTCCCGGGGCGGCATGATGGTGGATGGGCAACGAGTCGCAGGGATGATAGAAAAACTAAAAATACCAGCCCATGAACACCATCCCCTTGCAAATCCTTTGTCCAACCAACACAAATCTCTCAAAAATCACTATCTTTCACGTATCTTAGGTCTGGAGACCCAGAATAAGGGAATGTGCTTCTTTCCCCCCAAAGAATTCTTTTCTACTAAAGAGAGACAGACATCTAAGCCAGCAGTTCTAAAGAGTTGTTGAAGTGAAGACGGAAACTACTATCATCATGAATCATCTTTGGAGTCTTAATATAATTTCTTAGATGCAGATTTTTTTCTCCCTAATTAAGCATTCTGAGAAAAGGAGAATTTAGAAAATTCTCAAGGGTGCACATGAAAATGGTGACGAGTTGGGGTTCTTTCTGTCCCAAAGAGCTAAAACCTGTCCCCAAGGGAATCTGAGAAAAACAGCCCACCTAGAGGGAGAAAAAAGCCAACTAAAATTCTTACTTCACATTCCATTTATCCTTTTGTCCTAAATTGCAAATTTTGTCATTGGATAAGCTTTTGCACTCCAAGTTATTAATATCCTGCCAAGTTGTTGAGAAAACAGTATTGTTAGAGCAACATCAAAAATATATAATTGTGTTTTTCTGATTACCTTCTTTCTTTGAAAGATAAGGCAGGTAAGTTATTACCATCTTGAGAATCATGTATGTATGGTGAACAGAATCCTTGAACTAGGGAAGGTGCGTTTTCCTAATCGGTATGTGCATCTCAAATCATCCGCAGCGAACAAAAATGCATGTTCCCCTCAATTTAGTATCCAGTTACCACTGATGACTTTTTAAGTATAATAGCTAATTTCTGGTTATATCCAAAAAATTGACAATTTCTTAAGTCAGAAAGGAAGCCATAAAACTGAGTTCATTTAATGAGACAAAGAACATTGATTTTGCCAAGTAATCCATCACCTTCCAAAAGTGTCATTAATCACACCAGTGCTTGGGACAAGACAAATAATGGGAAGTCATTTCCTTATAACATTTTAGAGATGTTTTTTCCATATTTCGTTTTCTGTTTACACGTTGTTTCAGTTCCCTGTAATATTCTCATGCATGAACAATCCATAACTTTGAAACACTGGGTGTTCCTCCCTCCCTCCAACGCAAATTACACGCTTATCTAAAGACAAACCAGATGGGTGACATTCTTAGCTGGGAGGTTACTGACAGCTTCTGTACAAGAAAGGCTGAGGCAGTGGAGAAAGTCTAAATGCAAACAAACCAAAGCCTTCAGGTTACAGGAGATTTTCCCTATTCACGGTGTCCCTACTGGGCTAGTGTGCATGGCCTGTCCAGTGTAGGTTTATCAACTCTTGTTTAGTTCCGTAACAACACGTAATTGGGGGAGGCAGCCCTTTCTTGACTGAAATAAATGTCTCAGCTTCTGTCTTTAAGTGCCTGCATTACTGGAAGTAATAGCGCTCTTTTGAGGTGCACTGTTGGACTAAGTGGACTGTTTGTTATCCTCTGTGGTCTGGAAAGAAAACAGGCAAAGACTTGCAAACCTAAAATGCTAAGAGAAATTTCAAAGGAGATACAGTCCTGATCCTCTTATGTCACCCGTGCCCTGGACAGGTTTCCAAGTGGTGTGAGAACAAACCAGGTATGCCAAGGAGCCCTGCATTTAGGGCCGTTAGCCTGCTCTCCCCCTGATGAACAGAGCCCTGCAGGACGCAGATACCAAGACCCTTTGTAGTCATGACGGAATAATAAAAATACTAACCCCCCCACTTGGAAATGTGGCCATGTTTTCCAAGAAATGTCTTTGCAAGCCACTCCTGTTGAGAAAGTCTGATTTCTGTTGCCTTCAGTGGCCAGCTGCTTAGTTTTGGCCCTGCTCACTGATGTCGTCTCCTTCACTTGATGGCCATTTCCCCCAGTAAACAGATTTGTTTGCACCACAAACGAGTAACTGCACATGAAGCAGGAGCAGAAGACCACCCACCCCATGGAGATCAGGGCGTCCAGGCATCGGGGTTGATTTAAAGAAAAAGGGCAAAGTTACACCACAGTGCATCATAGCATAAACTTGGGGCTTGCCTTCTAGCATTGAAATGAAGTCCATGAGCAACAGAAATGCCAGGTTTATGCAGAACCTGATGTCCTTCCTACTGGCTACTCTCAGGAAGAGTGAGAAGAAACTGAGAGGCTGGTTGCTGTGAAAATGTTTTGGTAACTGTGATCCTTTTAAATTTCTCCAGTGGCAAGGAAGTAACTAAGATGCTGTCCACCATTCAGAATTGTCATTTTGGGGCAGTGGACACTTTCTTTCCCATCATCTATTCTGTTTTGGGTGATTATAGCCTTTGGGATGAGAACTTTGCCTTTAGAATCAAATACCTGTGCTCCGAGTTCCTTTCTCCTTGCCACTCCCCACACACACTCGCCGCCGCCCCCTCCATCTCCCAGTTTGTATCCTGACAGTTGGCCCTACCATTTTTCAAGCAGCAAACAGCCAAGCGCATTGGCCGATCACTCAAGAAGTGACCTGCATCTGGGAAATTATTTTCCCATCGGGCCAGAATCTAAAAGAAAGTAGGGAACATCTTTTTGTTGTTGTTTCCACATTGTTGCATCTGGAGCTATGAGATAATGTCCTCACAGCTGCAGGGAAGTCAAGAAATTCTGGACAAAATATAGTCACTTGGTAAGTATCACATTGGTGGTGGGAAAACATTTAAAGGTGAGATGACATTCAAACAGACTTTCATTTGTATTCTCATCTTTCTCTTTATGCTTTCATCAGAAACTATGGACTTGTATACTATTTTTAACCTTTTTTTAAAAATAGGACACGATTTGCATCCTCTCGTCCCATTTATTACTCCATGATTTTGGGGAAAGAAGAAGAGGTTCCTTCTCTTGTGGACAACCATAGGAAATTAGGGCTAAAATTTGATTTCCATCTATATATGTCTGTGTGTGCATCGTCCACACATGTCCAGTTCTTTTCAATCTCGGCACTGTTCACATTTTTTTAGTTCATTCTTTGTGGTAGGGGTGTCCTGGTCACTGTAGGAGGCTGAACAGCAGCCGTGGGCTCCACCCACGAGAAGCCTGGAGCGCCTCCCACCCCCAGTCATGACACACAAAATAATATATATATATCTCCACACACTGCGATATGTGTCATGGAGCAAAATCACCCCCATGGAGAGACACTGGTCTGCTTCTATCTCTTTTCTTTACAGCCTTCTCAATCTAGTGTCTCATTCAACACCTGTATTTAGATAGTATGTATCTAAACATACATGTGTGTATATGAGTCTTTTATTACACATTCAGGTATCCTCTTTGAAAGAATAAATCAGGCTAATAAATGGGTTGCAGTAACCATGCTCTCTTTCACTTACCATGTGGGAGTTTGGAAAGGTGCTCATTCATGGCTCCATTTGAGAATTTAGGAAAGACTGCGGTAATTGTTTCCATAAAACCCGATTAGAAAAATGCTTTCCTTCCATTGTGTGGCAGGTGTTCCTCCAAATGGAAACAACTGTATTTCTGTCTTTAGCCGACGCTGATTCTGAAGCTATGTCATCATGGCCCTTGTGGATATGATAATCATATAAGAAAATGCATTTTTTTTTTAGCTGTGAGCAGATTAATGGAAAGTTGCTGCATCTTTTCCTTTAAATACCTGCTATGTTTCTGTTTTGTTTTTTCATTTGGTGAGCTGGTCCTAAGGTCTGATTCCCTTGGAACTTATTTTCAAATTAACTTTTCCTTAAAAAAAAATGTCACTGAGCCTTCTTTCACACCATATATGTGCTATTTGCCTCAATTTCCTCACTGTAGAGTGGTGGTGACAATAGCACTACGTACCATCGGTTTGCTTAGAGCAGAAGCTCATGTGTCATCAGTGCTGCAGAAGTACGGGCCGCTGTTAAGATGAGTTAGGCACGGAGTGAGTGCCTCGTGGTGGGGAAGATCCCAGGACTCAAAACTGAACAATGTGCACCCCTTGAATCTTGGTGCTTCACAGTCTGGTCAGAGAGCCAAAAAAGGTAATTTAAACAACCTGATTAAAAAATGAGCCAAAGACCTTAGTAGCCACCTCACCAAAGACCAAAGGCAAAAAGCTTGTTAGATCCCCTAATCATCTGTCACTGGGGAAATGCCTCTCCAACAGGCAGGACACCACTGCACACCTATCAGGATGGCCAAGATCTGGAACTCTGACAGCACCAAATGCTGGTGAGGGTGTGGAGCTCACGCAGTGCCAGGGGGAATGCAAAATTGGGCCACCACTTTGGAAGACAGTTCAGGGGTTTCTTACAGAGTTAAACATACTCTTACCATCCATTCTAGGAACCGTGCTCCTTGCTAGATGCCCAAATGAATGGAAACATGTCCACACAAGCCAGCACTTAGATGTTTACAGCAGGTTTCTTCCTAATTGCCAAAACTTGGAAGCAACTGAGATGCCCTTCAGTAGGTGATGGATAAAGAAAAAGTGGTCCATCCAGACAATGGGGTATTATTTACGGCTACAAAGAAATGAGCTATCCAGTCACAAAAAGACATGGACGAAACCTAAGTGCATGTTGTTAACTGAGAGAAGCCAATCTTAAAATGCACAGTACCGTCTGATGCCAACTCTGTGACATTCTTAAAAAGGCACAACTGGGTTGACGGAAGATCAGTGGTTTTCAGGGGTTGGGGTGAGGTGTACGATGGACAGGTGGAGCATAGAGGAATTTTAGGGCAGTGAGACTACTCTGTATGATCCTGTAATGGTGGGTACAGGTCATATGTTTGTCCAAATGCACAGAACGTATGACACAAAGAATGAGCCCTAATGGAAACTGTGGACTTGAGCTGTTAATGATGTGTCAGGTTCACTAGTTGTGACAAGTGTCCCATGTGTGGTGGGTGCCAGGGGGATATGGGAAATCTCTGTATCTTTAAATTTTGCTGTGAAATTTAATTTTGCTCTGAAAAATAATTTTTTTCATTTTAAAATAATGTCTTAAAAGTAATTTTTAAACATGTTTTCATTTTTAAAATGTACCCTTTGCAGTTTCTTTGAAAGTGCTTATTCTATACTTGGAAAATGAAATTCAGATCTCTTATATGTTTTTGTCACTTGAAGATTTTCTATTCTCATATGATATATAAGAATAGAATAACTAGAATGTTTCATTGAAATTTCAAATCCTGGAAAGGTGTTATTGTGTAAGGAGAAATGCCGCTGAATTCTAGGTCATTTAATCTATTATGAAAACATCCTGGGCTTTCCAGATGCTGGGTGCTTTTAATTCTGCAGGTAGCACATTTTTCTTGGAATCGGTTTTTTTTGCAAAGTGAGGTCTTTCTCTTGCATCACATTTAGTACATCATGTTTTTTCAAGAGATCCCTCATTAGAACATGCTATCTTTGGAAGTTCACATTAAGATAACAGAATTTTGATGAATGCACTAGAATATCATATAAATCAGGGTGTCATAGACTACAAGGTCTTCCTCTTTGGTTTCATGCTTCTGCATTCTAAGGAATAACACATCACTTAGCACAGTGAAAAGGCATATATCACAAGAAAACCATGGGACAGAACTCTGAGTACAGTCAAGTAGAAAGGGACATACATGTATTTCTGGTAATTCTTTTTTCCTGCTTGGATTTTCCCCACTGACAAGGAAACACAGCCTGTGTGTGCACAGCCAGGTGGTTGGGTTTGCTTCTGTATTAAAAGAAATACTTCTGGGATTTATCTGAGTGTATGCCAAAGCATGTTACTGACCTCTTCTGTAGGAATGTGAATGGAAACAATAGTTTTCCTTTATGGTGCACTGTATGTTTTTTCAAACTGAAATTTTAAGAATGGCTATAGCGACAGTAGAATTCAATTCTTGTTATCTGGAAACATATTCTGCCTGGCTGCTGTGAATGCCTGTGAGTAATTAGCTTGATAACTTAAAATGAATCCTTAACCTCTGCTGGCCAGCATGCCAGCAACTGGCCGTCACGCGCCTGGTGGGAATTGCTTACTGTGAACAGATCGCCCCCGTCAAGGTTCACAGCTGCCAAGCATCTATTTTGAAGAATAACAGGACAATTTGAGAATGCCTTTTAAAGTCCGTTTTGCCTTTTTCTTCCCTGCCATCCTAGCAGTAAATAACACCTTCCCAGATGCGTGCAGATGAGGCAAGGCCAAGACAGTGGTGGCCAACTTGGGCAGGCTGCGCTGTTGTCGTTACCTTGAGCCGTCCGTGCTCCCGAGGGTCAGCCCTGCAGGTGCAGAAGCAGAAACAGACTTGACTTGCTTGAAAAATATATACGTACTCACGGGCATCCAGAAATCAGTTTATTACTTGAAAAAGAGGATGGTCTTTTTCAGTAACGAGTGCTATGAGGTACCTGAGAAGCTAGTGAAGTTCAGAAATTTACTTGGTGAACTTGGAGGGAGGGAAGAAGGGGTGCTTGGCATGTCCTTTCGTGACGTGGGTTTAGCATACGGGGGTGAAGCGTGCTGCGGCCTTTGCAGCGAGCTTCTGCAGCTCCAGCGAGGCCCTGCCCCGTGGCAGACTTGCCAAGACACAGCTTGCTGTACCCTGCTGTACCCTCCCGCAGAGCTGTGATTCTGCAGGTCTGCGGTGAGACCCGAGTTTTGCCTTCGGACCAGCTTCCCCACGCTGAGAACCATTGCCGCAGAGTCCTTTACGCCCTGGGCGCTGTCTCGGTGCCCGCAGGAACATCACTGGGGGCATCTGTGTGGATGTGCTCACTGACCCGGAGAGGCTGGACAGCGGGAAGGAGACGCTAACGCGGACCTCCGCAGGGAGGGGCAAGGAGGCAAAGTTAACGAATAAACCCCAGCAGTGATTTCTGAAGCTCGGGGGGCCACACACCAACATATTAAGGCAGAGATTCTCAGCTGGGGTGCAGGCTGGGTGTGGCTGAACCGCCACAGCGTTTGTCCCATGGCTTGGATTCATCCTAGTCACCCTTCTGTGTTGCGTGGCGAGCCCCAGTCCCCAATGCATATCTTTATGTTCTCACCCTCAGCACCTTAGAAAGTGACGCCCTTTGGAAGCAGAGGCATTGGAGATGAAATTCGTTCAGGTGAGGTCTCCCTGGAGGAGGATGAGCCCTATACCACAGGACGGGTGTCCTTACAGAAAGGGGGAATCTGGACACAGACCCGCATAAGCTGTGAGACACAGGGAGGCGGCCGTGTGAGGGTTGGCTTGGGTGACCTCCTGGAAGTTGAGAGAGGATGGAGCGTGTGCTTCTCTAGAGCCTCCAGGAGGTAGAAGGGCCTTACTGACCCCTTGATCTCACCTCTGGCTTCCAACAAGGGAGACAGTAACTGTTGTTCAGACTACCGAGCTGGTGGGGCTTTGTTACAGAAGCCCTAGGAAAACCCATAGTCACTCTATTTCATTTTGAATTTTAAATACCGCCAAGAATAGTGTGATATTCACGAGAAATATATATTTCATCATTCACCTGATGAAAATATATTTCTCATATATATTTGGTCTTCCTCTCGTGGGTCTTGGCTCATAGCACGTCAAATCCTTGGAATTGCCCGGGATGAGAGCGACGAAGGTGGTGCGTGAAGGAGGTAGTTTTTGCAAGGCACCTAAGGGAGAGGCTGGTTGGCGGGGTTACCAACTGGGTGGTCAGATGGTGCGAACTTTCAACCCCACCCCTGGACCTCCGGGGAGGTGGGAGGAGTTGGAAGTGGAGTCCATCCCTTGTGCCCAATGATTTAATCAACCACACCCGTGTCCTGAGGCCTCCATAAAAACCCAAAAGTAACAGGGTCTGGGAGCTTCTGGGTTGGTGAACACATGGAGATTTGGAGAGAGTGGTGGACTGGAGAGGGAGTGGAAGGTGCTCACCCCTTCCCCATGCCTTGCTCTCTGCATCTCTTCCATCTGGATGTTCTTGAGTTATATCCATTTATAAGAAACTCGTGATCTAGTGAGTAACAGGTTTCTCTGAGTTCTGTGAGCCGCTCTAGCAAGTTAATTGAACCCGAGGAGGAGGTTGTGGGAACCATCAATCTGTAGTGGGTCTGTCAGAAGCACAGGTGGTAACCTGGACTTGCCACTTTCTGGCATCTGAAGTGGGGGAAGAGGGACAGTCTTGCTGGACTGAGCCCTCAACCAGTGAAATCTGACTCTGTCTCTGGGTAGATAACTGTCAGAAGTGAGTTGAGTCCTGGGACACCCTGGTGGTATTTGAGAATTGCCTGGTGGTGTGGGGAAAGACACCCTCTCTCCACACACTAATGTTGGAAATTAGGTCCAGGAACCCCAAAAGAAAAGGTGTTTGATGTACTGGATGTTCATGTTGTCCACAAGGAGGTTGTGGGTTATGAATTTAATGTAGTGCTGCACTGATATTATGCTTTACGTGGATATTGTGCCCTTGGAAACACTTGAAACAGCCATATAATGTAGAAATTCATTAAGATTGGTCTTATTCACAAGCAATTGAAAACCATTTTCTTTATTATATCAGAACTTGTGGCTCTTAAATTCTGACTTCTCCACAGTTGATCACATGGCCACATAAGCCTCCAAAGCATTCCAAGACCTTCTTCTAAATTATTAACAGGTGTTCCCTGTGTGCATAGCATTCCTGTTGGAGGACTTTGCGTCTTGCCAGCTAGACTTCAGCCTTGGCTGGAGATGATCACAGGTGGTCTTCACAAACATCTTTGTGATGAGCTCATAAAAACACTATTTTTCTCATTTTAGAAAAGAAGAAATTAATTTTTCAAAGAGCTCACAACTTGTGATAGATGAGTGACCTGTAATGTGAAATAGGGTCTTTTGACTCAAGTAAGATGTGCTTTCTATTAAGATATCCTTTTTTTTGTTTGAATTGACACTATGTGCACCTTCTCAGACTTCCTGGCCTCCCATGTCTTCATGTACAAACGGAGAACACTGGGTGTGAACCTCTGTTAGACTCGTGCAATTCTCACGACCTAGAATTTTCCTCAATCTCATTTTGCCAATATCGCCGATGGCCTTGACGTGTTATTCAAATCCACAAAAATGAGTAACCCCATGCTCCAGCAGTCCTCAGCGTGGTGCTTTTGGGGTTTAGTGTGATCACTGGGTGGTTAGATTTTCATTTCCAGCCTGTTCTTCTCTTTCCCTTTCTCCTCAGACATAGGTGGGCGTTTTTCAAAAAGTTCTCCATTTCACATTCACTTCCAGAATGTGGGTTGTTTGCATCATTATCCTGGTCTTGCCCTTGAGAATTATGGAATTGAGTGATGTTTATGCGCTCTTCTTTCATAACACTCTGGCAGGGTAGACCCATGTTATGTCCTTCTCATCTGGTTTTAACCTTTCTCTTAGGCCTTGTAAATGTTTTGGAGAGAGTTATTATAGGATTTATTGAATTAGAGAATAAAAATTAGCAGACAGACTCTCTGAAAGTTAATTATTCCTCACTGCTTTGGTCTCTTCAATGCATCTGAGAGGTTTCAGTAGGAATTCAGGGATGGAGAAGTCAGTGAGACAGGGTAACGTCTTTCCTGGGGCACCATAACCTCCTTCCCTTGCAAAGTTCCTCATATGATAAGACACTTACCTGTCATTAATGAGTTACATTTGGGTTGTTTTCAGCCAGCAGGTGCATTAAATGGCCCTCAGCGGTCTTCTCTGATCTGTAATTATATGCTATCATTTGAGTCAGAATTCTACAGTTCACCAACATTTTGGGTGGGTATTTGTAGTCACGTTTTGGGTTGCTTTTCTTGTCCTGCTTGTATTTAGACAACAGGCATATCCATATTTGAATAAATCTTATGTTTCCACCAGAACTAACAGAAATGCCCATTGGTGCAAATGTTTTGCACAGGAGGCAACTGTTAGTAACATAGTCTCAGAGAGCTCTGGAGGCGCGTGTGGCCCCTGGGATTAATTCTGGACAAGTCAGAATTCTCAAAGCTCTCAAGTGTTGAAAATATAGTGATAAAGAAAATGGTTTTCAGTTGTTTATAAATAAGAATAGGCTTTGCACTCTCTTCTGTCCAGATGGGACAAGGTTGAATCCTGCCATAGCTAGATCTTGTGGAGTCACTGTCTCATTAGCTGGCCGGGTACCTTTAGATTTTGCCAAAATTTCTCTTGATGCAACAATCACCGTTAATGAAGGAAAAGTCGTAAGAAGCCTACTAAGGAGTCGTCTTTAAATGTCACTTAGGCATATGTCAGCGAGCTGTCAGTTTGCATCACGTCACGGTCTTCCCCGAGAATTCTGGGAAAGGATGTAATTCCGACTTGTGTACAGTTATGTTTTAAAATTGTTTTTCCGTGTTGCTCTTGGATGCTTTTTTTTTTCCTGCTTTGGTACTGATTTTAATTCTTCACAGGGATTTTGGAATAGTGCTGGCATGTTTAAAAAAAAGCCATTTTTATTGTTCACTTCGATTGTTTAGTACACAGCCACACCCTAAAGGTGCTTTTAAAAGTGCAGATGAAAAATAGCCACCAATAATGAGTTGAAAGCTAGTGAAAGAACAGTAAATTTTCTTCTTTGGTGGATATCCTCAAGAGAATACAATTTTCTTACTTTGAGGTGAAATGTCTCAACCTGAAGTGAGCTTGTACATACCAAATCCTGCATTAGCATCCCGAACTAGGTTGGTCCATTGAGAAACAGGCTTTTTGGGACTTGAAAGGAGAAGATGTGGTTTTGGGATAAACTGTTCATCACCTTGCCAGCTTTCCACATGATTCGACCTCATCTTCCCCACTGGTGGGACCACACCTCCACGCAGTTGGTCCACCGTGCCCCCGCTTAACCTGAATTCTTCAACACCCTCATATTTCTCAAGAAATACACCTCCTATCGACTTGCCTTTATTGAAAGCTGGCTTTTGCCCAAAGCCTCTCAGTTTGAGAAAACTCCCTTCCTCTTAGTGGACATATATGGAAGGTGGGTGGTCTGCACAGATTCTTGCTCATGAAGCCTGGGGCTGGATTTTGGCCTGAGCTCAGAAGTTACTGGGTATTGGTGTGCAGGGTCAGCCCTGAAGGGGAGTGAAGGGCAGAGAGGGGCAGAAGCCAGGCCTGGGCAGCCAGTAGGTCCCACAGCACCCTCTGGCCGAATGGCACAAGGAGGTGGGCCCTTTGTAGCACTGCCTCAGTTGGCCAGTGGACATGTCTTCTCCCTGAAGGAGTGTGGCCTTGGACTAGGTCCTTGACTTCTACCAAGTACAGTTTCTGGGTGGGGAAAGGGGAGTTCAGCTGAATGGACGGTCAGCTCCCGATACCCAGGAGGAATGTTCACTTTAGTCCCGGGGAGTGGGGACGTTGGGTGGTATGACAGTGTTCACAACAGAGGATTACTGTCTTATTTTGTGCAACAGAATGATTCTTTGGGGCTGATATGGTTCCAACTATTGGTACACCTTGGACCTGTCATCCGCCAGAACTTTTCTACCTTACGCTTTGATTTTGCTACTTATTTTTTTATATTGAAGTACATGCATAAAATGTACAGCTTGATGAATTTTGATGTGCACACACTCATGTAACCATTGACCAGATCAAGAAATCAAACATTCTTGCTAACTTTTTTTCCTACCTTATACTGTTTAAATTCCACTTTTCCGCTCTGCGCACAAACATGACCATTTCAGTGGTCTTGTTTCCTTTCTGCCCTGTATCTTTCACCACAAGACCTTCATTCCATGACCCCTCAAAGTTCAGACACTCCATTGACCTGGTGTTCATCACGCATGCCATGTTGGAAGAAACATGTGGGGCCTCTGTCGCTCTGCCGATTCCAGGGTCAGATCTGCATCCACTGAGTCAGTCCACGAGAACTTCGATGTCTAACAGACTCCCCACGTGATTCTTTCAACCAGAAGGTTTGGAAGCACTGTTACATTGGCCGTTCCTGTTTTCATTTCCCATCTTTCTTTGCTAGTCCATCCACTTCTTCTCCTACTTCTCATTCCTGTCTTGTTTTTCCTGGTCTTGTCTTTTCCAACATCATTTAGACACAAACGATTAAAGCTAAAGTCAGGAAACCTTCCCAGTGAGGGTTGAAAACAGAAGTAGTTGTGGCCAATGAAACCTCCCACTTGGAGACCACCCTGCAGTGACTGGAAGCAGGTGGTCATTCCTGTGTCCCGCTAGATGCCCCACTTTATTCCACCAGCACTTGCTGACTCTGCAGGCATGGTGGTTGCCGGGAGGTCCCCGCAGTTGGGGGAACTCACGCTCTGTCGACGAGCGCAGGCAGCAGCCCAGAGTGCTGTCTGAGCACGCCGGCTTTGCAGGCTGCATTCCCCTCCGGTTTCTTTATTCTTCTCCTGGCATAAAGGAGCTGTGAGGACAAGGAAATCGATACGGACATTTCTTTGTTGCTGCGGTTTCCCCTGAACAATGCTTTGGCTGTTGGATTTGCCGTGGGCTCTGTGTTGCTCATGCTTCCCTTCCTCTGTAATGCGCGGCATTTATTGAGCTTCAGTCGTTACACTTAGTGGCCCTTCCCAGCGCACCTGAGGCTGGGTTTATTTCAGCCCAAGTCATCTGTTCCATCTTGAAATCTTCCAGGGTTTTATGTTATCTGTGGGGAGGGCATAATTTGCCAGAATTTTCTCCTGAAAATAGAAAATTTAATACCAAATGTCGTTTAGAGAAAACATACGTGCAGTCATGTACAGCGTGTGACACGAATGAATCAGTAATTAGCAGGCCTTCTTGGAGAAATCAAAGTGGGGAGAGTGCTGTTGGAGATGCCCTAAGAGAAGCCAGTAATTTTGCTTCTGTGGTGAGTCCCATCATCTACTAGGGATAATAAGGAATAAAATTGTGTCCTATTTAATGCTTTTCCACAGGTAGAATTCATTAGAATATCCCTTGTCAAAATTTGTAGCAAAATGTTAATAAAATATTTTCCCATATGGCACAGTCTGGCAATTGCTATTCTATACATTTTGTTTAGATGACTTTAATTATATAATCTGTAAAAAGATCGTGGGCATGGTTATTAAATAATTAGGGTCTGATTTTGAATGCAAGTTTGTCTTCAGTTTGTGATATTGTCAGGCCAGGTCTCTTGGGCATTTAGTCTACAGGGAAAAGAAATAATGGAGTCACTTCCTGAAAGTTCCTCTTAGAGAAGATGAAACATTTGTTGATCTCAGTCTACTTTACTTTTTTCAGCTCCTCATGACCTCATGATCAAAGTTTAAATTCCTTGTATGACTTCCCAGTCCTCACATTTATTTATTTAATCAGTAATATTCATTAAGGTCATAAGGGAGCCCATGGTGAGCCAGAGATACAGACAGACTCTGTCTTCAAGATGTTCACAGTCAGATGATCACGAGATAGAAACCACACAAATATATTGTGCTTGTGAACCGGGACAGTGGGTGAAGAGAAGTACAGGGAGCTGCCAGACCATGTTTAATGGGGGGATCTGTATAGTCAGGGTGTGGGGGTCAGGAAGGGCTTCCTGGAAGAAGTGGCATTTGCCGTGACCTGAAGACTAGGCGGGAGTTGACCTGTTGAAGAGACAAGTTCCCTGGGGAAGGAGAGCACTTGCAGAGGTTCTCTTTCCCAAGCAAGCTGCCAGGGTAAGGAAGGGAGACTGTGTGGCCACGTTAGGTGTGGCCGGGCTAGGCATGCGGTGCTGGTGGGGAGAGGGGACGGCGGGGTGTCTGCAGAGAGCTCTGTTTGTGTGGCCAAATATCGCTCTATACAATGCTGTTCAATGTGAGATATTTATAGGATCCAGAGAGAAATTAGTGAGGCTGTGGAGTGAAAAGGCCACTTATTTACTGAGAATGATTTATAACATTTGAAAGAAATCTTTTATGAACAAATATAAACACATAGCTTCTTTTTTCTCCCTTTACGTAGACTTCAGAGCAGTTTAGGTTCAGAGCAAAATTGAGAGGGAAGTACAAGGCGCTCCCATAGACCCTGCCCCTACATATGCACAGCCTCCCCCATTATTAACATCCCTTGCCAGAGGGACATTTGCTCCATGGATGAACCTATAGACACAGGCTACATGGCGATCATGTCAGCGAGTCTGTGGCTGCTTACACCTGGTTATGTTTAAAAAAATGTGCAATCTCTTCTCATTCTCTTTTTCTCTTTTCAGATGGCTGCATTTAGATAACTCATTTTCATTTATCTCTATCCTTCCCTGGTGGGTTGTCTTTGTGTGAATGAAGTGTTTTCTTTACTTGAAGCTTTTGAAGAATTATTTTTCTCTAAGGAAAAAAATTAAAAAGCTAGAAATGGAGAGACTTTGAAAATGCCGTTGAAATAATGTCCGGGTGCAGCTGATTGAACTTACATAAAACTCTTTGAAAGCTGGATTGACGTGCATTCATGTTTGATCTAGTTAAACCAATAAAATACAGGATGTAATCTTTATATAATTACAGAAGTCCTGCTGTCTGATCCTACCTGGAGGTTCCAGTGATGATTCTGGAGGCAAACGCCTTTCCCGTCTAATGTATTTTGACTATTTTTTTTTGCTGGCTTTAAGCCAGAACAAGGCTGGATTGCAAATACTGTATTTTATTTTTGTTATCAAGTGGCTTAACTGGTGAAGCCTATTGTAATCTGAAGAAGAACTTTCCCTAGGGCGGGATGTTGAAATGTACTGGGTTCTTGTATTTTTCCATTGCTGTCCTGCTCAAAGAGCATTACCTGTAAGCAACATAGGTGGATGGTGCCGTGTACATGCACACCTGGCCAAAACACAGTGGCCAGAGTTAATCAGGGCTTTACAGACATCCTTGATGCCGTTAGGCAGGGTTCTTAGAAATTCTTTACAGTGGTAAATAGTACAGCATATGTTGATTGATAAAAGCAGAAGCGCAGAACAGCTGTAAAACCTTGATGGGGTAGAGGTGCGGGGCGTCATTTTAAGAAAAACAGGAAACCTAAAACCCTAAAACGAGATAAAGATGCATTTGGGGGAAAACACATATGTACGTGTGTGTGTATGCATACACCCATGTGCACGTGCACGTAGAAAATTTCTGTATGGAGAAAACATGCATACGTTCAAAAGACAATCACTGGAAAGATTTGATGCCTGTTGCAGGCACATGATTATTAATTCTCATTGGTACTAATAGCTGGTACAATTGATAGGAAAAGGACAAACGCCCCAAAATAGAAAAGGTCAAATGCACAGACAATTCATCCTAAAGGAAATACAAGTGGCCAATAAATGGAAATGAAAACAAAAGGAATACCACTGCCCACTCAGCATATTGGCCCACGTGGAGAGCTGGCTGCCACCCAGGACGAAAAACATGGTGGGCTCCCCCTTCTGAGTTTTATAATAAGACCCAAGCAGTGAGGGTAGGATGAAGGGCTGGGCGATTTTAAGGCCAGGATTACTCCCTAACTGCTAGAAACAATAATTATTGCAAACAGAGCAACCCCAGTAATAACAATAGACTTTTTTCCTGACATCTATCTCTGTGACAAGCATTTTGCTAAATTCTGTGGATTATCTTTTTAATCTTTCCAAGCATCCTCTGATATCCTGTCTTCAGTAATAAAAAAAAATTATAATCATAGTAATCCTTCATGTTTGGTGGCTATTGCCCCAAATATTTCTATATAATGACAGCTTTTCATTTTACGATTCGTGGAAAACTTTGCCTAAAATGAAAATGCGTTCGTTGAGGAAAGGCATTAATAGTCATTACCCCCAAAATGTAAACAGCTCAACAGGTAGCCTCTGGGTATCCTTGTCTTCCTCTTTTTGATGGGGGTATGAGCCAGTAAGACGGGCGGCATGGAGTTCCCGCGGGCGCTGGACCAGGGAGTCAGCATGTATGGGGCCGCTCAAGGCAGTCCTGGCCGGATTCCGGGGTTTCTGTTGAGGTTTGACCATTCTACCTGTGGCACCAAAGGAAGCTAATCGTGGTGTGCCATGCACGTGACTTCTCAAGGCCTCCATCCTCTTTTTTTTTTTTTTGGACCCTCTGCATTTAATAAATAAAACATCCTGTGTCGAGCAGCAAGTCTAAGTGTATTGTAGTCTGCTTTCACCTACTCACCCAGTCTCCTCTCCTGTTCTCTGCTCCAACTCACCAGTCTTACGTACCGTTTTCTGAAGCTACTGTGGACCACCCCAGCCCATTCCTACCTCTCTTCCGAGATGACCAGTTGGGGGATAACTTCCAAACCCACGGTAACTCTGACCCTTTCTTTGATCTCTGTGATCCACTGCGGCTTGCTCTGTGTGGGGCTTCACGGCTGCGCTGAACCACTGGCTTCATGATGGGGGCTGTTGCCGTCGGCTGCTTTCGAGGCTCAGTCCCTTAACTGTGGAGAATGTGGTGATGACACCTGTGCCATTCATTACATGGGGTGGCTGGGGTGAATATATATCGGGCCTCAAAGCAAAGGCCTGCCACATAGATGTGGTCCATGATGTAATAATGATAACATTTATGGGTAATAGGCATGTCTGAGGCATATTACCCCGTGGGAAATACTTGGTCCGCCAGTATTTGGGGCAGGCAGCGCGGCCTTTGAGGGATGCCGTCCTCATGAGGGTCAGCAGCCCGTTCAGCCACTAGTGTGAAAAGTGTGAAGCAGAGGGGGGCAGGAAGCCCTTTGTCCTGCACCCCGCCCTAGTTGGGGAGCTGATACTGAGGTGCAAGTGAGTATATCCTAGCACACGAGAGGGTGTGAGAGGGTGTAATCCGTTCCCCAAGAGCAGTGCAGCCCGTAAGGGCCACTTAGGGCCCCTTACCTCCTCCAGGGGACCTGCCCTTCCGTGCAGGAGGAAAAAGACCTAGAAGCTGAAGGGTCCCATCACAGGGGCCCTCTGATCTGACTCCAGAAGGTTAAAGGTCCCCAGACCATGACCCTGGAGGAAAAGAGCTTCAGGAGCTCCCCTTGGCCCAGTCTGCAAGATCTGAGGCCATCAAAGAGCCCGAGTCTGTCCTGAAGGCATTCCGCTGCGTTCCATCACCGATGGAGCCCACGCACTGCAGCCAGGATCTCAGAGACACGGGGCCCCTGCAAGTCCCAGCAGGAGCCAGCTCTGCACACAGCAAGCAGGAACGACCCCTCCCCAGCAGGGTGTTGAGGGTGGGCCTCACCCAGCGGGCTCTGCCTCGCTGCCTGGGCCCTGCTCTCCGCTTTTCCATGACGTGCTTCTCCGTGGGCAGCCTCTGGTTATGACCGCGCCGCAGTCGGCCTGACCCCCTGTGAGCTTGGGTTTCTCACCAAGCCCAGGGCTCCTTTGATGAAACCTCAGTCTCCTCCTCATACCCTTTTGCTAGCTCCCTTTCTGTAACATGCCTAGGAGTTAGGCCGTGTCCTCTACTTGTCCAGCCTTGGCCTCCCCGCAGTCTAAGTATTTCTCTCATGTAAACCCTGCTGGTAATCATACTAACGTCATGCCAGGCTGTTGATGTACGTCCCCAGCCTCAGTCCCACCTCGTCTCGCCAACGACCACTGATGTGTAGAGCTGAGGGCCTGTCGAGGATGCTTGGAGCTCAGGACAGGGGTGGGTGGGTGGATTCCCCGTGAGCTACAATCATAGGTATATGGAGCCGTTTTGGGGAGTTGAGGTTGCAAAGGAGTCACTGCCGTATGTCAGGTTTCATAGCTAGAACTTCAGCACAGGGTGAGCTCTTCTACCCCATGATCTTCACATTGGGGAGGAAAATTTCTAATCTTACATAGTTGCAATTTAGTCGGTGGTTTCGGGAGTCCTTTATTATTCAGAGTTGTTTTTGGGAATGGGATACATTGAGATATATTACTGAGAGTAAAAAAAGAGCAACATGCAGTATATCCATACAATGGAATCGGCCAATAAAATGACTGAAGTATTGATTTTTCTGACAGTATAAGTGAAGCAAATGTACCACACCATTTAGCAAAATGTAGAATATTATGCTGAATGAAGGATACAAAAGGCCACATGCTGTATGATTCTGTTTATGTGAACCACCCAGAACAGGTGAGTCAATGGAGAAAGAAAGATTAGTGGCAGTGAGGGGCTGGGGGGCAGGGAATGGGGAACAACTGCTCATGGGTAGAGGTTTTTTCATGGAATGATGAAAACGTTCGAAAATTGGTGGTGACAGTCGCATAGGCTTGTGAATATACTAGTCACAAAAACATTCTGCTTTAAATGAGTGAAGTTTTTGTGTGTGATGTATCTCAAGAAACTTGCTATAAAAATGTTTTTGGGAAGATGTATCATTGGTTCAGTTTTCTCTTAACTGAAAACAAATGTAATACTATTCTATCTGTACTGATGTTCTTAAAATTAAGAGGTTAGACGTTCAAACATAGGAAATGGGCTACTGTATCTCATACCCAACCTTGAACGGTAAAGACCCGGTGACCACAGATCTTCATTATGGGGAGATGGCTTCTGCAGCCTCTACGGACTACCCCAGCCGAGCCCCATCTGACATAAAATATCCCCACCAAAGGAAAAACCAACATTTTAGTTCTGTGGAGTGAGAAGTTTCCACGCAGAAATTCTAATGGATGAGAAATCGTAGTGTTCATATTTGTTCCATGTCCAGTGAATGTGCAGCCATGCTACGTGGTGGATGTATGTGATTTCATTTAGTTATCCTGGTGGCCTTGGACATGAGATATTGTGGTTATGCTTTCCGGATGGATAAGCCGTGGTCCAGGGATGGGAGTCCCTTGTGTCGATACAAACACATCCAGTCAAATGGAAAGAGAAGCCCGTTCACGGGAGATCTGACTCCCACGCGCAACCTCCCCCTCCTGTGAATCGGTTGAGATCAAAAGCCTCCAAACGGTACATTCACCCAAACTGCCGGCCATGGAGGGAACGCGCAGGGCCCCCTTTCCTGGTGATCTGTGTGTCATGGCTCAGCACGCTGCGCGAAGCGGCCCCGCCGCTTTCCCTTCCAGACAGCTTGAAATCTTTATTTTGTATATGTCTGTGTTTATTTCATGAAGTCAAGGACGGAATTGGACTTAGATGACAGACACATTTGTTGTTTTAGGAAGACAAAAACACAGGATGCCAAAATTGGCCTTTTGTGAGCGCGGTTATTTAAACGCTCTATCACTCACAAGTATATGTGGTTTTCAATGAGAAAGTTATTTAGTGAGTCCGTATTTCTTTTTCTCTTTTGCAGAACAACGGTTCCCTGGTTTGGTGTCACCATCACAAGCAGTGTTCTAAGGTACGTTCCCTACAACTGCGTCCATACTTTTTGAAACTTAGTTTTGGAATAATTATAAAGTCATGGGAAGTTGCAAAGATACTACTCTCCGTCCAGTTTCCATTATTACTTATACTTGGCGCATTTGTTGAATGATATCAAAAGCAGAAAAGGTGACACGGGGACCATTATGTGGGTGGGTCTGTTGCTTTCACTCATTACATGCAATGAGTGTAGTCACGCGCATTCCTTTCTACTACCTTATTTCTCTCTTTATCCTGCAGTTTTTTAATCAAAAACCTCTGGTGGTTCACCCAGAAGATTCATGCCTTCTACTTACACATCAGTTACTTTGTATGCCGTTTTGTACACATTTCCGATACTGTGATTTACAAGAACCATATATTTGGGCATTCAGATGACCAAAGTATCTTCTACATATATTTGGCCCTCGTCCTTGATTCCTGGCTGCACAGCTTCCAAAACATTTCTCTGAGCCGGGAGAGCAGTTGCGGGGGGCTTCTGCTGTTCTAATAGTTGGTCTCTTGACCTCAGTTCCTGAAATCCCTTCAGGACATGGAGGTGAACTGGGTGTCTTGTTATTCCCAACAAGTCCCTTTCCATCACAATTGGGTTGATATTACTGAAGTGATTTTGTCCCTGGGTTGCCAGGGAACCAGCCTTGAGTACGGGGCTGGGACTCAGTCCTACTCCTGGATTTCTAAGGAGGGAAGGGCCTGGAAGCTGAATCAGTTACCAATGGCCAATGATTTAATCAATCTTGCCTAGGTACTGAAGCCTCCATTGCAAAAAGGTTGGAGGGTGCAGCTCAGAGGGCTTCCGTGAACATGAGCAGACGTATATTCGGGGAGAGTAGTGTGCTGGAGGCTCTGGGTCCCTTCCCCGGGCTTAGCCCTCTGCCTCTCTCCCATCTGGCTGTTCTGACTTACATCCTTTTATAATGAACCGGGGATCTGGTAAGTCAAGTGTTTCTCTGAGTTCTGTGAGCAGCTTGAGCAAATTAATTGAACCCAAAGAGGGGGTCATGGTTGCTCCTTCTATAGCTAGATGAGGGGTTAGCCTCTGAAGTGGGAAGTGCTTTTGTGGGACTGAGCCTCAACCGAGGGGCTCTGACTTCACCTCCAGGTAGAAAGGGTCAGAATTGAGCTAAACTGTAGGGCATCGA
Source organism: Phataginus tricuspis (assembly GCA_029783875.1). Taxonomy (NCBI): domain Eukaryota; kingdom Metazoa; phylum Chordata; class Mammalia; order Pholidota; family Manidae; genus Phataginus; species Phataginus tricuspis. The sequence goes on along the minus strand of JAQQAC010016209.1, from coordinate 4,513,497 downwards.
GCTGGTGTTGGAGATTGTTGAAGGGAACTACCCCCAAAAAGTTGGAATTGAGTGCAGAACTCTTAGTTGGTTAAGTAATTTGATCCTTTAAATAGTCTCTTTTCCACTGTTGAATGCTCCTTGCTACACACATGTACTCTCAAGTTGTCATACTCCTTCATATGTTTAATAGCATCCATTTCTCACCTCCCACAATATCACAGTATTTTAAAAAGAATATGATATAAATGAATAAAGTTTACAACTTGCTAAAAATAGTGGAGCAACTTTGGGATCATAATAGTGTCTGATGGACATTACTCTGGGACCTAAAACTGAAGCATTCCTTTATTTTGTGACCAAAATTTTATCTGACCATACATAATACTGAAATAACATATTTATAAACAATGTTATTGTTGCGAAAGGTTTTCCAAACACATTATCTCAAAGTCAGTGATTGGGGAATAATATTCTTAAACCAAAAACTTTATTATAATGATGCATTCTTACATTCATGCATGCATTGTGTCACTTAATGCACATGAATATTATTCAAAATAGAGCAGCATTCTTAAATGAATGGGAGATCCTTTGGTGAAAATAAGCTTCACTGAGCTCTGACTTGCTAGATCCTGGACAGGAATGAAATGTCTGGCTTACGAGGTCTTTCCTCTTTTTATGTAACAACATAAGCATTTGCTCTTATGTTTTCTGATGTCTGTTATGTTAGCTCTTCAACTGGAATTTTGGGTAATCGGCTTTTGTCAACATCCCAGGAAAGTCTCTCTCTATACACGTCCCTTTTCTCCTTATCCTGTCAAGAAGATAAGTAATCCTTTTTTACACACTTAAAAGAAATTTGAACGGAAGAAGTTCATTTGAACTCCATTTTAAGTGTCCTAATTAAAGAAAATTGCACCTCAAGGGACAACAGACTGTTAAACCATATTTTGTAATTGAAAGATGAAGGCTGACAGGAGACTGAATTTCACAAGAAAAGAAATCAATTCCTTTTGCAGGAAAGCAAAAATAAATCAGTTAAGTCACAGCTAACTCCAACAGAAACTTCGGCACACAGTACAAAGCTGACCTGAGGGTTGCCTTTATCTGCGTCGTTGTGAATACATCTTACACATTCATCAAAGTTTATCTCCTTGGGGTTTTGTTACTGCCAGGTGCATTTGCAAGTAATTACGATTGTGTTTCTTTTGAGATTCATGAAGCACCATGGACACTTTTCGTCTTCACTTTTAGGTCAATGAGGTGAACGGTGAGTGACGCTGATTCCATTGTACAGATGGGGAAATAGTCTGAACGTGTTGGATAATGGTCTTGGAATCACTTAGCCAGCCAGTAGAGGTGGACCAAAGTTTAGGACCCTGTCCCCTATATTGGGTTGCATACAGTTCAGCAACTTGAAAAAATGTTTTGAAGACCTATTGGGACAGAAGAGTTAAAAAATAAAGTAACACAAATAATCCGATGTTGATGTTATAACTTTCTGATGCATTTTAAAAGATAAGGTTTGCGTAATGTTTTATAGAAACCTCATCATTTCTGGTTACCATTGGCAAAGCCTGCCACCTTCACACTCCCTCCAGAAGAGAATCTCTTCTTTGCGTCTAAGCCCAACTTGTCCGTCTGCCACTGTCTCTTGTCTGGACCAATCCTGAGCATCTTGTGTCTCTCAGCTTCTACTTTGCCCCAAACAATCAAGTCTCCACATGGCTGCTGGGAAGACTTTATACATCTGAGCTGAATTATACTGCTGTCTACAATGTACTTTCTTTTTTTGATATCATTAATATACAATCACATGAGCAACATTGTGGTTATTAGATTACCTCCATTATCAAGTCCCCACCACACACCCCATTACAGTCACTGTCCATCAGTGTAGTGAGATGCTATAGAATCACTACTTGTCTTCTCTGAGTTGTACAGCCCTCCCTGTGCCCCCGCTACCTTACGTCTGCTAATCGTAATGCCCCTTTTACCCTCTTATCCCTCCCTTCCCACCCATCTTCCCCAGTCCCTTTCCCTTTGGTAACTATTAGTCCATTCTTGGGTTCTGTGAGTCTGCTGCTGTTTTGCTCCTTCAGTTTTTTTATTCTTTTCTTTGTTCTTATACTCCACATATGAGTGAAATCATTTGATACTTGTCTTTCTTGGCTTGGCTTATTTCACTGAGCATAATACCCTCTAGCTCCATCCATGTTGCTGCAAATGGAAGGATTTGTTTTCTTCTTATGGCTGAATAATATTCCATTGTGTATATGTACCACATCTTCTTTATCTGTTCATGTACTGATGGACACTTAGGTTGCTTCCATTTCTTGGCTATTGTAAATAGTGCTGCAATAAACATAGGGGTGCATATGTCATTTTGAAACTGGGCTGCTGAATTCTTAGGGTAAGTTCCTAGGAGTGGAATTCCTGGGTCAAATGGTATTTCTATTTTGAGTTTTTTGAGGAATCTCCATACTGCTTTCCACAATGGTTGAACTAATTTGCATTCCCACCAGCAGTGTAGGAGGGTTCCCTTTTCTCCACATCCTCGCCAACATTTGTTGTTGTTTGTGTTTTGGATGTTGGCCATCCTCTCTGGTGTGAGGTGATATCTCATTGTGGTTTTAATCTCCATTTCTCTGATGACCAGCGATGTGGAGCATCTTTTCATGTGCCTGTTGGCCATCTGAATTTCTTCTTTAGAGAAGTGTCTTTTCATGTCCTCTGCCCATTTCTTAATTGGATTATTTGCTTTTTGTTTGTTAAGGTGCATGAATTCTTTGTATATTTTGGATGTCAACCCCTTATCAGATACATCATTTATGAATATATTTTCCCATACTGTAGGATGTCTTTTTGTTCTACTGATGGTGTCCTTTGCTGTACAGAAGCTTTTCAACTTGATATAGTCCCATTTGTTCATTTTTGCTTTTGTTTCCCTTGCCCGGGGGGATATGTTCATGAAGAAGTCGCTCGTGTTTATGTCCAAGAGATTTTTCCCTATGTTTTTTTCTAAGAGTTTTATGGTTTCATGACTTACATTCAGGTCTTTGATCCACCTTGAGTTTACCTTTGTGTATGGGGCTAGACAGTAGTCCAGTTTCATTCTCTTACATGTAGCTGTCCAGTTTTTCCAATACCAGCTGCTGAAGAGGCTGTCATCTCCCCATTGTATATCCAAGGCTCCTTCATCATATATTAATTGACTGTATATGTTTGGGTTAATGTCTGGATTTTCTATTCTGTTCCACTGGTCTGTCGGTCTGTTTTTGTGCCAGTACCAAATTGTTTTGATTACTGTGGCTTTGTAGTAGAGCTTGAAGTCAGGGAGCATAATTCCCCCTGTTTGATTCCTCCTTCTCAGGATTGCTTTGGCTATTCGGGGTCTTTTGTGGTTCCATATGAATTTTAGAATTATTTGTTCCAGTTCATTGAAGAAAGCTGTTGGTAGTTTGATAGGGATTGCATTGAATCTGTAGATTGCTTTAGGTAGTATAGCCATTTTGACGATATTTATTCTTTCTAGCCAAGAGCATGGGATGCATTTCCATTTGTTAGTGTCTCTCTTTCTTGCTTTTGTATCCCTATTATCAACTGGGAAGTCAAGAAGATGCAGTCCGAGATGGCCCACTTTGTTGGGCCAGTTTCATGTAGGGGTCCACAGTAAATACCCAGAGAAATGGATTTCCTAGAAATTCCTCCATGAAGGTGATTTTTCACATTGAAAGAACATTTTACTCAGAGGAGTATGTTTACACTTCAGCCCTCCAAAGTAAGCTGTTTGCGAAATTGAGGTCTTAGCTAAATTTCCATCTCAGATGATGAGGGGCTTGCTTTTTATAAAGATCCCATATCTGCCCAAAAACTATTCCTTTAGAAAACTTATTTTTAGTGCTTCAATTTTAGTAGTAACCAGTTCATAAGATCATCTATTTCTAATTAAGAATGTAAACATGTGCTTTGGGCATAAAAGAGAAAATGTGTTTTTCTAGTCTAGATCTTTCTAATCAATTTTTATCTAAATGTAATTTTTTAAATCCAAGCCATCCTAATACTTTTTGAATGAAATATTATTGATTATTGTGGCACTATAAAACATGCTAATAAAATGTTAATAAAATTCCATATTAATGGTACTTTTAAGCTAGTTCAGTTTTAACAGTGTGCATGATTTTAAGAACCTCTTTTAATCTCTTAAGTAGCAAATTATCCTATACCAAATAGAATGTAAATTTCCTAATTTTTTCTAGTTTTAACAGTGTGCATGATTTTACCTCTTTTAATCCCTTAAGTAGCAAATTATCCTATACCAAATAGAATATAAATTTCCTAATTTTTCCCAATACTCCACAATGGGATGACTGCTCAGGGCTCTCATTTATGTTTCCAGTTTAACATTTTCTTTAAATACGTTTGTTCTAAAGGGAGTTTGTTTATTTCCGCACGTCCTCATGGAGCACCTCCTGCATGTCAGCCCCAGTGATGAAGGAATACACAGCCCAGTTAATCTTTGCTCTTTTTCCTCTGTAGATTGCTGCATGAATCCCCTTTAACAAAACTAATGCACATGCCTTTAGAGTCCCAGTATTGTAATGACAGGCCCCCGATTCCCCGTCTCCTCACCTCACCTGCTGGTGCACTTTTAGGATTTATGCATTTTCTTCTCTTTACTGATTTCCTCATTCCTCCCCCCACCCCCGCCCCCTGTTCTAGCTTTCTCCCCTTTCTCCCTTTCTGAGGTGCCTCAGAACTCCTCCACTCCTCCGTCGTTGGTTATGTGACTGTGGCCCTTTCAGATTCTGTTCACACTCCTCGGGTTGGTTTCTCGGTCTTTTTTATTTTTTCACTGATGACAATCTATTATACTCTGCTGGCAGCACACAGATAGATGTTAATTAAACCAGAATGATGTCTTCCTAGAAGTGGGCAATATTATGTAGCCAGTCTTTGGGGAAGTGTGTGCACGTAACATCGTCCTACTAGAGTAACAGAGACGCTCAGCCCTGGAAGAGCAGACTCAAAACGCAGCGAGTGGAGCAGTGAGGAGGCTTTGCTGAAGGCCGAGGACACACTCTGGGAAAGGGGAGTGTGGGCAGCCTCGGAGAGGAGGCCCTGGTTGTCTCGGATTTTGTGGAAAGGATGCAGAGAAGAATTCTAAAGCTGGGAGGGAATGTTCCAGGGCCATTCTTTCATAGCACAGGTGAGGATTGTGTGCCTAACGCAGTCACCAAAGAGAACCTCCCCCTCAGCAGAAGGCCTTCTTAGAACCTGCTTCCCATTTTATGTGATTCCACTGAAGAACCAGCTGCATGAATGGAAGACCAGTTTAGGGATGGTTTCACAGCATGTGCTGGGAGTCTTGAGTGGGTGGGCAAGAGACCCTGGTATTTCGTGTCAGTGGAGAAGTCAAGACAATTTTTATAAACCATCCTATCATGTTTGTATCTTTTTTATCTTAGTGGTTTCCCTTTTCAACGTGACAGTCCATTCAACACTGTGACATTGTGGTTTATAATAAGGCGCATATATATGTTTGCTCTGCATCACTGTTTCTGGCTGCGAGGTCCTAAAACTTGAACTCTCTTGAGCCCTGAGAGCAACGAAGATGCCTTTGCCATGTTAATGAGGCGATATTTGGAAAGTTCCTAATGAAGGGGACTAGTTGCCGGTGGGGCCAAGCCTGTGGTTAGAGGGTTGGAACCGCTAACTCCCGTGCCCAGACCTCCAGGGAGGGGAGAGGGGCTGCAGAGGGAGTTTGGTGGCCAGTGGCCAATGAATCCATCATGCCTATGTGATGAAGCCTCCATAAAAACCCAGAAGGGCAGGGTTCAGAGAGTCTCTGGGGTAGTGGCCATGTGGAGAATTGCAGAGAACGGCAGCTCAGAGGGGGCATGGAAGCCCCATGCCTGGCCCTCTGCATCCCTTCCATCTGGCTGCTCATGAGTAACACCCTTTTGTGATTAGCTGGGGATCTAGTAAGTAGAATGTTTCTTTGAGTTCTGTGAGCCACTCTAGCAAATCAGTCGGACCCAAGGAGGGGGTTGTGGGAGCCTCTGCTTAAAGCCAGTTGGTCAGAATTACAGGTGATAACCTGGGCTTACAACTGGGTCTGAAGGTGGTGGCGGGGGAGTGCATAAAGCAGTCTTGTAGACCTGACCCTTTAACTGTGGGGTCTGACGCTATTTCCAGGTCGGTAGTGGCAGGATTGGGTTGAATTCTCACTCTGCTACTGTCCACGAACTCCTTGCCGGTGTGGGGAAGCCGCCCTCCACACTCACACTGTAATTGATGTCTGGGGACATGTATGTCAGGCAGCAAAAAACCATTTCTGTAAAGACTAGATAGTAAATATTTTCATCTTTGTTAGCCTGTAAGTTGTCCATGGCAACTAGTCAACTGTGCCGTTGTAGCATGAATGAAGTTTTAGATAATAGTGGTAGGTAGGACATAAACAGAGGAGTGGCTGGGTGGCAATAACACTTTATTTATGGACACTGAAATCTGAACTGCATATAATTTTCACATGTTGTGAAATTTAATTTTGTCCCGACCATTTAAAAAACATAACAATGGTTCTTAGGTCACCAGCTCCACAAAAATAGGTGCCAGGCTGGGTCTGCCCATTTGCGAAGTCTCTTCTATGTTATCTCATTCACAGGTGCAAAACCCAACTAAAGAAAAACAAAGAAATTGCCGCCTTCTCCCATCACAGTGACGTATCTTGATAAATATACAAACCCAAACAGAAAGGGACCGTTTCTAACATCATTTATGGCACCTGGCTGGTCGGCTTGTGAGGATGGATGCGCGGCTGATAAGCCACAGTAAGAAAACGTCCAACCACAAGTCTTGAAAATTCAGCATTAAACTGTGATTAGTAGTAGAGCCAGGAAAAATTGCCAAGCCCTTGAAAATAAAAGTAAAAGATTACTGGAAGTCCTCTCGTCCGTCCTGCACTCTTCCAGGTTCCCTCTGTTGCTCATTGTCTCGGAGCTGTGTCCCAGTCTGGAAGTGGTGGCCAGCTCCTGATAATGCAGATTCTTGTCCATGGAAATGCAAATGAATGGTGCCGGGCAGACTGCCGCTGAGGCTTGCCCCAGGAATGGCCTGTTGTGCGTCTGTTGGGAAACCTCTTCCAGCATTCCCTGTTTTGTGCAGATATGTTTCTATTTCTTGGCTTTCTTCTTTGAGCCAAACGTCACATACTGAGGCTTGCAGACTTTCTTGAGTTAAATCTTTGACGCGCGTTCATTTTATATTTGCACGGGAGTCATGCATGTACTTTATAACAGATGTATCCTTTCACATTATGCTTGCTTACCTCTCTGAACCTCCCATCTAAGACCGGCAGTGTCGGGGACAGCCCACCTGTCTGGGGGGAGCATGCAGGCTCTTCTGCCTTCGGGTGTTATAACTCACTGGGCTTTTGTTTCCCATTTGGTTTTGAGGAGATGTGTTGAAAAGCAGTCATTTAGGGCCCATTCTTGGTGCCTCTGCATGCTGCTTTGATCTCAGTGGGAGTTCCGTTCTTTTAAGGGCTGGAACTCCAAATTCTCGGTCATTTTCCAGGTTTATTCAGAGTCAGATCTAGAGGTGAGGGAGATGGCATTTGCTCATATGAACATCTGGATGGCTTCATCTGACTACTGTGAAATTTATTGGATAAGGGTCAAACCTCTGAAACACAGCCTAATGTTTTTGTTTTGTGTTAGATGGTTTCTATCATTGATGTGGTGATGATTGTAAATCCATAGAGCCCAGGGAAAACATTATCTTATGGAGGAAAAAGAAAACTCAGGCATGTGTGGAAATATGCTGTGTCCACATACCCAGGGACCAGAGTTGAACATCTTATATTTTGTTGCAGTTCTAATAAACAATGGATCAAAATTTCAGATGTTTTATGTACTTTAAAATATTTAAATCTGTGGTAATACTGATATTCATGCAGTTTTCCTTTATATAATCAACTTCAAGGGCAAGTTAATGTGCATTGAGTTATCTGCTGTCCAACATATTGATGTCGTTTGGGAATTACTGGTTATTTCATAGGCAAAATCACTATTGACAGTGATTGTCAAGAATAGTGTAGGTTTGTACCATTGCAAGTAACGCCCTTTGTAGAAAACTTCTCAAGTGGTTTATGTTTATTTTGGGTACCAGTGTTATTATTTCCGTAAGTAAAGATCATGACATTATTTCTCAGGAGAGAGTAAATGGGCTGTGATGATCTGAGAAGAGAAGAAACAGCTATCTATTATTTCCTTAAAGTAATAGAAGGTGGACTTAAAATTGATATGGAATGTACGTGAGAAGAAATTGTCAGGTGTCTGAAGAACGGCTATTATTCTCTTGAAAAAGAAATTACATACAACATTATGTTAGCATGCTTAATAAAGACTGTCCAAGGGAAATTCTGTCAATCCTGTAATATCGTAACTGGATAATAGCATGATTTTAAGTCATCCAAAGTTAGAGTTGGTCCTTGTGCTTACCAAGAGGTGAAGTCTCTCTTAGGGGAGGCTTGAGCTCTGGGATTATGCACTCTGCGGGCAGGTGGAAGCCGGGGGACCCGCAACCTTGAGTAGACCATTTGCCTCATCTTCCCAGCATTGCTCTAAAGGAACGTTCAGATGGGTGCCATCTCTGATGTAAAGGCAGAAATGGAAAAAAAAAAAAAGAGAATATGAAACAGACAAAAACAAAAGTAACATAAACGGGGCAGCTAAATAAACATCTTGTTTCAAAACCTCATTTGTTAATGGTAAGGAGTGAGGGCTGAGATTCCTGAGAAACACGGCGCAGGCTTCCAGCAGGGTCCCCTCTGGCAGAGATGCGGGTGGGTGGAGGGGTTCACGATGCAAGCAGTTAGCAATCTGCTGCCCCTGGCATCTGTCACCACCTCCTGGACCGCAGGCTACTAGTTCTCATCAGAGCCTCCAGGGCTGCAGGCCGCTTGAAACCGTGTCCCTGATTCACTTCTCCTCACACTCATTCTTATGGTAAGTGTTCTCTGCCCTCATGCTGGGAACTTATATCAGACATATTAGTGTGCCTTTGGGTGATCATTAGCCTGCAGTAGGTGGAACATTCCAGTATATATATATTTTTTAGCCTAGAAACCAGCCTGTCTGCTAAAGAAATATGCAAAGCTAACCTCTGGGCTAGTAGCCCACTCCATATTTAAGGTAAAGAGCACATTCTTACTTAGATTGAAATCCAGCATGTGACATGTTATAGCCCAATGTGTTTCTGATTTGCTGTACCAGTTTATTCAGCTGTGGAAAAGAATCTTCCACCTGCTGTAACCTTCAAAGACCTAGGGGTAGTGAAAAAGCCCCTCCCTGTATGTCATTATTCTCATCTCCTCATCTCTTACCATTCACTTCTCCTCCCATCGGGTGAAGGTGCAAACGAAATCTCTTCTGTGGTTCACAATTCAAGAAGGGTTCCTGAGGGCTGGTTTATACAGGGAATCCGTTCTGGGCACGTGAACATCTCAGTCAGGATGCATTTCATGGTGACTGTGGTCTGACAGATGTTTTTCAGGTTGTAATCTGTTCATCAGAAGGCACCCTGGACGTGAATGAACGCCGGTTCCTTGAAGGTGTTGGTTGGGGTTTGACCTGGCCTATGCTGACCGAGGGCTGGAAACTGTGGCGTTTTAGGGAGGAGACAGCATTGGGTTTCAAGAGCCAGGAAGGCCAGAATTGCTGGGCATTGAACATGGAAATATGCTGTCTTGTACTGCCTTCCCCAAGAGGGTCCCTGTCCATATGTTCCTCACTGGGGTGAAAATTCTCATTGGAATTTAGCAGAGCATTTGTGTCGATAATTTGACTCCACCCTGTAGGTTATCCTTGACATGAAGGTGAAGTCTAGGTCTCCCTTATCTGTATACATAGACCATCTATACCTAGAAATTCCTGTTAGAAACCTGATTTTTGTTGGTGCATAGTCTGCCTTGGAAACATCATGTCTCTATTCTTTTTTTATTGAAGTATCCTTGATACATAGTCTCACACTGGTTTCAAATGTACAACACAGAAGTTCAACAGTTCCCCATATTATTAAACCCTCACCCCCTCAGGTGCAGTTACTGTCAGTCAACATAGGAAGATGTTACAGAATCATTGTCTATATTCTCCCTGCTGTACCACCATCCCCGTGCCAGGCGTATATTGTAACTTAGAATTTTTGTGACCCATTCTCCCCCTCTCCACATACCCACCCCAGGCCTGTCTCACGGTAACCACCAGTCACTTCTCAGTGTCTGTGAGCCTGCTACTGTTTTCTTCATTTTGTTTTGTTTTGTTTTTATATTTCACAAATAAGTGAAATCATTTGGTATTTGTCTTTCTCTGCCTGGCTTATTTCACTGAGCACAATACCCTCGGTCCATCCATGTTGTTGCAAATGGCAAGATTTCCTTTCCTTTTTATGGCTGAATAATACCTCGTTGTGTGTATGTACCACATCTTTATCCATTCATCCAGTGATGGACACTCAGGTTGTTTCCATAACTTGGCTTAAAAACTCTGTTTTTAAGAACAAATCATTATAGGAAAATAAATCTAGGTTTTAATGTGAATGGTGTTTATGAGCTGGTTGAATAAGGACACACTCTTGCTGTGTCGCTAACCTGAAAAATTAGGCTAGTTACTGCATGCTAAAATATTACCTAGTAGATTTGGAAGAATCTCCCTCATCCTGTAAAGAACATTCAAACACCTTGGTATATGCATTTTGCAACTGGTTTGGGTAGAAGGATTTGTAAGATTCATTGCTCACAGCCTGCTGTTCTTTAGGTGACACATAGGTGTGCACGTGTGTGTTTTATGGCATAGGTGGGCATTTGTTTTAAATTCTTTTTCAGCCTAAAATGATTGTACACACGCTAAATGGGATATACCACTGAGGTGGTACCTTCTATTTTCTTCTGGGTTCATAGAGAAAGACTTTTCCTAAGAAGGACCTTGGTCAAGTACGCCCTGTACCCTCGATGCATGTCTAGGCAAAGATGGCTTTACCTTTGTGCTCAGACAAACATTCATGTTAGATCTTAAATTTTCACAGTGCATGTCAGAGCTCTTGACACTTCTGTTAGCTAAGAAATGACAATGATGTGTCAGCAAAGCTGAGACTTGCTAAGGAATAGAATATTGTACTCATCATGTCCTCGTGGTACCAAAAAGCACCAGACAGAAGCAGTATTAATATGCCCGGGGCATATGTAGTTCCCAGATGCTCTAGAATATAAGCCTTGATTACGTGACTAAACTGTGTACTGTCACCATCTCCAAGTCATCCTTTAAGGAGTGACTTGTATCAAATCGCATGTTGCTCCAGTGCAACATGTGTTGGATTCTCAGATCTCAGACACGCAGTCACCGAGGCTGCTCTGAGGACTGTGAAGGCCTTGAAAGCTGGTGCCATCTTTCAAAGGAAGCTTGGGAGGGCATTGGCTGTGTTTGCTTTATGAGCATTAATAGTATGCTTCCCCTTGAAATTGGTAGGTGGTTTTAACTTGTGGTTACTGTGGACTTTGTTACCAATACTGTTTTCCCCTTAGAACTGGCTGTTAGAAAGCTGAGACACATCTGTAACCCCGTGTTTAACAAGGGTACTGAAATGAATCACATGCATTTAGGGACCCAGCTTCATCCGCGACTCCATCTGCTTATTTATTGTCCCAGCTTTTATCCCCCTTTCTCTGTTTTTTCCCTCACACTTAAGATCTGTTTTCTGGCCATATCACACAGATCTTTGTAAAGTGTCTCGAATCCCTGAACAGGGAGAAAGGCCATAGATAAATCCATAAATCCATAAAATAACAATGAACTAGAAGTTGCCATATTGTGACTGAAACTTGCCTGACGAGTTATTTAATTTTTGGAACCATTTCACCAATGATTTCATGGTTAGCTGAGATGGAGTGACAAGACATCTAAGTTCATACCAGCGGTCTTTCAGCTGGGCAGCGATGGTTCTGGAAGTCCCTGTCAATTGGGTAATGCCTGTAAGTGGGCCAAAGAAACGAGAAAATGCAGTTTAAATGCTGAAGCTGGGGGTGGAGGACAAACGTGTTCTGATGGGAAATGAGGTAAGCAGAACAGAGGTGAAAAGCTTTTGTTTGTGTGCGCCATTTGGGGCCCAAAGGGTCTGGCCTTGTCTTCACAGATCTTAAGTCATAAAAAGCAGAGGTCAAAGAATAGTCTTTAAAACCACACAATAAAGAAAGGACTTCTCTCAACTGGGTCTTTTCAGAGCAGGGCTACCCATGTAGGGTGAGTTCATTTTCCATTTGTCTGGGGGGAGAATGACTTCAAGTGTGCACTTTGTCAAGATTTCCTCTTTCTTTCCTTCTTTTTTTCTTTCTTTCTCTCTTAGTAGCAGTATAAATGTTTATGTTACTTTGCATGGAGAACCTTCTCTGTCTGCCTAGGTTCTGGGAGTCCACACTGAAAATTTTAGGCATAGACATATAGACGTGGATGAGGTGGAATTCATCTTCTTTACAATGGAAACTACCCTCGAACGGCAGAGTGGGAATTGCAATGCGATTTTCACTGTATCAGTAGCTCGGTTCGGGTTGATGTGCATATTGATTTTCAGTGTTTATATAGGTCATGCAGAACAAGAGAAATTTGCTGGTGGTTAGAAAAATGGGGTTGCATGGCCTTGCCTCATTAAACAACCTGCATTTTAAGTAATTACCAGTGACTAATTCAGCTTCACATTCCAGTGTTCACAAGAAGTGCGAAAGCAGCTGGGGCCGGGACCAGCCTAGCGCTCTGCACGCAAAGTTCACGTTAGGAGCCCGGCCGCCTGCAGATGGGGCCGATCCAGCCGTTTGCAGACTTTTCTCATGTGCCTGGATATCAGCTTTGTTGAAAGTAAAAGGGGAGCTGCCCAGCGCTCCCTTAGCCGCCCTTGGCTGATGAAGGTGGGGCTTTTGATGGCCCGCAGCTCCCAGTTCTCACAGCCGAAAGGTTGAACTTGGGCCGTTGCAGATGAATGACCTATGTTTCCCAAGAGAAGCCACACAATGGCTGCAGGACTATTAAGCTGCGAAGATTCATGCTTCTGCGTTTGGGAGTGTGTGTTCAGCAACTTTTCCTTGGGGAGGGAGCAGGGCATGCGAGTGTTGGCTTTTTACATCCAACTGTGTGTGCATTTTCCCCTTTTTGTGTTAGGAAAGAATGCCCGCACTGAGGCTAACCCTCCCCTCCTCCTAAATCCTTCCACAAAAAGGTACTGATTAAGGCTGGTATTCTGAAGAACTAAACGCTGCTTTAACTTTGCTTTATCTGCTTCAGTGAGCACAGTGTACGGAGTCCGGGAATTCACACTAGGGCTGGGAGCCCCCCCCACCCCCCGCCTCCGTCTGTGAGCGCTCTCTGGGCGCAGAAACAACCCCTTCTCACAATCTTTTGAGAAAGCCACTGAGCTGTGCAGGCCGATCCGCTGTAAACCGTGGTCATATCGGAAGTGTTGCACGAAGTAGCATCGAGAAGTGTCTTAGGTTCACCAGGAAGCCTGTTGCTCAGTCTCATGAAAATCAAGAGAGCAGTCCCAAACCGAGGGCCGATTCACGGCCCGCATATTTCTGGGCCGCATTTTAATGCTCTGGAAGGCTGCTGCTTCTGTGCCCATCCTCCACCTCTGTCCTGTTTACTTTGTGGATGTTTCCCTCTTTCATTTCTTGGTTGTTTTGGGACAAAAAAGACAATGATACGCCTTACAACCTTTGTTTTCTGACGGGTAATGGAGAATATTACAAGGAGGACTGAGCTCTGAAGAGAGGTTAAATCTCACATGCTGAGAAGCTTTCCTGTTACTTCTAAACCATTTTCTGCCTAATCCTGGTACCGTATTTGCAGGAAAAACATATTCTAGGTTGGGAGAGTCACATCTCCATGCCTGTGTGCCACCTTGCAATAATCCCCCAATATCTTAACACAAGCTGTCATTCTGCTGAGAGGCTGTGTCTTCATCAGGCTGAAGGCGGGACTAATTTGCCTGCATTCTGCTTGAGACTTGCAGGGTAATTAATATTCGTAATGCACTTATAATGTCCCTGAGAGCACAAATCTAGCCTTAAAATATTTAAAGAACAAAGGTGAAGCCTCTCTCTGTCGCCAGAATCTCACAGAAACGGGAGCGTGTCAGATGCTTTCCAGTACTTACAAGGCAGAGTGAGAACTCCCGTTTCTGGCCAGTGAACTCTCCGTCCCCCCCTTGCCTGGGCCGCCCGGGTATTCCCCCACCCGTACGTACATGAACCACTGCGGTATTTCCCACCTGAGCTGCGAGCTGGACTCCTGACCGGTCATTTCTGATGTGTGATCCTACAGAAACACCTCGAGGTACCATGTCCTAATTTAAACGCCTGCCTTCTACTGTTTGCACGAGAGGCAGGGAGCAGGGTGATGGAGAAGGTGTGACTTACAAGCTCCGTGACGGGGACCCAGTTGTTTATTTGTCCTCCCTTGAACTACCCCTTTCCATGGATCCTCAATGTTAAATAAAAACATGAATGAAACACCCAAGTTAGAAACCTCAAAATGCTCCTCAGGGCGTCTTTTACCTCTATAGCCGTCCTTCAGCAGAGCCCTTCCCATTCATCTCCAACCGTATTGCCATCCTCTCTGCTCTGACTCAAGCAGGTGTCGTCTCTGAAGTATACTAGTCCCATATTTTTCCCCCCGTTTCTATTCCTGTGGCCCCCAGCTTCAGAAAGCAGCAGGCTTTCTCAAGTACTTGCAGGCTTAGAATCTCCTGGTGCGTTTGCTCAAATACAGACTCCAGAGATTCCACTTTAGCACATATGGTGGGCTCAGGCCTGAGAGTCTGCATTTCTAAGAGACTTCCAGGACATTCTGGTGCTAGTCGTCCACGGTAGCTTTGAGTTTCCCACCGTTAAATCTGATGGTAGCTGGAGGGTGTATTTATCAAGTTGAGGAAGTTTCCCTCTCTTCCTAGTTCACAAAGAGTTTTTATCATGACTGGGCATTGGATTTTGTCAAATGCCTTTTCTGCATCTATTGGTATGATCATTGGATTTTTCTTTTTTAGCCTATAGATTACATTCGTTGATTTTCCTATGTGGGACCTGCCTGGCAGTGTTGGCATACACCGCACTTGGTCATGGTGTGTCATTCTGACACTTTTTTGGATTCAATTTTCTAATATTTTCTCGAGGACTTTTGCATCTGTGTTCATGAGAGGTACTTGTTTTTCATCCTGTTTATTGTTGTTCATTGATCTTCTTGGATCTTTGGTGTCTGATTTGATTCTATCCTCAGCTGTGTCCTTATTACTAATAAGTGGGTCAAAGGCATCCTTCATCTGTCTTACCCTGTTTATCACCCCTAGCTTTTCTTCTGGTTCTTCCTTAGGACTTCCACCTCTCTCCTTCCATCGCCCATCTGTTCTTGCATGCTGCGTACTTTCTCCAGTAGAACTCTTCGCATGTTACCATAGTCGTCGTGAATTCCCAGGCTTGGAAGTCCAGCATCCATGCCATGTCTGCTTCAGATGCTTGCCTTTTCTCTTCAAACCGTATCTGCCTTTTAATATGCCTTGTAATTTCTTTTCTTGATAGCTGGACGTGATCTGCTGGGTAAAAGCAACTGCTCTCAATAGCCCTTTAGGACTGTGATAGCAGGGCGTGTGGGGAGAGGAAGTGTGCTGTAGTCCTATGATTAGGTCTCAGTCTTCTCAGGAGCCGAGGCCCCTGGACTGAGAGCTTCACAAGAGTTTCTGGAGTTTTTTTCCTTCCCCTTTAAGTGGGACAGAGTGGCTAAAGCCAGGCCAGGGGGCGTTGGACGTTCCCCTTCCAGGTCAGATGGGCTCTGATGACCTCCACAGGCTAAGCTCTGGTTAACTGATTCCTCAAGGCAGCGCCTGCCCGGAACAGAGGGCTCGGCATCTGTCCCAGTGGCTGCCCATCTTGAGGGGTTATTTCCCAGTATTTGCTGTGGGAATCTGGCTGAGCTCTTCGAGGTGGATCTCACACTTTTGGGGGATCCCTCCCCCACAACCGGGTCCCCCTGAAGTTTTTAACTCCCAGACGCATCACACAGCGTCTCCAGCAATCTGTCAGTTACGGTTCAGGTCTGGTTCTCCTCGGCTCCGGTTCTGGGTGGTTCCTGCTTGGGGATCTCTGCTCTGGGAGCCACGACTCCCTGTGTCCTCCTGTGCGTCTCTCTGGTCGGGGAGCGCTGCTTTGCTCTGTGACCTCCCCCATCTTATGGATCCAGGAAGTGCTCATTATTCCGTTGCTCAGCGTTTTATTAGGGGTTAACGTGGAACAGCGACATGCAGGTTCTTTACTTGACACCCGGAAGCCGATGTGTCCATGCCGTATGTTCTGGCTGTGAAATTATTCTGTTCCTCTAATGGCCAGATTGGATTTCTTTCTTCTGTGCAGCCATCCCTGGCCTTTGTATTTCTTGAGTCCCAGGACCAGCTAATCCCTTCCTCTCTGTTCACATTCATGGCCATAGGCGTTTGCATGTGGACCCTGAGGTTCTTGAGGCTGAAACCTGTGTCCTCACCCCCCTTTTTATAGTTGGCTTGTCCTTCTTAGCTCACTTTCCATTTGTGAGATGGTAGTTACGCGCCAGCTCTTGTGTGACCCAGTGCTTCTACAGGGTTAAGTGGGATGTGGGTGGGAGTGGGTTGGATATAGTAGTCATCGGAATCAGAATTCTTCAGCTCTGGGCTCTCAGAAGTACCCGCCAATCAGTATGGCTCTTTCACGTCCTTCACTTACATTAGTGGTCATTGGACATTTTTATGACTTCTAGAATCTTCCTGAGATGTGTTGATAGCAACTTTGGCTTGATCTTTCTGTCGTGATGCTAATATTTTTCATTAGGTTAAGTTAAAGTTTGCAAAAGTCTTCACATACGTTAATAACCAGTTGCTTTCCCAAGCTTCCTTCTGACAAGGGAAGGGAAAGTATTAACTTTCTTTGGCTGTTCTGCAATAGACAGTGTGGAGAGTAGCCTTGTCAGAGTCCCGTGGCTACTAAGACATGAGGACAGAATGGGCCGCAGCATCCTTGGTAACTTTGGAACGTGGGGGTCTGGGAGACAGGACCCCAGCTGCGTGGAAAGGGAGGCGTTCGACTTTGGCGGTGGTGCCCCCTAGTTTGGTACTTTGGCTATAAAGGGAAGACAGGTAAGGGGGAAGTCAGGGTTTTGAGAGGCTGCACAACCTCTCAAATGATGGATGTAGTTACATTCTCTTGAATGTGTAGAAGTACAGTTTCTTCTTCACATCTTAGTTTGATTGGTACAGATTCTCATTGCTTCATTTGTAATTGATAGGGAAGGAAAACTTTTCCGCTACCCTCTTTATTTTCTCTAGCTTGGCCTGTTGGCTAGAACCTGGCATTTATGCTAGTTTGGAGGCAGGGCCCAAGAACAGTGGGAGAACGTAGGGATGGCTCCTAAAACTTCTGCTCCAGTGTGGCGCTTGCGACTTCTCATAGCCCATTGGCCAAGAAGGTCCCAGTGCCTGGAGTGACGTCCGTGGGACAGAGAAGGTATGTAGTTCTGGTCGCAGCTGTCCTCTCCTAGGGAGGGCAGGAAGCATTTGGCATTAGCATGCAGTCTACCTTTATAGGAAATCATTTAGAATGATGAAATAGTGGTTTTAATCACTGGGCATTTTGACAGGTCTGCAAACAATGGTAGTAATAGGGAATACTTTAACCTATTTATGTCTTCAAAGCCTAAAATGACAGTGAACATGCAGGATAGGTGGCTTTAGCCTCATACCCAAGCCTTCGTTTATTTAGCTCTGTTGGAGACGGTGTTCTTTTGTAGCAACATGAAACCACTCTGAGATGGGACTTTCAGTGCAACTCAAATGAATGAAATTGTGTCATTTTTTAATGCATGAAATTTGGGCAGTGCTATTTAATATACATTATATGCATAATGCTCTGCTGGAAGTAATTTTTCTGTGGGTTAAAATTTTAAATTATTTTACATGTTATTCTGCTTAATATCTTGGTTTTATCCCAGAGTGCAGCCAGGCAACTCTCTGGCTTGGGCTGAATCTTCTTTCTTCGCTGCACTTCCTTTCCTGGCAACTTACCTTGTAGAGTTGCAAACATGTGAGATTGGCACTTTAGGGGAATCATAGGATCTGTTCAAATGTATTTATTCCATATTTATAGCTATTTTTGCTATTTTACACTACAAATGACTGGTGCCATGTCACATAATGTATTATGTACGATGCACCTTCTTGTCCAGACCCCAGCTTTGGGATCCGCTCCGTTAGACCAAACTTCTATATTGAGGAGGTCAGGGTGCTGCTGAAGGCTTTGCATTTCCAACAAATGCTCAGGGGATGCCGGTGCTTCTGGCCCACGGACCAGGCTTTGCCCAGCAAGAGTACCCAGCTAAACTGGGAACACTTCAGCCTGTGGAGGTAGCACGTCTAACACTGCTAATTAATGGCAAAGATTATGACACACTTTCCATTTCATCAGGCACAACTGGTTTTTTTGTTTTTGTTTTGTTTTGTTGGTTTTGCTCCTCTTGGAAATTATTTTGTCCCCCCAGCCATTATTTTATTTCATCCCCAACTAAAACTCATTCAGATAGGCTGAGTTCCAGGAACTTTACTGTTATTATTTTTAAAAAGGATATACTATGTAGAAGTTAGGAGTTTCTTTTATGCTGGGGTGAAAGTCTCACCCCTAGCAGGCTGTTCATCACCCAGAAGAGCTTCTCTCTGAGGCAGCCACATGACAAAAGGAACGGTTCCCACCCCGGCCCGCGGGCACACACAGGAGAGCAGGGCCTTGACGCTGAGCATCGCGGCTGTGGAAACGTCCCTCTGTCTCTGAGACGCTGTCCTTGGCTAATTATGCCATTGCACCCAAGTAGAGATGCCTGTCAATGGGGCATATTTTCAGGGCTGCTCATGTTGCCTGAGTCAAAGCCAAGGTGTTCTCTGCTGTATTCACCCATCTTGGTGCAAAGGTGACCACGGGTGTGAGGTGTGTGTGTGTATGTGCACGTGGGCCTCATGGCTAGCCGGGCTACACAGCCGTGCTGTCCACTTGTCTCTGCATCCTGATAAAATATACATTAAGATTTAAGAAGTTACCCTTTTGATCGCCTTTGAGGGACTCTTTCAAGGGCATGAGTACATCCACATTGCATGGCAGTCATCACCACCATCCATCTCCAGAACTTTCTCATATTCCCAGCGGACGCTCTGTCCCCACTGGACCCAAGCTCCCACCCCCTTCCCCCAGCCCCTGTCCCTACCATCTTCCTGTCTGTCTGAGATCAGGACGGCCCGAGGTGCCTCATGTCAGTCGAATCCTATGGTATTTGCCCTTTCGTGACTGGTGTATTTTGCTCAGCCTAATGCACATCTTTTACAGCCAAGTTTTTATTTTGTTCATTGTGTTTTATCATTATTATTTTTTAATCTAAATTGTTGAAATACAGGTGGCTGAGGCAGTGTCATCCTTTAATCTCTTGGCCCCCGAGTTGAATAAGTTAAGTACTCATGCGAATAGATGGTTCTTGAACTCTTTGTCCATTGGAGAAGCCCTTGAACCTAGCAAGTCTGATAGCTTTTGCTTTGCAGTTAGAGGGAGTTGTTTATTTTGCCAACTCAGGTAGCCGTTCACTTGGGAGGGTGTTTGCTCTGCAGAGTCCATGACCCGTGGAGTCCTGGTTGCTCCTGCAGTGAGTGGCGTGTGTACCCACTGTGGTCTTCTTTCATCCGCTGCACTATTACAGGTCTGTTTCCTGAAGTGGATTTGCATCTGCTTGGGAAGAGAGACCGTGGTTACAACCTCTGGGCTCCTGTGAGCTCCCGACAGCTGGCCAGACAGTATTGTTCTGTGTGTTGGGGCACCAAGATGGGCCATGCTCGGTGCAGGGGGATGGAAGCTTGGAGAACGTGCAGGGGGTGAAACCAGGGGTGTATTCTGAGAGATGCTCCTTTCCTTCACCCAGAAACAAGGACTTTGTCACATTACAGGGGTTCGGACGGAGTATCGCTCTGGCCAAGTTTCGTGAAATTGCTTGCTGTTGTCTGTAATGCCTGTGTTTGTTCTTCGTACTTTAAAGTACTGTTCCTGGCATCAGAATCTTTTCACAGCTTCACCCTCCAATGATCTGAAGCAGAAACATAAAATTTTAGTGTGTTTTACCATACTGCTGAGTACCATTTCTTTCCCGCAGTATCCATAATATTTCTTAAAATGTAGAACTGGAAAGTGAGACATCTCTGGAGGCACTTGGGGTTCAACCGTTTGTCTCATGCAGGCCTCGTGGGAACACACAGTCACTGACAGCATTCCCTCACGTGCCGCAGTTACCTCATTTTGATAGGGAGTTGTTCATTCCTCAAGTGAAAGGGTTGATTACTAAACGTCCCCAGGTATCGGGGAACCCGGGTAGCCCCTCCAAAAGGGGCTGGTGTTGGCTCTGAGTGCGGGCACGAAAGGAGAGGTGAGCACGGCTGGTGGGTGCAGAGCTCACTCTGACTGCCGCCCGCAGCAGTCCGGCCGCGCCCGGCGGGCTCAGTGTCAGTGCGCAGGGGACCGCACGCAGCAGGAGCAGCCTGCTCTGGTTACGGCTATTGATTTTGTCTTTGGTTCTGGCCGCTGCTGCTGATAGATGTCTGTCTGTCTCATTATTCCCTCCCTGGGTGGCAGGGAGGCATCGAAGACCCCCACAGTGGCTTTTTTTTCTCTCCTTTGATTACTGATGTTGGACCGTTTTACACACTGCTAGGTTAGGGTTGTTCTCACTGCTCTGAGTTCAAGACAGCAAACAAATAATTCTACGTAAGTAAAATGAAAGCTTTCATTGTTCAACGACCCCTTAGCCGTTTCAGAAAAAAGAACTTCTGAACGTCCCAGTATATTAGGTCCGTCTAACTTTTTGCAATAACCCCAGAAGTTTTAAGGCAACCCTGTCCAGTACAGTAGCCATTCGCCACATTTCCATTTAAATTTAAATTAATTTAAAGCGAGTATGTTTTACAAATTATATTCCTCAAATTATACTAGCGCGATGGTTTTCAGCGGGAGGTGGCTCTGTTCCCCCAGGGGCGTTTGGCACCGTGTGGGGATATTTTCCACTGGGGATAATTAGGAGGGAGGGGTGCTCCTGGCCGCAGGGATGGCGCCCGGGGCTGCAGCTCAGCACACCACAGTGCCCAGGACGGCCCCCACCCCGAGAGAAGTATGTTGCTTGAAAGGTCGTAGTGCTGAGGTTGAGAAACTCTATCCTAGCCCCATCTCCCGTGCTCTGTGTCCACTTAGAGGCTGCAGCGCCGGCCAGCACGCACTCACTGGGCAGCTCTGTCTAAGGTGAGAGGCAGGAAAGGCAAGGGCCAGCGAGGAAAGGCTGTCTTCACTCCCAGACATCCCGGTTCCCCCTGCTGTCCCGCTACTGGCCGTGCGAGGACGAGCAGTCAGTGTCAGCTCCGGGATGGACGCACTCTTTATCAGCCATTGTTTCATTTAATTTTTGCAGAACAGATAAGCTGTGCATTTTACAGATTTATCAAACAGAGAGTGCAAGGGATTGATTTGGCTGTTTTAGGATGAATCAAGTAAAAGATTTTAAAAGGAAAGCTGGCTCAGTCATGCCCACGCATCAGGCCTGCAGCCCAGGTCTTCTGGCTTGGAGCTTGGACCCTTCCCATGATAACCATCCCCTTGTACTGTTTTTAAGGGTTAAAGTACTCAATGTACAATATTAGAAAAAGGCCAGCTCTCAAAACCCTGAATAATATTTACATCTTTATTTTCCATGGCTACTCTCAGAGGGGAAAGGAACATATAAAGAAAATACCTTTTTTCTTTTTCCCTTCCCAGAATAATTCTGTGAGGATCTTCCTGAATTTACAGATCATGTTAAAAAAAGGCATTTTTGGTGGACCATCTCATTAGAGAGGAGAACACCTCTTCCCCTCTCCCCTGCTCTGGGTCAGCAGAACCTATGGACAAATGATGCAACTTTTTACAAAAATCCCAAGTCCCTTTGTTTTTCATATATGGAAAGGCTATTTTCCCCAGGTTAGTTTCTGCAAATAAAGATGTAAGGCATGTGCCTTAGTTTTCTTGAGTTTGTACTTCCAAAAGGAAAAGTGGGGATGCCTTTAAGCAGAGTTATGCTGTCTCAACTGGACGAGAGGTTTCGAAGAGCAAATCTAAGTATATAACATTAAAGCATATATGCAGAACTCTGTACTCAATTTCACTTACTTTGCCATTTGAATTACCTACAATACAACCAGTCAAACAGCGTTTCGGTTACCACAGGAAGGAATATAAATTAGGACTCCCACGGAGAGACTCCTCTTAACCATTTCTAAACAGGATTGTGGAGGTAGAAATGTTTAATTATAGAGAGCAAGGAAACAGGCTTCTTAGGTTTAAATATCTTGACGGTTTTATTTTGTCCAAAGTTAAGACCCTCGGCTCTTCACGTCTCTGTTTTCAGATTAGACTGCTGTCGTCTTTAATTTCTGGAGGCTTTTTTAGGCAGCTGGGTGGACTGTCTCTGAGCGGCATCGTGGAGGAAATGATTTCTGGCAAAATGGTTACCAGGCCTGTTTTGGAGGAAATCCTTTGAGAGGCTGCTTCTCTGCTTTGACAGCTATAGGCACCATTTGATCAATTTATGTATTTATGTATTACCACGTTTTGGCCTAGAAATGATGCCTATGAAAATATGGAATACATTAGATTGCAAAACACAGGAGAGCTTCTCTCCCCCTCTATTAACTTTTGAAAGGAGATGTGTAGTTGAGGTGTGCCAGCTACATAGCTTTTGGATTCTGAAAAGTTCCTTTTTCATGTAGGATGGGCAGTAGTCCCGGGACCAAAGACTCCAGTTTTAGACTTCCTTCTTGGCCCACATAGGCACTTCAGATCACTTTGGGGAAGAATGACTCCAATCAAAAAGCGGCCGAGGAAACGAGGATTTGCTGTAATGTTACGCAGAGGGGACAGGACAGAGATGACCTCTTATAGAGATAAAATGTACAGATTGCAACCGTGTGCCTGACACCATCTGGGAATTTCCGCACTGCTCCTCGGCGCCCCCACATTTCAGGGGTGGGTTGTGAATTTCCGTGTGTGAGTTATGAATTTCACATGAACGGGGCGTGTGTGTTTTATTATGAATCCCTTGAGGCTAGAGTTCCGCGCTCAGCGTTTGAACCATTGATGTCTTTGCGGCCTCAGAGAGCAGAGAGAGCCGTCTATCACTCCGCAGCGTTCGTTATCTTAAGGGATGACTTTTATTGTATCTGTGAAACCTGTTGATTTTATAAGTCTGATTTTACCAGATCACAGGAATGTTAACATCCACAACATAACAGATAAAGCGGCCTTCTTCCCTATTTCTAAAAAAAAAAAGGTCAAGAAATGCTTTGAAACAATAAATTAATAGTAAATTAGTCGAAAGCTCGAGGAAGTCTTTCCACACTCTTGCAACAGGTTGACATGTTGAATTTCTGCCTCTTGCTTTTCTATGACGTAACAGTGAAGGGGGTCTCACAGATTCCTCCTATGTTAAAAAACTAAATTCCAGATCACGAGTTTCTTGTTACAGAGTAAAGAAATAAGCCAAAAGACTCATACATTTGGTTTATGGGGGCCCTTCTCAGAAGCGTGTGGAGGTTTCTTTACTGTTGGCATTTGGGCCGTGGTGACAGACTTAAGTATACGAAGCTGCTTGACAGCTTGGGCAGAGACATCAGGCAGCAGGGTCCGTATGGACGGAAGAGCTGCAGGGACGGGGGGCGGCTCCTGAGGCCGGCGGGCCTGTAAGGGGTCAGGTCATCCCACCGCCTCAGCTCCCTCGTCTCCCTACTGTTAGGCTCTTTAACTTCCTTAAACGTTGACTGCGCTCAGTCTGAAGCATCGTCTCCATAGCTGTTTGGGAAGACTGACCTAACACCATCATTTCAAATTAGGAGCAATCTTTATTTTACTTTTCAAGGCCGAGCAAAACTCGGTGATCCGTTTCTTAGAACTCTCAAAAGGCAGACACGGAGGACAGTTTGGAAAGAGACAGATGTGGCTGCAGGGAGGCGCTCCGGACAGACATCTGTGCAAATGTCCTGGGTCTAGAGGGCTGACCTGTCTGCGGGCTGTTCTGAGCTCTCTTGGTACGAACCGGGGGACCGCTTCTGACAGCCTTTGGAAAAACTGTTCAGCTCTGTCCGAAAGACACTTTCCTTGTCCATGAAGCTTGTAGTAACGGTGAACAAAACGTGTAAAACGTTTGTGAAGCACCATCATGTCTTAGGAAATTGCTAGTCCATTTGTGAAAAAGAACAGATTATCACGAGGACATCAGTGAGTGGGGAAAAGAGCCGAATTTGGTGTGAGGTGCCCATTTTAAATGAATGTTAGATGAATCGTAGTTAGCCAGGCATGGAGCGTTTACCAGATTAATGCCAAAGGGTGGACTGACGACAGTGGCACAGTTAACACTTTTAAAATATGGGTTTTATCTTAAAGTCACATTACATCACCTTCATATTTTTCATTAGAAGGCATCTAAAAGAAAAGTGATCTCAGTGTATACCAAGTAGTTGTACAGCTCTGTTTGATACCATAATGTGTAAATGTACAGCTGAACCGCGTGTTGATAGCCACATTAAGCAATACTTTAGTTATGTGCGACCTAGACAGAGGTCTAATTTCTTTGCTGGTTCTCTTATTTTCCTCGATTGGATTTCTCCAGACAGTCCAGAAAATGCTGTCTCGCCCTCGTTCTTTGCTTCCTGAAAGAACAGCGTGCCACGTTGTTCTCTGCTGCTCTGTGAGATCAGCCCCGCCTCTGATGAGTTTTCCTATTACAGTCAGGATATGGCTGGGTCAGGATGAAGGCCCCAGCTGAAGAGTGGACAAGTGTGTTGGCCCCTTCATTGGCCAGTTCAGTGAGGAGGGCGTGCTCTTCTCAATTCTTCATCCAGGGAACAGGAGGTGAGCCCCTCTGCCCACCGCTCCTGCCTCTCAGAGGCAGTGGGGCTTGTTAGCAACAAATGACTCACACACACTGGGAGCAGACGCACTCCTGGCCCCCCCAGAGATTATAACACTGACCTCTGGTTACTTGACAAGGGAACTCTCCCATGTGGGTCGACTTCCCACTGCTTCAAGCCAAGCCTAAATGAACCGTTCACGGGGAACGGGGCTGACGGATGAGGAGTTTATATGCACGGATATGGGCACAAGCAGCAGGGTGTCTGGCGTGTAAGGCTCTGCAGGCAGGTTACATGCCGTGAGCATTGAGAACTGACGTACTCCTGGGATAAAAGGAGGCTTGTAAACTCATTGGCATGACGGCGTGGGTTCAAGTTTTCATTCTTTATAAAGTCAAGGGAACCATGTGAAGTAAACAGGAGTAGGCTGTGTGTGTGTGTGTGTGTGTGTGTGCGTGTAGCAGTCTACATCTGTGATTTCTCTGGGAAAGTGATTTTTCAATGCAATTTAAGGAAATCAGTTTATGTTCTTGGATTTTTTTTTAGGGAATGGTTTTCTGCACACGTGTAATATATACTCCACAAAATATGTAGCATTGTAATGTAAAATATGAATGATAAATGTCGCTTTATTTGACAAAAGGCTGGTTTTAATGAGGATGCAGAAGTCTTTCTGGAGACAAAAACACACGGGACCCACGGTGGCTCCGAGCATCTGCTTGAGTCTGCGTCACAGCTCGGCACTGAGGCTTCACAGCCATGTTCTTTGTCTTCTGTCTCTCTAAAAATCATCTGGACATTACTATTCACAAGGTCAATTTAGCACTTGTCCCTCAGTGATCACCAGAAAGGAAATGTAATTTGCATCTTTCTTCACATACCTGAGTTTTACATGCCTTGACACACTTCTCTGGAAAAATATGTTCGAATGTTAAATGCTTAAATAAAGCAACTTTCCTTTGCACAGATAAAAACATCTTTCCTTGAAGTAATTTATTTGACCTTTCGTAAATGCCTCATAAGCTGAGGAGTGGAAATTTCCATGGGAATCTAGTATTTAACTGCTAAATTCTGGGACACTTCCTCATATTTCAGGTACTTTGGTAACGCATCATGAATAATCAGTATTAAATATTCTGAGAAGGACTTTTCCCTTTCCTATGAAAAAACAAAAGGGGGATGGTTAATATTTAGCAAATGAATGAATTCTATGTGGCATATGTGACATGTTTACTTTAATATCATCCATTCATTTCAAAATATTCATTGCCTACCTGTTAAGTGACAAGTCTTCCTGTCTATGCAAGGTGCTTGGCATATCAGCTCAGGCTTTGCCTTTGGGGGGCAGAATGGGTGTCATAAACATGGAAGGAAGAAAGGAAGGTGGTCATTTAAAAAATGAATAGACATTGTTTCACTGCTTAAAAAAAAGGACACTATGATAAGAAAGAAAGGAGGTATGATTGTTGAAGGGGTTCTCTGGGGATGACGTTTCTTTGAGAGTTTGAAGAGTAGGCTTCAGGACTTGCTAGCAAAAGGAACAACATGTGCAAAGGCATCGAGATGGGAGGAGCTGGCCATCTTCAGAGAACTTTCAGGACCTGTTGCATGTCCAGAAGATACCTGGAAAGGTAGGTGGTAGGCTCTCTGCAAGGCTATAGAGGAGCAAGTATTTAAAATTCTGTATAAGGTGCAATCATAGAAGCCACTGTGGAGTCATAAGTGGAGGGTTAGTGTGAAATGATATGAGATACATTTTAGAAAGACTAATAGGGCTGAGAATGGAGATTAAGGACTTGTTCAGAAACACATGCACAATTTCAGGCAGTGACTGCAGTGAAGGCGGGGTGAAGTGGATGGATTTGGGTTAAACCCAGGCCAAACTGGCCAGGCTTGGGTATGGGGCGTGTGGGAGAGGGCAGCACCCGCCGTGATGTCTGGGTCTCTGGGAGAAGAATGGGCCAGTAACTCAGGTGACAGACCCTGGAGGGGGAGCTGGGAGCTTTCTGGGGCAGAGGGAGAGCCATGCCAGTATTTCCTTCTGGACAGGACAGATGTAAGGCTGTGAGGGAATCCAGGGATTTCTTCATCAGACAGTGGAAATCTGAGGTCTCGAGCTCAGAGACAGGCAGGACTAGAGATGTGACTTTGAGTTGCCTGTGGTTCTATGATGTTACGGCCACCGAGGAAAACCCTTGGGTAATTCCTATATTGGTTCACGTTACGGGTATTTGTAATGCTTCCCTCCGTGGTGATTTCGCAGGTGCCCTTCTGTTGACGAGGATGGGCGTTTACTTGAATCTTGTTGGAAAGAAGGCAAATTGGTAGACGGAGTGGTGCAGCAACAGCCAGAGGCAGAGGCGGAGTCTGGGTGGAGCTGTTCCGACCCCTCAAACCTGCTGTGTGTCCACACCCATGACCTTCCCTGCCTTTTCCTTCCCCAAAATGAGGTTTATAAAATTCAGATCACCCTGCAGGTTCATGAAGTCTCAGCCATCTGATTTGTGGACATTTTGTAGCCCAGCTCAGGCGCTTCGCTGACAGATATTTTATGAGCTCTGAGGAAGAGGGAGGAGATGAACTCAAACGTTAGTGACCCGTTACTGAAAGTGTTTCATTCCACTTTCTACAAATCGGATGCATAGCTCCCTTTGAATACACTAATAATAATGTGACTGCGGTACTTATTTTAGGGGGCTGTTGCTGAATCCAAAAAAGGTAAATGTTTCTGTCTTCTGTCATTCTATCTATATGACCAACTACCTTCATGTCCCATGCACTTTCATGAGAGATAATAATATATGCAAAATGCACAAGAGATACTTAATAGTATATGTGGACTAGCATTTTTACCATATACCAGTGCTGGTAAAATCCTTAAAGCTACAGTTTCTTGTGTGTTTTTTAAAACAAAGCTCTGTACAGATTTCTAAACTGTGTGTTTTCTTTATCATCTACTACATCAGCTGAGTCCACCTGCTCTGAATAGGTATTACTCTCAACGTTGTTTTTTGCATGCCAAGTGCAAGAAACATATGTGATAGATTTCTTTGTAGATGTAACATCTTTAAATGTTGGCGTATATGCTGTGTGTTTGAGATTATTAAGAGATCTTGGGTTTTATAAATTAAGAGGCTTATTTGGTTTTTGGTGGGCAGTTTTAGGTTTACCTAAAAATTAAGCAGAAAATACAGAACGTTCCCGTGTATTCCCTTCCCCCACACAGTTTCCCTGTCATTAATCTCTCAATTACCTTCTTCTGACCTCCAGAGTAGAAGGCTCTCAGGAGACAGAGAAAAAGTACAGAAAAGCAAGGAGAAAATGAAACAGAGAGCAACCCAGGACTTCTAAAGAGTCCAGAGCCTTGATCTATTTTTTTCCAGCTTCCCTGAGATACTGCCATTGACATCCAGCACTGGGTGTGTTTAAGGCACACAACGTGATTGGATGCCTGTATATGGTGACGTGACCAGCACAGTGGGTGAGCTGACACACCCGTCTCCTCACACAGTCCCAGCTTTGTGTCTGGGGTGGGCACAAGTAACGAGTATTCTTGGGGCAACTTGCTAGTCTCTGAGACGATCCTGTTAACTGTGGTCATCACGCGAATCCCCAGAGCTTACCGCCTTGTACCTGGAAGGCTGGGCCCTTGGACCGCCTTCACACGTCCCTCCTCCCCAGCTCTCCTTACCTCGATCTTCTCAATGCCCTGGCTTTCCCGGCTCAGCCCAGAGCTTTTGGGTCAAAGCTGTGCATTCCAACAGTTAGGTCTGCCTAGGAGAGTGAAGAGCCAGGACTCCCCTGTGGTTGATTCATCTTTCCTGGGTGGGGAGCTGGCACCCTGTGCTTTGTTTCTCATACCAACTCTGCTGCGGTGGACGTACAGATTTTCTTTGTTGTTCTTGGCACTGTTTTCATTTAGTAGAGCGCATGAACCCCTGGCAGGTGTCGACACTTGGCACGCATTTACCCACTCGGACCCCACTGCAGTCTGATGACGTACTTACTGTCCTTTCCCCCATTCTCTGTGCGGAGAGACCGGGAGAGACAGCATCTGACCTCGCGGATCTGCCGTCTCAGCTCCCACCCCTCCCCAGCTCCTTCACAGCCGCAGCCTTGGCCTTCTGATCCAGGCAGGATTTGGGGGAATGCCTTCTAGACACACTGGTCCTTTCTGGTCTTTGACAACTAAGTCTTTTAACTTGCTCCCTGCTCTCGCCCAAGAAACCCACCACCTCCCTGATGATGTTCTATACCAAGTAGACGTCACAGCATGGAGAAGGGGGTGAGGGAGGGTAGCCCACGTTCCCCTCCCCTCTCCGTCCCCTTAGTGCTGCGTAAGCCCCGCCCCACGGTCCTGTTCATTCTCTGCAACTCTTGACTTTTCTATTTAAAAAGTTAAATCATTCCATGAGATGCTCTCCTGGGTTTTTCTCTAAGGTTAAGGATGATGTTTGAAAACTTGCATGGAATTAGAAAAGGGAGTTTCGTTTGCACACTCTCAGGAAGGCTTCGATCCCTTATAAAGCAAATGTGAATTCATTTTTCTCCTCATTTTAGGCTTGAACTTTGTTAGGGATGTGCTAGAATTTTAAGGGGGAAATTTTGGCAGCTCTGAGCACATGATGGAGGTAGGGCCCGGTGGAAGAATGTGGACTGAGTTCATAATTTCTCAAGCACACTGAGTTCTGCGTGATTCAGTCCAATCCCAGCCCTGAGGGGATCCCTGCTCTTCCCACAGGCCAGTTACCGAGAGCGGTATGTATTTTCTCCCAGGCAGTTCCTGCTGTTGACAATTGGCATGTTTATTTGGGGTGGAGAGTGAGAGGGTGGTTTGTGGGCATGAGATGATGCCGCCAGCTGTCGCACATCCCTGGACCTCATCCCAGGGCACATGAGGTGAACTCAGTGGTGTGAGAGTCAAATTTTCCAGTTATCAAGGAGTCTGGAGACTGGAGGAAACACAAACTTGAAGGGCACTTATCACAAGCGATGTAAATCTCCACATTTTGGATGGAGGCCATCATTTCATTTAGTACAAAACCAGTTTGTCCATGTTTGCTTCTTGGACATTGGAGAACGCTGGACATTTCCTCTGAAGGGCCCCACCATGTCATACATACCATATCACACCTTTGGAATACAGAAATTCAGCCTTCCTAAATTTCACTCTAACGTACTGTAAATGATGCAACAATACAGTAAAAGTTAAAACTTGAAACCATCTCAACTTTGCAAATGTTTCAACTGCTGTATGTGTATAAATTTTCCCTCATGTTACAATAATGGCATTATTTAATGTTTTTTTATTATAATACCTGTGATATAAGAAAAAATAACCAAATCCTGGTTTAGAAATCACTGAATTGCAAATAGTGAAAAATGAACATGGTCAGTCTTTTCCTATTTCCTTCGCTTCCCCGTATTCACATTTTAATCTTTAAAGTTTGTTAAATAGGATCAAGGAGAGTCTTCATACCGGTAAGTACGTGTCAGATTATATAGTGAATTTGCAATTGGTGATCTTTTTCTTCCTTTTTTGTGTGGAGTGTGTGTATGAGTCAGATAGGAAATGTCAGTGTTATCACGAGTCGCTCCCTTTCCCAGAATGAGCCCGGTAAATAGTGCCACAATTACCTGCCGTAATATTTTGAAGGTCAAATGAACTGACCCCTTTTTTTTCCAATACAGGTAACGTATATAAGAGAATTACCAAAAAAGCAGTGTTTACATGAATTGGCCCATTTCCCTGAAATTGCCACATCCTTACTGAGTACTTTTAAAAAAGAAACAAATCTTAAATAAGCA
Organism: Phataginus tricuspis; assembly: GCA_029783875.1. NCBI lineage: Eukaryota > Metazoa > Chordata > Mammalia > Pholidota > Manidae > Phataginus > Phataginus tricuspis. Next base: position 4,482,696 of record JAQQAC010016209.1, on the reverse strand, counting down.
TCAACTTGATATTTAGACTTGGGCAGTTGCGTTCACGAGTCCACGACAGAGGCACTACACTCCCTTCTGAAAATAATACAGACAATGGAAACAGAGGGAATATCCCTTGTAGTTGTGCTCCGCAAACATTCACTTTGGTCATCATTTCCTCCCCGCATTTTCTCCTCGGAACAGTAAACTTCGGTGGGTAGAACCGTTCTGCACAGCGCTGCTGGGCGAGCTCTGGGAACCTTTGGGGTTCTTCCTTCCTTCTGCATTTTTTACTTCTATTTTGAGCAAGAGCTTTATCTTCCTATTTATATTTGCATATCAGTATGGACTCGTGAATTCTTACTTACTTTGTCAGAAAAAAACAGGGCCTGATAGTTGTTAAAGTGGCAAGAACAGATTACTTAATCAGTCACCATTGCACTACGGGGATGAGAATTTAGTGTCAGACCAGCTCGACTCTGAGCACAGCATGGACACGAGAGGGTGTAGCCGAGGAGCAGCACGGGGAGGTGTCAGTGGAAGGAAAGGGGCTCGGAGGGACTGATCCTCTGCAGTAAAGGGGGATTCTGGCTGAACCCACTTGACAGAATTCTTGCTGAAGGCAGGCCAGCTCGGTCAGATATCGCCTGGACGAGGCTGGAAGATAGGCAGTTGGATCCGATATTCAAGTCGACCAGATGTCCGGAGCGGGGGATGCTGCTTAAACTGGCTAAACAGGATTCCTGCTAAAACGGGGCTCGTTGAGGACTGCCTGGCCCAAGGATGGGGCATAGTTTATAAAGAGGCTCGGAGGGGCCCCTCCAGAGTTTGGTCATGGACAGAGGGTCAGTGTCAGCGGATGGCCCCCCAGGCCTGCCTTGTTTGTTCTGCTCTTCAGTCTGTCCTGCTGTGACTCGCATCATCAAGTATCGTGAAGCGTGTTTTCTCTGAGCACTTAGTGATTTCTTAGACACCAGGAGTTCTGGGCCCATCTTATCCCACCCTTACATCCCATTCCTCCACAGAGTCCTGGGAACACAGCCTTCTACAGTCCGTGGTGATGTGCATCTGGTTTACAAGGAGGCCTGGCATGAGACAGCATATCTAGAAATATTTGCCTCTGCAAATATTAAACTTGAACAAAGCTTAAACTTGCACAAAGGTGCATAGATTTAAGTTCTTTACACACAGCCACACGAATTGCCAGAAGGTTTGAGTTAAATAGCCCATTATACAAAATCAGTAACGTGGACACAGGTATGTTTGAACACAGCAAGTGTTTTATTCATTCCCCACCGTGCTTTCCAGCAAGAATTAGATGCCAGATTTATTCTTTAATGTAAAAAGGAGAGCCCCTGGAAACTGAGAGTACAGGGTCCCTCTCGAAAACTGAGGACTTCAAGGCAGCCATTGCAAAGCATCTCGCCGAGTGTGGTCCCTTCTACACGTGTGCCCTGTGTTGACCGGTCAGGCTGTGCACTGTGAAGCCAGCCCTGCCTGGCGTGTCGGCTATTGCCACTTACAGGAAAAGATTCTGTGGGCCCTGCTTTACTTGCAGTCCTGGGAGCAAGAGTGTGAGCTTTGCCCTCGGCCCTTCCCGGTCCCCCGAGGCCTCTGCCCTGAGTACCACCACAGGCCTCCTCTCCTTTTCCGCTCCCTGGTTCTGCACAGCCTGCTTACTCCATCCCCCCATCACTGCTTCCCTGAGAGCTCCTGTCCCTGGCTTAATGCTTGGCCCACAGGCTGGGGCATCCCGGCTGCCAGCCGCAGGGGCCGTTGAAGCATGGACGCCCTTCTGTTTGGTGCTCTCCCGTGACGCTGCTGACCAGGTGGCCTGCCACCATGTCTGAGAATGACCACCACGCCCTCTGGAATGCAGCCCCTAGGGGAGCGTGCACTTGCAGGGTCTTGGTTACTGTATATGGCGGCAGCCACCCCTGTTGATGGCCAGCCAACCCCTTACTAAAATCCAGCAGGCTGCAGAATTCTAACAAGTGTTCTGTTATGGCCTGAATTGTGTCCTGTGTCCAATCCATGCAGATTGCATGTTGAAGCCCTAATGCCCAGCCCCAGAATGTGACTGTTTGGACACAGAGGGTCTTTGAAAGGGTAATTACGGTAAATGGGGTCACCAGTGTGGGCCCTAAGGCAGGGTGACTGGTGCCCTTATAGAAGAGGAAATGAGGACACAGACACGCACTGAAGGATGACCATGCATACGCACAGGGACAAGCCGGCCGTCTGCATGCTGAGGAGGGAGGCCTGGAAGAGCTCCTTCCCCCAGGGGCCTCGGAAGGAACCAACCCAGCGGGCACCTGGATGAGGATTTCCAGCCTCCGGGGCTCAGAGAAAAGAAATGTCTGGTATTTAAGCCGCCGGGTCTGTGGTGCTTGGTTATGGAGGCCCGAGCAGACCGTGTCTCCACCGAGTGCCTTAGGATTTCCCACGGGTCGATATGCGCACTGCACTGACCTATAGCATATGGTCACAGATGCTTCGGGTTCGCCCTGCACAGTTTCTCTGGCTGGCGAGCGTATGGCCTCTGCTCACTCTCTCTGTTCCTTTGTTTTGATAACGTGTAGCGAGGACAGCTGTTTACAGGACACGGTCTGCCTCTTTCAGGACCCATGTGTGCACAAAGCTTGAAGCCGTCTCTGTGCTCGCAAGATTGGGGTGCTGCTGTGGGCCAGGGTATACGGGTCGTGGGGCCCCGCTGCTGCAGGGATGCGCCTTTTCACCTGCCGTCCGAGAGCAGATGGGCTTGCGCTGGGGTGTGCACAGCCCTGAGGACCACTGCCAGTTGTCTCCTTCAGCGAGGTTGTGTCGTGTGTGCGATTACTCTGTTAGGGTTCCTGCAACGAGAAAGCTTCTGAGAGCAAGGATTCAATCTGTTCACATACCTAGCCCCAGGATAAATTCCTTCATCCCTGCAACAAATATTCATTGAACAATTATTAAATATCTTAGGCTCTGGGGATAAACTGGACATGTCCAGCCTTCGAACGCTACATAGTCGTATGGGGGGAAAATAGATCATAGAGAGGAAATTATGGCAGAAGTTGAAAAGGGCAGTGAGCCATTGGCTAGGACAAATGAGGGAGGATCCAGGCCCTGGGACATTTGGGGCAGACACCTGAGCTTGAGTTAACAAACTGAAAGGGGTGTGGGGAAGGCTCTGATGGTATTCCAGGGAGGGTGGCCCGCTCGTTATCCAGAAGGTGAAACCACCGGGCGCATTTGAGGAATTCAAACTGTGCAGATTGATGCAGATGGGAGGCCCCCTGTGTCCCCTCTGTGCTTGGAGGTGCTGGCTGCTACTATGACTTGGGTGGAAAAAGTCTCTCAGTGGTCTGTACCTACTAACCCTAACCCAATACTGCATTGAGAAAGCATAAACCTTTGCATGTGTGCATCGCAGGGTCCCTTCCATGCTCTGCTTTCCCTCCCTCCTCCCTCACTACTCTGTCTTAGGAATGCATTGACCCACAGTTCTCCAAAATGTGGGTTAAAAGAAAAGTCCTGAATACCAAGTCCATTCAGGTTGTCTGGCACCAACTGCAAGTTCTAAGGCACTAGCTCAGCATGGCTAGAATGTCCAGTTGTCTGGGGGATGTGAGTGTCCACAGCCATGCCTGCAGACGTGGGCCGGGTCAGGCCACAGGGATTTGTGGACTGTTAGGGTCTGCAGTATACGGGACAGCAGGACCCGTCCCTGGCATAAAGGGTTCTGCCTTCAGTGGGACGGACAGACGTGAAGAGTGAGTCTGGAAGCAGGGTGAGCCGGAAGATGCTTATAGAAACCCTGGTAGAAGAGCCTAGCAGCCTGGCTGAGCTGGTGGCCCAAGGGTTGGAGAGAAATGGATAGACCTTAAGGTCGTTCCACAGGTTTATGGCAGTGAAGGTTCCACACAGCTGGAGGAACAGGGTATGGCCACCTCCTTCAGGGTAACCAGGGAAGGGAGGTGCCTGCAGTGTCACTGTGAGGCCCGGGAGGCCTGCTTGTGTCCCCATTGTGATGAGAAAACTCTCCCCATCCACGCAGCAGCCTCACCCCTCAGCCAGTGTTCTTTTTTTTTTTTTTCACTCATTCAACCATTCAGTGGGTTGACATGTTTTATTTATTTATTTATTTATTTATTTTTACAATTTATTTTATTTTAGTATCATTAACCTACAATTACATGAGCAATATTGTGATGATTAAACTACCCCCTTCATCAGGTCCCCCCCACCAACCCTATTACAGTCACTGTCCATCAGTGTAGTGAGATGAGAATCACTGCTTGTCTTCTCTGAGCTGTACAGTCCCCCCCGGGCCCCCCCACCCTATGTCTGCTAATCGTAATGCCCCTTTTACCCTCTTATCCCTCCCTTCCCACCCATCTCCCCAGTCCCTTTCCCTTTGGTAACTGTTAGTCCATTCGTGGGTTCTGTGAGTCTGCTGCTGTTTTGTTCCTTCATTTTTTTTTTTTCTTTGTTCTTATACTCCACATATGAGTGAGATCATTTGGTACTTGTCTTTTTCGGCCTGGCTTATTTCACTGAGCATAATACCCTCCAGCTCCATCCATGTTGTTGCAAATGGTAGGATTTGATTTTTTCTTATGGCTGCGTAATATTCCATTGTGTATATGTACCACATCTTCTTAATCCATTCATCTACTGATGGGCACTTAGGTTGCTTCCATTTCTTGTCAGCCAGTGTTCTTATCCAGCACTCCTGGATGCAAGGCACAGAGGAGGCGGGATGAGCCTGGCTAGACGGAAAGAAGGCTTTTCTTCCCATCTGAGGCATTTGCAACGATGCGACAAGATGTCTTGTGAAGGTGCTGGAGATAGCCAAGCAGGGCATGCTTCAGACACTGCAGGTGTGGGCACTGGAGGCGTTCAGTTTTCCAATTAGTTCCATTCCCCTCACGTCACTTGATAGTTAACCAAGGGCTGCTCTAGGCAGAGCCCCAGGCAGGTGTCAGCGACAACGGAGTCGGGTGTCGATTCGAGGATTCTGGGAATCAAAGAGCCTATTTCACAGTTCCACTCACTTTACTGATGATGGATAGGACTGAATGACATCTCCTCAGGAACAAACCACCTTGTCTGCTTTATCCGAGCCGGTGAGCTTCCTACACAAGATAAACTCGCCTTTAACTGCCAGAGCCCTGTGTCTGCTGATGGTCTCGAAAGCACTTGATGCGATAAAAGAAAACAGTTTTGAGGTCTCAGCCTCTTTCCAAGGGTCAGAATTCTGGTGACAATCTCAGTTCGTTTTAATAAACATTTGATGAGCCGCGGGTATGTCCAGGGTTCTGCTGTCTTGGGAGTAGTTGAGAAATTAGACCAGGGGGCAGGCACGTTCTTTCTCTTAAGGGCCCAATAACAAGGATTTGGGGTTTCGTGGGACAGATTGATCCTGGGTAACCACTGGGACCACGCAAATGAACACTCTGTGTGCCAAAAGCTTATTCGTCTCATTTTTTTCCAACCATGCTAAAATTGCAAACTGTGGCTAGATTGCAACGATTCCAAAAACACCAGCTTACGAAAACAGGTGTCAGGCGGGCTTAGCTTGCCAAACCGTGTGAATGACACACACACAGAGCCCCTGATTTTAAGGAGCTCTTAGGTATTCTGGAGGGGGAAATGTGAGGGATCAGAGAGGGGGCCCTGGGCTCAGTTTGCTTTTGGACCTATGTTAAGTGATTGTGTGTTTTAGTTCTTGAAACTCTGCTACAGTTCCTACACTTGGTGAATTAAATGAAGAAGAGAGTGAGAATCAAGGAATGCAAAATCCACTTTTATGCTGACAAAGGGCTTTTTTTTTTTAGTGCCCCTCATGGTGGGTTTGTAGTAGAAGATCAGAACTATCTCTGTGGCTCAGATATGTCTTTCCACATGTGGAACGGAGACAGACCCTCAATAAGACCACAGTTTATTGTTTCTTTTATGGTGCCTTTCTACTTTTAGAGTATAGATTTGTCTTTTGGGGCGGGGGGTGGGGAGGGAGTTTGTGTTTAATTCTACTGGATGCTCTTTGGGTATAAATTTGGCCTGTTAATATGGAAGTACTGTACCGATAGACTCTGACCTTCTGATGCAGACCAGTGGGACACAAGATACAAGGTGCAGCATCAAGCCACTGGGGGCAAGGAGTGGACACAAGAGGTGTCAGCTCTGGCCGTGGGGGGCTGGAAGGCTTGGCACTGAAAGTTAGGCCAGAGACTGGAATTTGAGGCCGAAGCTGAAGCTTACAGCCGTGCACTTCATCCCATCCAGGAGGGTCAGCGCCAAGGGGCTGAGATAGATAACACTCTGAGGTCTGCAGCCGTGTGTGTTTTGGTCCCCAGCACCTGGCACCACGCTTGATGCTGTGCGTAAGGACATGGGCTTCCTGTCTACAGCCATGTGTTATCTCGGGTCCTTCTTCACTCGTGCCCTGAACGTTTATCAAATGCCTACTATGTGCTAAAGACCGTTAGGGACTGTGGTGACGCTAGAATGAAAAGGCAGGCACACGCCCTGTCTTTGTGGAGCTGCTTGTAGTGTGGGAGATGCAAGACAAACCCAAGAAGCAAATCTGAATGTGGTCAGTGAGGAGAGCAAGGGAGAAAAATTAAGCCAGAAAAGGGGAAAACAGGGTTTGGGGAAAGAACATTTGTTTTACAGAAGGTACCTGCGGGAGGTGGGTGTGAGCACAGTCTGGAGGAGGTGAGGGACAGAACGGGGGTGTGCTGGGAGGTCTTGAAGGTGTAGCCAACAACGTCTGGCCTTTCACTTCCTGGGGTTCCTGGGGTGGTCGGTGAGGGGTCCTGTCTGGGCACTGAGGTCATCCGGCAGAGCATCCAAGCGAAATGGCAGCGGGGCCGTGCAGACTGGGGGCGGACAGCTGTCTGCTGAGCTCTGCTGCATCTCTCCTCCAACTCAGCGTCGCCAAACCTAAAACCAACACACTGGAGAGATGAGCGCATGATAACAGCAAGATGAAAGAAAGAAATCTGGGTGTGCAGGTTGTGAATTATAGCCCACACTCAAAACGGGATGGAGACCGGCTCGGTGCGGTCGGACAGACTAGGACACTGGCTGTGTTTTGGCGACATGCTGTGTTGTAGCAAAACATCCACGGGCAAGGGGCTTTGGGCTTCTATGAAGGTGCTCTTGGCTGTGTTCTGTGATCAGAAAGTGGTTTTGCTGAACTTGAGAAGAAAATTCTTAGTATTTGTATGGGGAATAATTGTTCTCCCAGCCCACCTCCTAGCCTTTAACTTAGGCACCCTTGAATTGTGTGACCTGCTCTGGAGCCACCCTCTGCGAGCTTTCCCCTGGGGAGGCTTCAGCCTGAGGCAGGACCACCCATCCCGTGATCGTGATCGCTAAGTGTGATGGAAATTTAGGGAGGTGAATGAAATTCAGCTCAACCACTCACTAGCTAGGCATTTATTTTAGATAACAGCCGCAAGACAGGCCTTGTTTTGTTTGTGTGTTTCCCACTCTTACCTGTTTTATTATGACCTTGTGGAAGCCAGGGACGAAATCTCAATTTGGGGAATTGTTTCTTGATTTTATACCATCTGAAACGTTTTCTGTGCACTCACTGGAGGAGTACACATACGAGGGGTGCGTCCCTCACACACACTCATGTTCCAAAGCAGATAAAGACAATAATTTGATGACACTTGGGTGCTTATTAGATGACAGTGTTGCTCTGAAAAGGGATTTTCTCTGTCATTTTCCTCAAATAATCTTTTCTTTTTTATCGATTCGTTGACTTTGCTAATCTCTGGCTAATTTTAGTAAACATTTTCTACCCAGTTCTTCCAGGCCTGAACACACCGTTGTCCTTGGCATGCACATGGTAGTGTTGGAGAATTCTGGGAGGCTACTTGCATTGGTTTTAAGAAAGAGGGCGAGGAAGGGCCATCTGCTTTTGATCAGCATATGCGTTTTGCAGCCCAAGAGGTAGAGGGCCACACAGAGCCATCCTGGCCTTGGCGGGTGGGCGGGGTGCAGGCCCGCCTTCTGCTGCCCGGCTGTCCCGTGAGCCGCGCCGGCGTTCCCAGGCGCAGGGCACTGTGTCCGCGCGGGGCCATCTTCACAGTCATCTCTCCGGCCTGGAGACACTGTGTGCTTTCTTTCAGGTGTCAGCGCGGATCAAAGCCACCCAAAGAACATTTGCATGAGAATCCGTAGAATGATTAATTAGCAATGGGCATTAGTAAGTTTTCTTCTAAGGCTTTGAAATGTCTTTCATTGATAAACTAGTCCTGTTAAGCCTTGACTCCTTTTCAAATGGTTTTTCCCCAGTTCTCCCTCTATGACTACAGATTGGATTCCCCCATCCCACCCACCCACCCTCTACACCTCTCCTATTACTTGGATTCGGCCGTGTGGGCAAAGGACAGCTTCCTGAGGCTGATACTCGTCCGCAGCCCTGCGCCTCTCCTCCCAACTGTAGTGTATGGTAGTGTCTTCCATTCTCTCTCTCTCTCTCCCTTTCTCTGTGTCTCTCTCTTGATCTGACGCTCTCTGATTCTCACGTGCCTTTCCCTCATTATCCACAAAGGGCCTGTGGTCCGCGTGTCAGCACACGGGCTCATGAGCACATTCAGAGTTCAGCAAACTGCACAGATGCTGCCGTGCTCTGTCGCGCCGTGCAGAGCACCCAGGACAGACCCTCCTCCAGGCTTGGAGCCTCAGGAAAAAGTTGTAAGCGTGCACAAGGCGATTGCACTCCCTCCGGGGCAGTGGCAGGTCCCCCAGGCAGCTGTCATGGGCAGCAGATAAAATTAGCACTGGCCAGCCCTTTGCTAAAAATAAAGCCTGTCCCCTTCATGCGATCGAGGTGTGTGGATGGGCAGGTCACACAGTTAAAAAAAATGAATGGAAATATGTTACTTTCGCAAATTGCCTACGGAGACACATTGCAGGGGCGTCTGCCAGGGCCTTGGAGAGGCCCGTAGGGCATGCAGACCCTCAACGTGCAGCCTGATCCGCTTCCTGGGAAAGCACTTGAGCCCGGAGGGAGCGGGAGGGCGCAGCAAGCTGCTGCCTGGAGCAGTGTCTGCAAAGCGCTGGTACCGGCAGGAGCACCATCGGTGCTGGCACAGCTTGAGATGAGCATTCCTGTTGGCGAGGCGCTTTAAACTGTAGGACTTGGTTCTGTGAAGACCAAGAAGAGTGAGCGGTGGGATTTTATTACTGTCCTTCATCGAGCACCTTCTGCTGATGCAGAGCATCCCCTGAGGACACGCGGTGGACGAAGGCAAACACCTTGAGCTCCTGAGTTTCAGAGAAGAGGATGACAGGGCTGTGGCGACCAGTAGAGTGAAGGTGGAGCTGGGAGGCAGTGGTGCGCCCGTTCTCTCTGGACCCAAAAGACACCGGGATGGTGGGCAAAGGCCTGGGGCCCGAGGGAGGCTCCCCGGATGCTCAGTGTCCTCAGGTCCTGGCCTTGAGTTAGTCACAGGAGTCAGCTCCCTTGGCCATAAAGTCCTTTACCGAAAACTGGGATCCGGAGGTCCTTCTGGGTCGCTCTTACAGTTTGTAAGTCTTTGCATTTTGTTCTCTCCCTCCCAGCGATTCCATCCGCACTGCCTCTTACCATCAGAGATGTTTGGGAATAGTTTTCATTGTGCATTTTATGTCTCGGCGTTGAGGACAAGCCCTTTTGTGAATGCTCTGGGTGCGGTGGGGATTCTGGGTCATTCCTGCAGAGAAGTAGACCAGGGTGGTGTAGCATTCGTCCCCTGCATCGTCCCATCTTGAAGCCTTTCCCTGTTGGAACCATTGTAACGGAGGGTCTGGGCATGCAGGAGATGCTGACTTTGGAGATGGCCCTGCTTGGCTTGGTCCTTTATAGTAAAGGTAAGATACCTCAGGGACTATTTAGTCATGGTTCAGTTTTTATTTACTGAAAGTAAAGAGTGCACCTGGGTCTATGTTGTGTCCTTTAAAATGCCATGTATCTACACGACCAGAGCGTGGCTTTTAGAGAAAGGGACACACAAGACATTAAAAAATAAATCAGCATACATGTGAAAACCTACTACTTAGGAACATATCTGGACCTTTCAGATACTCACAAGAGTATTTCTAAAATAATATTGTTACTTAATGTAAGTAGAGTAACAAATTTCTGTGGTTCCTTAATTTTATGAAGTGACAGTATGTAGTGAAAATGAAAAAGAATATAAAGTTAACATAAAAGAATTTTTATTCTTCGACTTGCCTTGGTATAGCAAAATTATAAAAAATGTGCCTATTTTTTAATTATTTTGCTTATTTTGTTTACTTTAGTAGTTATGTAGTTTGAATGTTATTGGATGCTTTCTTTAGCATTTACTGGATCCAGTTCAATTTGTTTCCTTTGTTATAAAAGTATAATTATTCTGTTGATATATCTTACTGTTCTATTTCAGAAGCGTATACTGTGTTTTCCACTATGAAGATTAACCTGAGAAGCATTATGATAATTGGCTTGCCTATCAGTTTATAACATCATTACAATTTAATGAACTTCACTGGGTTCCAAATGCTTTGTGGAAATGTGAAGTTTTCATATTTGTTGCCCCTAATTAGATGACTGGTGTCAGAGTGTTGAAATGAGATACAATTGAAGTATATGTGTTAAGGTGCTTGTTTGGCTCAAAAGAGTGTAACGAGGGGTTTCAGTAATGTCATAATTCATATTTTTCCTGTGTCGTTCGTTTTAGTGGGATGCCTAGGTCTTTTTTAAAGGAAGCTGGACATAGCAACTCTGCTTATTGCTTTTAGCCAAGAGGGAAGGTGTCCCCAAAGCAGACTCTACGTAGAAACACTCTGTTCACTAAAAAGCTGTCAAATTTGACCTTTTTTACTTAAGTATTCCAAAAGTCCCACAGAAATGTTACTCAAAGCAGAGCTGATGCGTGGAAACGCTCTGTAAACCCTAATGTTCTTGCCAAGTGTTAGTAACAATTGTTACTTGTTTTACTTAACGTTTTCTTTTCATCCTGTGAATTGCAAGGCGACCCCTCCTATTCTAACCAACTGCTTTTAGCATGTTGTCAGAATTTCAATCTGGATCCTATTACTGAGGAATCCACATGGTAGAGACCAGCATTCTGATTCAGAATCAGTGGGATGTGCTCTGAATGCTTTTCCCCAGAGGGGTGACGATTTGTGCTTACTTGTTCATATTGCTTACTCTACCCCATTAGTTCTCAGTGGGGGTCCCTCTGCCCTCCACCCACCTCCCACTGCCCAGCGGACATTTGGCAATGCTTGCAGGTATTTTGAGCTTTCACAAGTGCAGATGGAGCTGCTACTGACCTGAGTGTGTAGAGGCCAGGGATGTAGCTAACATCCTGCAAAGCCCAGGACGGCCCCCACAACATGGACTCACCTAACCCCGAATGTCCTTCATGCTGAGGCTGAGAAGCCCTGCCGTTTCTACAAGGTGAGCAGTGCATGCCTTACCAGCGGCCTGCTCACATAACCTTAGGAGGGAGCACAGTTTTCTCTGCATCTGACAAACAGTTCCCCATGGGGCTCAAGCCCTAACCTTGATCTCATCAACAGCATGCAAATGCCGTAAAATACATTCTCTTAAAATAGGATTCTATTTTCAAGCCTTCCCTTTTTTGGTGGGTAGAGGGGTAGCCTTGCCTTCACTCACAATTGCAGTCTACAAAAGACACAAAGCTTTCTAATGTAGCCAAGTAAAGATGGAAATAATAGGCATTCATGTTTACATTTATGTTCATGCTGGGAAATAGGACATCATTTCAATGTAGCAACTCTTAGAGGATTTCCAAACCCTAGCAGCAGTTTCCAAAATCACTGGACCTAGAAAATTCCAGAACACGTCCCTAAAGATGTCATCTTTGTCTCACACACTCGTTGCTGAATGCACCAGCTTTTCCTTTGCCCTTTATTATGCACTTAAGAAATAGCATGTATGATAGATGTGCTTTGTCATCTTGCTGTTCTTCCCCAGGTAAAGATTCCCGTAAGGCTAAATGCCTAGATGTAGCTAGAGATAGTCTTACCTTTTTTGAAAAAATAAAGTACAGGGAGTTTTAAAGCAATCTGCTTTCAAGAATCAAAGGAAATCTGTATATCTTTTCATGGCCCCCAACTCCTCCAGCCCCGGTCCCCCACCCACCCCACCCAGATCTTCTTGGGTAAGAAGAAAAGATTTGTGTAAAACTGTATGGTGTGTTCCCAACGTTCTGGATTCAGGCAGAGTTTGAGTTCATGTTTCTTTACGTTAGAATCAAAAGATAAGATGGATTTCAACATAAAACTAAAAAAAAACAAAATAGCTTCAAGATAAGGCATTTGAAAGCTGTGTGGAGAAATATGAAAAGAGGAAACAATAGTAAAAACAAAGGATAATCCCATAAATCTGCCATACCTTAGTTAGCGCAGGTCCTGTATTGGAATTAAGTCAACCGAAAAGCCCAGGGGTTTTGAGTGTGGAACCCGGGGGTCCACACAGTTGAAAATCCTGCTCCCTGCCTTGCCAGCACCTGAAGAAAGACCTTTGGTTCACCGTTCCGATTGAGGCAGGCATGGACATTTCTTCTGTGGGGCAGCTTGGAGGCACTGACTGCCCTCCATGGATGTGGGCTTGCATACGGCTCCCAGTTACCATTTTGCCTCAGTGCACTGCTCCCTGGAATGCCCTTGAACTGCACGTTGAGGTGCGTTGGAAGTGGAGTCCTCTTCTGGTGAAAGTTTTTCGTTTCAGAATTACACAGGGGAAATGCATCTAATGCAATGTGAAGGCGGCAAGATACTCTGTCCAATGCTATTCTCTTCAGCCTAAATCTTAAACAGAAGCAGAACAGAACAATAATATAACCCAGAGTGGGAGGGCCCGATTCACTAGCACAGTGTATGATGTAAGCTTAGACTTGTAGTCACCAGTATGTTGGGACTGTACATCATTTGGCTAAATCAACTAAATTATTGGATTAGAAAAGACTCCATGATTACAAGCTGCAAACACCTATTTTTTTTTTCTTTTTCAGGCTAAGACCTGCACTGTTAGGAATCCATAAGTGAGTGCCAATTCTTGGCTTGGAATGTCTAGGATTTATATATTTCTCAAGAGGATATTTTCATTTTCAAGAGGTCATTTTTTCTAGTTGACAAACACAGAAAAGTCTTTCAGTTGCCCTAGAAAGATAATGTAATTGCTTTGTAGAATTTTCTAGACTTAGTGCTTGCAGGTTGCTAAACATGTGGCATGAAATATAAATTGAAAACACTAAGTTTTTAGGAAAGATTTCCATTTTTGAGTGGCCAGTATCTTTTTCTGGAATCAGTGTCATCTGAATTAGTTGCTATCATTTAGATCAGATCCTCAAAGTCAGCCTGTGTGGGGGTCACCTGGGATCCGTGTTTCCTGGCTGCTACTTCAGACCTATTTCATCCCAATCTGGTGGAGTGTGGGAGTGGGCAGATTAAAAACCACACTACAAGAGGATGTAAATGGAGCCACACAGTATGTGGTTTTCTGTATGTGGCGTCTTTTAGTCAGTATAGTATTTTTACAGTGTCTATGCTGTAGCATGTGTCAATACTCCATTCTTTTTCACTGCCAAATAATATTCCATGTATGTTTTCATTTTGTTTATTCATTAGTTACTGTATATCTGGGTTATTTCCAGTTTTTGGCTCTTATGAATAATGCTGTTAACATTTGTGTACAGATTTTTTTGTGGTGTAGATGGAAGTGGAAATATATTGGATAGGTTTTATCATGATGTTTTTGCATTAAATTTATGTCTAATTTCTTCCAGAATTGCCTGGAATAATATTATTAAATGAAGTAATAATATTAAACTAAACTCTATGTTTGAGCCTTTGCCCCACTGCCACTATACATATGTCCTAAACATAACACAACTCAAATCCCTGCTGTGAAAGCTATAGCAAAACAAAACCCGAGCGGATATCTTCTGGAACACTAAATGCTAACCTTAATTCAGGTTGGGGAAATTGGATCAGTATTTTTTAGAAAAGATAAGTAGGCTACCTACACACATCTACACAAAGTCGAGTCCTTTCCACGGAGTAACATCCACCTTAACACACTGTATAACTGAGGTGTGCATTTAGTGTTGACAGTAATATCTCTCAACAGGGCTTAAGAAATCCCTGAGGATTTTCCAGTGCAATAGGACGAGTCTGTGTGTGTGTGTGGTGTGCGTGCTCATGCATGTATTCGTTTCCGGTCTCCTTATCTTCGGGTCTTACTCTCTTTATACTGTTCCATGAAGCAAGCATGACACTTGTTAAAGATGTTGATTTTCCAATGGGTGTTGTCTTTCTTCTGAAAACCTTGATGGAACCATTGCATCTCCCTTGTGGAAAGGCAAAAATGGGTCGCAAGAAATCATAATTTAATGAGAAGATGCGTGTGGGGATTGCTGTGTTATTTCACGGAACGCTTTGCCGATCGCCTCCTTTTTCTCCTCTTGTCCTGCATGCGTGTATTCCCTCACTGAGCAAAGATGACCCAGGCAGTTGTCAGTGTATTGTTTTCATTTCTTTGGGGTGTGTGTGTGTGTGTGTGTCTGTGTCTGGTTATGTTTACAAGATTCATACAATATCCTTTATTGCTTTTCCCCTCTAAAATTCCTTACTCTTTGAGAGTCCCATATGTCTGCCTAGCCTACTTATTTCCAACAGTTTTCTCATAATTTTAAAATGCTGTTCTTCTGCATATATAAGCTGATCTATTGAAGTAAATATCTAATCTCACACAACATTGGAGAAGGACGGAGAATCCTGTTACAGTGAGAAAGCACTGCTGTGTCAAATATAATTATTTTTAGAAACCCACTTTGTTTTTTAACTACTGATTGGGGTCATAGTCATGATGTAAGTCTTTAGTGGCCATCCGCACCCGCTGGTTTCTGGAGTAGAGATTGTAGAGGTTACTTATACAAATAATTGATATTAATCATGTCCTCTGAAGCTTTTCTTTATAGAGACTATCTTTAGATAGAATGAGCTCTTTATTGCCCATGAATAGCCAGTGTCTCCTAAGAGAGCAACAGGTTTCCTGTACTGAGAATTAATTTCAAACTTCTGTGATTTGAGTGCAAGCAGAAAAAAAAAAACCCAAGAAATGTATCTTCAATATTGCCAATAGTATTTTTTGCAGGTTCTTTCTGCTGATCAAAAAGTCTGAGCAAAAGGCTGTATTTTGCTTTTTTTCTCTTTAGGGCGGTGAGTGAGCAGTTGGCCTGCAGGAGAGAAGGCTCGGTCTCTCACAGTGTAATCGAATTGATGCGGTGGGGCTCTCTGTGCAGTGGGCAGCGCTTTACATTTGCCCGCTTCTGTCAAGTGGAGAAGGGGCTGTGCCCCTGTGCGGCCGGCTTTCCGAGGCTGCCTCCCTGTGCTGGTCCCCTCCTCTCCCTCCCTCCTGTCGGGGACTTCAGCGAAGACAAACAGATGCCTGCTGCCAGAATGCAGGACTTACCCTGACCCTCAGCCCGCCTCACAAAGGAGGGCTTTTAGGTCCCCAGGGAAACACACCCTGCATTTTTATCACTCCGTGAAATCCGGCGTGAAAAGCCCCATGCCTGGGCTGCTTAGCCATGCAAGGCTGAGGGAGGGTGTGCTGGGGGGGAAGCGGGGGGCCAGCGAGGAAGACAAAGTGACAGCGCAGACAGGCGGCCTTTCCCCAGCTTTGATTGTGAGGGGGTCTGTGCTGTTACTCATTAACACACAGCAACCTCATTTCGAAAAAAATTAAGCCGAGAGAAGCTCAGCATTTCGTGGGAATGACTCGCCGTATGGGACAAATCCTGAATCTCCAGACATGCCCAGGGGACGCTCTTTCCGCTCCCAGGTGCACTGGGCCGGGCCTTCTCTGTGCCGTGAGGGCTGACGGTGAGTCCGTCACATCCTCGGCTGCGACTTCCTAACTTGGGAGGACTTCCTGAAGTTTTGTGTAAACCCGCACAGATGCCTGTGGCATATTAAAGAAACAGAAGAAAAGCATCTGCCAGCATGGACGGGCCCTAGTGACGTCAGGACTGTAGGGCACACAGTTCGTTCTCAGGAATGTGGCTACGTTGCCACCAGTAGCAGCGTGTCATTTGCTCCGTTATTCTGCAGATGTGAGGGGCTTAGGCACTTTCATGAACTGGCATGTGGACAACAAAACGAATGAATCGGGCAGAAAATAATACATCATGCGAAAAACATGTGCTTTTCGTTCTGTGTGTGCTCGGCCAGTTGGGCTGTTGGACGTGGTGGCTCTAAATTATATTAAGCTGCCTGTTCAGATTTATGGGGTGGGTGCACCTGCTCTCAAACTTCCAAAATAATTTCACATGTGAGTGAGACTATTTTTAAGCTCCCTGTGATGGAAGAGAGCAGTCGTTAACCACATCAACTCTGCCATAAATACCACACATAGCTGCTGGCATAATAGAGGAACGGCCTCATATGCCTTGTTTTCTAGTGTGTGAAGTCTTACTTAGGGAATTTTTACCATTTCATAAAGCAGACCATTCCATGCTGTCTTTATGAGGTAATTAAAAGATTGGTTCTACGAATGGCACAGGATATTTGGAGAAACAGAAGCTAGAGCCTTTGTGTCTGATAAAGGAACATAAATTTCTTCAATAACAAACTCTACACTTTGACAGCATGCCAGCTATGCTTCTGGAAACGCATTTAAAATTACTCCAATGATTGCTAAGATCCCAGCTTTCCTTGCCCAAAAGCTAAGATTTACCCTAAATAGCCTGTTTGTCATAAATCGTGTATATCTCTCGTCCCACAATACAGCAGACACGTTTGGGACAAATCTATGCGGCTAAATACATGGCTTATTTTTATGCTGCAGAAGATCAGATCGGATGGGAGCCCATCTTCCATCCCACTTGCTTTTGCTACCCATTCGTTTCCTACTCATCATTCTGCTTTCTGCCTGGGCATCTCTTTACTCAGAGAACGTGGCCCAACTCCACAGCAAGGCTGGTTGCCCTCATCTCTGCTTCTCTCCACTTTTCGTCCATAGCATCGCTCCCCCTGTATGGCAGCAGCGTGATTGAGGGTGCCCTTCATTACACCTAAGGTTGGAGCAGGAAGTCTGTCCTAGGCATCCATGTTTTCTCAGGGTCTCTCAGAGTGCTGGACACGTGGGCATGGCTCAGTAAATATTTGTGGAGGGGGAGGACGGAACAAAGTAAAGGGAGAGTACGACTGTCTGACTTTTGTTTACTGCAGAGTAAAGGGGTAGTAGGGCTATAAATGAACCTTGGAGACTCAGTACACAATTGGAGAAGCTGGGTCTACATTCTGTGCATTTTTGATGGCATAGGAATGCACATCTATCATCTTCATTGCTTGTACTGGGTAGTGTCTGTGAAGAAAACAAGCCACCCTAGGTCCATAAACTGGAAGGAATTCAACTGAGGGGATCAGTGCTTCTCAGAAGGTTGGAAGGGTTGATGGGCTGTCGGTTCCACCTCTGGAAATATCCACAGCAATATGGAGCTGAGCCTCGTCCTCACCCCGAGGCCTCTCTGGAACAGCTGTCTCAGAGTTAAGACTCTTTCCCCGATGAGGCCACTCTGGACCTCCAAGCAGCTGTGGGATGAAGGGCTGAGGGCTACGGCAGAAAAATCTGAGACTTCCGCTTCCAGTGGTTCTCAACAGGTGAATAGTGAACAGGCAGAAACAAACAAAAAGGTCCCAAAACCTTATGCTTCATTTCTGCCTTCAGATGCTGCCTATGAGCATTATTTAACCCAACTGAATTTAGACTCATCATGGCCAGGCCATCCAGGAAATAGAGTTTTATTTCCTCTCCTACTGCAAAGAGGGCGGGATGTTGAATGTACAGCTGTGTACTTTTGACCGTCTCAATTTGTCCTCCCCAGTGTGGCTGCCACTCGCTGCATATGGCTCTGGCTGTACAAATTTCAATGAATTAACCTTCATAAAAATTAAATATGTAGTGTCTTAGTCACCCTGGCCACATTTCAGCTCCTCACCACCTCCTGGGGCTGACGGCTGCCACATAGGGCGGAGCACACGTAGCGCATTTTTGCCGTCAGGTTGTGTTGGATAGCACTGCTCTGGATGATTTCAGCCGCCTACTTTCTCTGCATTTTTTTGGGTCACTGGAGCAACTGATGAATGAGTGGGTGCAGGACAGGAGAGAGTAAGCATAGCGTTAATCAGTGTTCAGTTTGCTGAGTTGCGACGTGCAGAACAGCAACTGGAGACTCCTTGGTTGGGATCTTAACTGAGTGAGGTCAAGGGAGTTACGAAGGGGAAAATGACAAAAGTCACCCATGTCCGTGTCGCCTGCAGTGGGAGGCAGGCTGTTCTAGACCCTGTGCAAAATCTTCTAAAGATACGATCACCAAACCAACCTTCGCTCTGACCCAAGCTTCCTGAGTTTGCTGTCGCTGCTCATTCGGACCAGGTGCATAGACTAGCTTCGGTGTTTTGTTCCCATGCAATTCCACCGGACACCAGAACCTCAGTATCACTCTTACAGGGCGAAAGGGAGACCAAAACTCTCCGAGGGACACTGTGCCAACTTTGGGTTTAAGGCCAAATAGGTTCTAGGTAAATAGCGTTTCCCGTCCATAACTAATATATATTCTCTACCACGGCGTCTCCTTTCCAGCTTCTGCAAAGTTATGAATATTTCGACTCCCTTCTTGATTTTGTGCAGACCTACCGCAGTGGGCCATGTTGAATGCACTTGTTCAGGGATGCGCTAATGCCTGAGAGGCGCTTTCCTGTTGACAAAGCTGGGGTGATGTGATCTGGCAGAGGAGACCGGAAACATGAAAGTCCGTGGTCCTTTCAGGAGCGCGCCAGGCCTTCCTTGAGCTTGACATCTCGGACAACAAAGCCACACAGATAAGATATTAAGCTGTCAGTGTTACAAGTTGCTTGTATCTGAAACGGATTCGTGTTGAGCTTTGCTGATTTGTCTAACTGTGCGGGCTTGCTTCATTTAACGTTCTCTTAGATCCTACTGCAGTCATGTACATGTCACACAGATTTCATTTCTCTGAAATAAGAAGTGGACACTGTATGTCTACCTATGCCATCCCTTCCAAATTGCCAATAAGAACAGTCTTATTAACCCACAACACATATATAAGACTAGGCTCGAAGGTAGCTCTGTGAGATGTAACGTAGGGGCAGAGAGCAAAGCCTAAATCCTCCTGGGACATAAGCAACATTTCCTATGGCCGGTAGCATGGGGAAAGGGACACCAGGCCACCCGGCTTGGGAATACAATTACACGGTTCTCCAGCACTACCCATGACATGATTTCTGAGGAATGTGTGGTGTTAAGAAAATGCGTAGAAAAAATATAGACAGAGATAGGCTCAGCACCAGTCCTGCCTAAGCTTTTAAATGTAGCATGAAGTCAGGGAAACTCTGATCTCCCTTCAGCTTGTAGCACGTCAAGGAGTTCTTTAACCTGGGGCTCAGAGGTGTCAGAAGCATGCTGTGCAGGTTAAATCCTGGCATTCACTCGGAGATGGGGCCTGCTGTTTAAGCCTACAGATTGCGGAGGCTGCTGAGGCCGGTCTGGATATGCAAAATCTGGTCCAACGAAAGCTCGGTATTCTGGGTACACAACATGGTCCTCAGTGCAGCCTCTGAAGTCTGACAGATGGCCACGACAGGTCTCTGGGGTTGTTTTGATTCCCTTGAAGCCAGTATTGGAAGTGGTTGACTTGATTGTCTGCCAAAGGACATAGATGCCTAAGTCAAACTATTATAAAAAAGTGGTGGTGGTGGTGCTGGATGTGTGTGTTTTTACATTTTCTGGGTTAGAAATGGCACACAGAGATAGTATTTTCTAGCCACTGTTGAGTTTTGGAGCACTCCGATTCAGTACAATGTTTTATTTCCCCAGAGCAAAGGCCGTGTTGCCATGAAGTCCCGGGATGGGGCTTATCTGCTGCTTGGCCGCATTTCCCACCGAGAGTCAGTCCTTGCGTGGCTTTAAGAAAATGTTCATGTTAGGGACGTAAACCTCCTCGTTTCAGGAAAGGGCACACACCCCTCCTTTACTTCCCTGCCTTGGCTACACACCAACATCCGTTTTCCCTCCCTAGATGGGGGAAAAAATGTGGGTTCTACTGCATTCAGAATGATGTATGAATTTAGGCAGGGGGGGCAAGCCCTGCGGAAAGCTAATCATTATTCGGGGCATGTCACGGAGGGGTTGCAACTGCAAAAGGACTAGCTTACACTCATTTCCTATTTTCATTGTGAGGAACATTCTGCTTTGATGTTGTAAGAAGGGTTTACTGAGTACAAAGGAGGAGGGACATTTTCAGAGGCAAATTGGACCACAGGGTTGGGTGAACTCGTTTCCTGTGTTTTATAATTAGAAACGAAGACAAAGGGTCAGGATGATTGAGGTCATGACATAACCCAGGTGGAATTACCTGAGACTTCCAGGATGGCTGGCGTTGCTCCGTCCCCCATGGACTGTGCTTAACCCCCTGTTCATAGAACCTGTTAGGTCCACCTTTACAAAACCTGGAAGATTCCTGGTGAGCAGTTTTGGGGATGGCAAAGCCACTAGTCAGTGTGGGGCTGATTTCAGAGCTGAAGCACTGGCTTCTGCATCTCCATTTCTTCCTGTAAGTCCATTGGCAGCCGCTTCATTATTTTTTAAATCATCTTTTGCCCATAGATACATGTCCACAATAACTTTTTTAATGATGCCTGGTGAATAAGTTTTTGATTTGAGGTCTTAAGTCCTTAATTTTAAGATTATGTATCTATTTTGAATTTCTAACGATTTACAAAAAGTCAGAAATGTTACGAGAATAATACAGAGAACTTGTGTGTAGCTTTCATCTAAATCAGGGTAGAGCATCCTTTCTGTTAGAGACAGGTATTCTTTGGCTTTCTCGGACATAGAGTCTGTCACAGCTACTCAGTTCCACTGTTGTAACAAAAGCAGCCTCAGAGAATCCATATATGGATGGGCGTGGCTGTGTTCCTACACATTTTATTTACAAAATCAGATGGTGCACCCAATCTGGTTTGTAGATTTACCAATCGTTAACTTTTGTTTGTGTGTGTGCTGTATCTACTTCCTCGCATTTTCTGTACACATATCTAGAAAAAAATGATACACATGCACGTACAATTGTTATTTTATCCCGAGCATTTCCCAGTGAGTCACAGTCCTTCCCGGCTAAGTGATTCAGCATGCATCTCTTACATAACTACCTGAGAATTATCAAAGTCAGGGGAATTCACTTTGACATAATAATACCATCTCATACACAGTCTACGTTTCAGTTTCACGGGTTGTGTGCATAATGCCCTAGTGTTGTTTCACCTGATGCAGGACCTGTTGCGTCATCATGCTTTACACGTGAGTGTCCCCTTTGTCTTCAGTCCCCATCAGTCCAGAAGCATTCCTAAGTCTTTCTTGGTCCTTCCTGACATCTGTTACCACTCGGGGCTTTTGCAGCCTTGTAGAAGGTGTCTCATGCTGGATTTGTTTGATATTTCCTCACAGTTCAGTTCAGGTTCTACCTTTGGGGCGGGAACCTGCCTGAGTGACGCTGTGTTATTCCCAGCGCAACATGCAGGGCCCACGATGTGGGTTTTCCTGTGCTGGGAGGGGGGACCTTTATCACTAGTTAAGATGCCACCTGCCAGTTCTCCACCTAAAGGTGCCCTTTCCTTGGTGCTTACCGTCGCTTTACCTTGAGAAATAACCATGCAGATGTTACTTGAAACTTCCCTGCTATGGTGACGTGCCCTACTGGAAGATCAGGGTGACGTCTGGGTACTCAGAAAGCACGCTTACCCCTCCATGCAGCAGAATTCCATGACGTACCTATTTCAAGGTAACTTAACGACACACGTGCTGGTAGTTTAAGTGGGAAAGAATTGCAAGGAGGGTACTGTTTTCCAATAAGAACTACCTTGATTCATTTCTCTTTTCCATCTTAGTGTTGTTTGTTACTAAACACTGTCCCTGAAACTGGGTTCTTGATGTCAGCGTTCCCTTCCGGGTGAAAAATAGTTGTGATAAGATGAGGCTCTGATTTGTAGATAAGCATCGTGGTGGGTGAGTCATTATCCTTTGGATGTCTCAGGGAGAGTTGATTTGTGATACGAAGTGCCTAAGGGACAGCGTCGTTCTGGGTCGGCACGCTGACCCGCTGTGCTTCAGGCTTGGATGGCTGTTCAGCTGTACTTTTATGGGACGTCTGCCCAAAGATTTCGTTATTTTGGCAAGATGCAGTGGACTTTTCAACATACAGGATTGTAACAATTTCTGTACCAATTTAGAGCTGGAGGGAGTCCATGAGTACTTCTAAAGGCAGTAGGGTGCACATATTTCAGGAAATATATTGGAAAAAAACCTCCACTTCCATCTAAAAAACAGATCTATGGTTTCCCAGAGAAACTCGCCTGCCATTAATTCAGAAAACAGAAATGAAATGGTCTTTGGAAACTTTTCTAGATAGCATTATTACATGCTATGAATATAGGCCTGTATGAAATGGCAGGTCAGATTTCTTTTGTGGAACCCAAGGCTTATTCGTTACATTCAGGCAATAATCCAGACAAAAATATAAAGCATTATTTGATCTTTCATTATTCAGCAATAAATATTTTTGTAAAAGCATAGCATATGTCCTACAAAATGCACAGTGCCCTAGCCTCACACATTTAGTTCTTATTCCATCTTCTGGACACACACAAGAATAATGCCACCCTGCCTAACCATAGCTGTTGGGATTTTGGCAAAAATTTCAACACTTTCCAGGCAATTATTGGAACATGCTTAAGAGACTGGGATTAAAAGAAAATTTTATTTTCTTCTTCAATTGAGAGAAAAAAAACATTAGGTGACAGGGAAACACGAAAGAACTAACATTCTACCTATTGTTCCTCTGGAAACGGACGAGAACCCGATTCACCGAGCACCTACTATGTGTACGTATTTTAAAAGGTTGCCGTTATAATACTTCAAAGGAATCCTCTTGGGCAAATATTATTCCACTCTTTTAAAACTATGGTTCCCAATAAAACTTGACTAGGGAGAAAATACTTTAGCAAGTGGAAGAAGAGGGATCCTCCTCTCGGTCAGGATGACGCCAAGGATCCATACTGTTCCTCTTGCCCTCGGACCCGGCTGCGTCGTCAGTGTCTGAGTCCCTCCCGCGTGTCACCTAACCCACAAGCCCGCTCAAGCTCCAGCGTCAGAACTGCACCTACAGGAGCATACTTACGATCACCAGCATTTTCTCATCATCTTGGAAAACCAAGTGGATAAGCTGTGCTGCTCATAACCACTGCCATGTATCTCTGCATCCAAAGCCTTACGCCCTCTACGCCAGACAGGGAAATGGAATGGCCTGTGTGCAGTCACGGATGGAGCCCTGGACCTCAGTCCTGCTGTCCGGGCATTGCCTCTGTGCCCACGTTTCAGTTCTCCCGTCCGGCAGGTGGACGGTGGGGGTCCATGGCATCAAAGATTCCTTGCCTCTGTAGAGTTCTGTGTTACCACGCTGTGACCCTGCCACTTTCCCTGTGACTTTGGTCCATCGATGATTTCCCGGTTCTCCCCTATCTTCAGTCGGACCCCCTCCACCTGACCCTTTCTGCCTCCCAGCATGTTCCAGGCCTCATTTTCATGTCTCCTCAGGCATAAACCCAAAAAGAGGAAGGAAAAACATTTTGCTGAACTGTGAGATCTCATTGTTGAAATTCTAGCGCTCATATCCACCTCCCCTAATCCTTCACCCTCCAATCTTCATATTTTATATGTAGTTGACGTGAACAACACGGATTTGAATTGCATGTGTGATTTTTTTTTCCAATATGGGAATTTCTTTCAGAGATTTGTAACAATTTGGAAAAAAAACATTTTCTCTAGCTTACTTTATTGTAAGAATACAGTATAAAATACAGAGACCATACAAAATATGTGGTCTGTAAGGATTCCAGTCAACAGGAGGCTATTAATAGTTAAGTTTTTGGGGGAGTCAGAAGTTATATGTGGATTTTAACTGGGGGGGGTCAGTGCCCTAAACTCTGCGTGGTTCAAGGGTCTCTTTCTGCCAAACTTCCTTTTGACATGTATCCTGGACTTTGGCTTATAAATGAACATGCCCTTTTTTACCATTCTAAACTAAAGAAGTTGAAGGCAGGTTTTTTTGGCAGTTCATAGATTTAGCAGACCCCTGGCTTGGTAGGTGGTAATAAATTCAGCACATGTGTATGAAAGGAATGAATGAATGTATGAATGATGTGGAGGGGAAGAAAAGAGGAACTTGTAAATGCTCATCATTAGCTTAATCCTTTCTCTAGAGCATTGGCCATCCTTCCTGTACATTCACTGGGCAACTTCTTTCAGAGCAAACCAGCAACCATGTCTCTGAGCTTGCACCTCCACGTTTCTCAGGCATTTACATTCCTTTTCCTTTCTCCTAGGGTCCTCTGTCATCCAGAGGGTGTATTGACTCTGGAAATGGTAAAGGGAAGCTTTGGAAGACATTGTAAAAACTTTGACTCTAACTGCATTTGCACAAATCTCTCACCTTTCTAATCCATCTATTCTAACACTCATCTCAACACAAATCAGGGCAAAGAATTCTCCGTTCTTGGAGTATCAGTGTAACCTACTAAAATGTATTTATGCTCAAGTCCTACCCAGCCTAAGGTAGTTCACGAGTGCTCCATTCTAGGAAATCCTGTCCAGTTATATGGAAATACGAATCGCCTCTTTAGTTTCTTGTGGCACGTTGTTCTGCCACTTACTTTATGCCTCATTGTGTTAGACTGACTGACATGCTTTTCATCCCATGGAGACTATATGCTACCTCAAGGGCGACTGAATCGTTGCCATGGTTTCCCCTACCTCAGTGACTGGAAGGACTTCGCACACAGGAAATATTTATCCATATTCGTTGATGTAGCACGTGGTAGTTTCACCAGGTTAAGATTGTATGGAAGGGCTAGTTGCTTTGTTTTAACATGGGTTCTATTTAGTTAGTATAATATAATTATGGGTTCTATTTCCTTGTGTAGTGAGCATACGTTAAAATTTTAACTGTATAGGAACCTTCTTTGCTTCAGAATTTGTTGTGATTGCTATATAGGTAATGTAATTTCCTTTGCTGTACTTTTATGGAAGTGTTTAGTTAAATGTAAGGTCTGAAATCTTGTGCTAAACTGTCCAGATGTTACCAGGTATTACCAAGCCAGTATCAGTAATTTCTCTCTTGGTCAATCCTTCAGCTCCTCAGAATTGGATCCCTTTGTCTGTGATAGGAAATAGTCTTAGGGCTTGGGATTTCATAAATTCCTTGGAATTTCTAGCACCTAGGGCATTCTGGAACTGAAACCTCTTTGGGATCATAACAATTTAGTAATCGCATAGATTCGCCAAGCACTTCTCAGTTTCCAAATCCCTTCCATGTATGTTATCTCACTAAGCCATTGTAGCATGTGGAGATAATAATAGGTCAGTGCTTTACAATGGAAATAAGGTCCCTTTGAGTGTCCGAAAGCGTGGGTCCAGATTCCAATTCCTGCCTTCTCAACCATAGTCATTTGCTTTCTTTCCTCAACTTCTCCAAACTGTAGTTTCCTGACTAACCTCTCTCTAAAAGTACCTGATTTTACCTCCTAAGATTTGTTGTTAGGAGGGTCCATTGGACAAATAATTTTTAAAGTGTTCCATAAATCTGTAAAGAGTCGTGCACTCTTTCAGTAATATTTTAATAAGTTACTATGGGTGATTGTATGCTTTCTGTATTTGATTTAGCAAATTAAGGCTAAATACCCTAGGTGATTTTCTCAGTTGTCCATTAGTCATGAGGCAGAGTTAGGGTGCAAACCAAGGCTTTCCACACCTCCATTCTGAGCTCACTACACTACTGTGGTGCCCAAGGGTTGTTAAACATCTAATCTGTTCTCTCATTTGCAGGCTCAGTCCCATATGCCTTGTGAAAGATTATAAAAGGCTTAGCAGACATAGTCCCTTCTTAAGAGGAGTTTATAGTCAATTGGAGATAGTGTGAATTCAGTACAATTTATAGACTCCACAAATAAGTCAAAAATAAAATGGGAGATTTCTTGGGGGAAACTATTATAAATGTTACATGGTTGCAGAGAGGGGAAATCAGTGTATACTGTGTGACAACCACAGTCACAAATCGATGCTTTGAAGCTGCTATTGATCTGAGTGGAAGACAGAATAGTTTCTGTTTGAGGAAGAAATGGAGTAACAAGGTGGAAGTAGAAGGGATCTTGTGTTGGGGAAAGGAAGAGACCAGCTTCACTGAACAAAATGGATTTGAGGTTGAAGAAGGTGGATAGGCAGGATTTACTGGTTGACCTGATATTTTGAATGTAAAACCATATACTTTGGGCTGAATCTGATGATTACTGACTAATCTTATCAGAGCACTCACATAACCAGAACCCTGTTTTAGAAGAATGAATGGGGCCGAAACAGAATTGTGATGTGATTAGAGGAGACAGTTCTGAGTTAGCCTTACCTCTTTATCCTGGGGAAGGTGTTTCTCAGAATCAACTGTTATTATGGCTAATCCATTGCTTTTCTGTTCTATTTTGTTCAAAAAGTCTCAACCTCAGTACTGTTCACATTTAGAGAAAGATGATCTTTTTTATCGCTTGGGGAGCCGTCCTGTGCACTGTAGGCTGTTGAAGCAGCCTTCCTGGCCTCTACCTACTGAAGCCAGTACCTCTTCCGTCAATTGTAACAAACAGAATTGTCTGCAGACACTGCCAGATGGCCCCTGGGAGGGAAAAAAAATCACTCCCATTTCAGAGCCACTTACTAGAAGCAATTAAAATAATTTACCTAGTATATTGCGCTGTAAGTAAATTGCAATAAAAAAGACCTGGACAGTGTTATGCAATGTATTGAAAAGGTGGAAAGGTTTACATAAAATCCGTACGTAGCACTGCCGTCTCTGTAAAGGTGGGAGTATCAGGCGATCATGGACCAGAACTAGAGGCAGCGAAGAGCAGTTGTTCCCTGGGTGCTGGGGGAGCCCCCACCTGTGTACCAGTCTTCCATCACTCCTGTTGTTCGTCATTGACTCTCCCTTGACTCACTCAGCATTTCCTTGGTCCCTGGAAATATTTGAGTGTGCCAACCCTAGGTCCTGGTTATAAAAACATTTAAACTTATCAGTGAATTTATTCAACAAGTGTTCTTTGGACGGCTACCCTATGCCAAGAATATTGTGGTAAATGTCACAGTCTCAGCGTTCATGCATCGTACGTTGTCGTAGAGCATTACGTGAACATGTTTATATCACTGTGCATTTTGAAATATAGGTTTAACATGGATTTATCATCCAAGCAAGGGATATTGCAAATACCTCTTTCCAGATTAAGTGAGAAATCATTGGTATCTACACTCCAAAGGATAATCAATGTCATTAGTCCCATCAGTCTTTTTTTTCTAAGTTTCTCTGAAATTTGAAGTTTTCTTCATTGTGTTCGAAGCAGTAGCCTAGGTGGAGGTTATTTCAAACAGTTCATCACCTTAAAATCGGGAAGCCTGAAGCACAGACTAAAATATGAGCCTCAGTTCCTGCTTTTTGTTGTAGGTGACACGTGACTGTGGTGCCCACAGCTGCGTTATTATAATAAATTTCAAAGCAACTGTCTGCTTGTAACTGATAACTCGTATTCCCCTTTCCTGTGGAAGTGCGATGTGGGGGTACCCTCTTTTTGCAAACTTTAAAAAAAATACTTGGAGAAACAGGACCTGTTTCTTCTTGTTTGAAGTGTGAGAGAAATGACTTTAATATTTTTTTTCTGCTTGGCTTTTGTTGAAATCACTTTGCCTGGCCAAGAGCATTATAAAGAAATAAAGCTTTGGCAAATTTATCCTACAGAGAGTTATTCAAATGTCAACTCTAGCCTTTTCTTGTTGGGCAGTTTTCAAAGAGGATTATTAAAAGAAAATGTTGACTGCCATTAATTACATTTTGAGATGTATCTTCAGACACTGCTGATTACTCGTTATTGGAAACGAGGCAAACGTTCAATTAAAAAAGAACTTGAGATGAATTGCATATGCCGAGGATAGACTTGGCAGACAGAGATTCTGGAATCACAGGAAGACAAGTGTTGGTATTGCTTCCATTAGCATCTCAGAAACATGCCTGTTTTTGTAACTGATACTTGTTTTGTATAAGGTGTTTGTTCCACAGTCTGTCAGGAATGGGTTTCTCTAGCATTGTGGAGCTCTCAGAGGACTGAGAGTGTTTGATACACTGCTGTCTAGAGATGTGAAAAAGCGACTGTGGACATACGAGTAGCATGTTTTCATGATTTACATGTTCAGCAATGACAGAAAGCAAGAATTGCATAATTTTCAGATACTGTTATTAGACCATTTGCATCGAGCAGTTTTTGTATAGAATAAATGCTTGTTCCCGGATGAAATGACAAAGACTTAACTTGTAAGTGGCTGAACGTGTGTGTGGCCATGAAAAATCCTCAGATACCGGTGGGGGGGTCGGGGGATCTTGCTATGTCGTAGGACACTTGTGCAACGGACAACTTCTCCAGCTTCATTGAAGAGTGCCATTCACTTCTAAAGGTCTTGAGAAGGAATTAGGTCTCTGCATTCTTATTTAATGACCGCTAACCTTTCTGGCTCGGAGCTGGTGTTTTGAATCAGAAGAGCGGGGAGGATCAGGCATTAGACACAACATTAGGAAACAAACTGACTCTGTAAGGAACTCGAAGTGTATAAGGTGGACAGGTTTATGAGCTATTTCATTGCCATGAGAAAAAGGGTACTCTTTTAGAGTTGTATTCGTGGAAAACAGCATTTGTTTTTTGAACATGCTTGGGAGAGGGGAAGAGAGGTAAGGACTAGTGAGCTTGACACGGACTCACAGAGGCCTTGGGGCAGTATCATTGAAGAGCTCTCTAGTTTTTTAAATTAAAATATCTCCAAGTGAATTGTTCATATGCGAAATTGGAGACTATAAAATCTAAAATATTCTTGTAAGAAATAGGTTGGTTCTTAATGAAACATGCATGAAAACGAGGGAGATACTATAGAACTCTTTCCCTCAAATTCTATAGCAGTTCTTTCCTTCCTGAGCATTACTGAGATGTAGTTGACATGTATGTCATTGCGTAAGTGTGAGGTGTACAGTCTGATGAGTCCGTACGCGTGTGGACGGCAATATGTTTCCCAGAAGAAGGCAGTTCTGTTTAAAGTTTCGTAAGCATCAGAATCTCCAGGGCCACTGGTTAAAAGAGGTTCCTGGGCCGCGATCCCAGGCATCACGAGTGCAGGTCTAGGGTCAGCCACGGGCCTGCATTTCTGACAGAGCCCGGGGGGCGTCCACAGCACCAGTCATCGGCGGCCCTCTCAGTAGCATGGCTGGAATAGATTGACTGCTGATACACGAGCAGTGGTCTGTTTTCAGATACATTTTTCAGTTGAAAAACTTCACAGTGGACAACTGAAAATTAAGTTTCACCATAGACTCTTCCCGTTTACCTTGAAGCTCTGTTTCAAAACAGGAGGTTGCCGGAAAGCAGGGTGAAAAATAATATTGGTGTATATCATGAATTCTACATTGTACATGTCTGAAAGGTAACTGGGCATGTTGATCCTCATTGGAAATTTTATCAGTAATGAAACAAAATTCATATGGACCAACTTATTATGAGCTGTGGGAGTCACGGTTACACCCACATTTCGATGACTGTCGTTGGACTATACATGACTATTAATTTTCACTGGTTACAAGTTGCCTTAAAATGTAATCCTGAGGATCAAATCTCCATTAACATGAATGTAACATCTTAATTTCAACCATGAGGCCTGGCTCTTCTCTCTTTTTTATTGTTGTATATTATACATGTATATTATGTATAATACTGTATTTGATGTAATTCTATATACCGTACTATATAAATGAATCTATATACTATATATGTATATATACTTTGTTTAATCAGCAATATTATTATTGTATTGAACAATGGAGCCTAGCTGTGATGTTTAGTTTACTAAAATATATGTGGCAATAATTACACACACACACACACACACACACACACACACACATATATTCAAGTTCCAATCTGATGCTGTCATGTCAGAATGTGACACTCAGGTGTATTAAATGTATCTAATAGAGCGATTAAACTGTATGGGTGTTAATGGTGCCAGATGCCCTGAGCTAACAGGAACGTGTGTCTGTACACGCACACAGGTGTGTATGTGTATATACGTGGAGGAGATAATACAAAATATAACCCAGTGTTGCCAATTTAAGAGAATTTAAGATTTAGAGCATATAAAATCTAATATTCTCATAAGAAATAGATTGTAGCCAAATATTGCCAATTTAAAAGCAAGTTAATATTAAAGCTTATGAGAAAAAAAAGTCAGCCATAACAAGAACCTTTAAAAAGTGTTTCTTCCTAACAGATATCTCCCACCACAGTTTGCCTTATGGTGACTCTCCCTGCTTCACCAGCTGTCCAGCTCTCCTTTTCAGTTGTGTTCAGTTCTGTTCTGCAGTGATGTTCTTCTTAGGCCCACATTTACTCAGATAGCCTGACCCACAGGTGGGCTGACTTCCCAACCTAGTGAGGGCAGCGGCCTGACAAGTTAGGAGCAGCCACCCATCCTTCTCCTTTTAACTGGCTTCTGACCTGGGTGTACTCACTAATTTTCACTGTTAATCTCTCCCAGTGTCTGGAGCCCTGCAAGGAATCCTGGAGTCTGCAGGAGCAGCCCTGCCAGCACTTCTGTGAGGTAAGACGGCGCCAGGGCTCAGCCACGCCCTCTGCCCACGGCCTCCCCCTGGCAGCGTCCAGCGCGGTCCTTGCAGAGAGCCACCACATCCCTCTGCAGCCTGGGGGCTTCCGTTTACTTAGGGACGTGTGTGTGTATGTGTGTGTACGTGTGTGTGGAAAAATTCTTGAGTCTAATTAAAACCTAGCCACCTACTGCTTCTATTATTGGTTAATCAGACAGAAAACAAAATGTATTACCAATGCTTGGACAACGAGAAGTTTTTTAAAGGTACAGGCTATTGGCATCTGGGCACCTTACCTCCTGGCTCTTGTATGGGTGATTCTCAGCATGATGTTGGGATTTTCATTTCAAACATTTTCATCTCCGCGTTCACCTTTGGGCTCTGCATATGCAGGCAGAAGGCTTTCCCACCTTTAACTGTACGGGAAGCATCGTACTTGCCGCATGCTTTCAGTTAGATAATAATGAGGATTATTGTCCTGGATGATCACTGTCTACCATCATGCTGGGAACAGGGAGAGAGGGTTTGCTGGACTGTCTCCTCTGGGGCAAACCAGGGATCTGCGGGCTGGCCCTGCCTGGGGTCTGCAAACGGACAAAGGGCCAGGCTGACTGCATCGGGGCCTCTTGGTGTAAGAATAATTGGAAAGTCCCCAATCAGAGGAGCTCCATTGAGCGTGGTCGGGGGCAGCCCAGAACACAAGTCCTGTTGCTTTGGAGTGATGGTGTTATGGGGCTTGAGTGGAGCTGGGGGCTGATGGGAACTCCCTGTGGTACTGCAGACAGGCGTAGTGTGCACAGGTCTTGGCTGCTGCAGGAGTGGACCCTCTCTCCTGGCTTTCATCATGGGAGGCACATGAATTCTGTTCAAGAATATCACTGTAGAATCCGGGTAGCAATGGCTTCATCAAGTTTATGCTGCATAAAATACCTCCAGTAAGGACATCATTTGACCCTCCCAGTAACCCTGGAGACAAGCCAGGCTCACATGAGTAGTCCACAGGGTAGGGAGGACCAGGAAGTCAGAGCTCATCTGGGTAAATGACTTCCCCACAGCCAACACTGCAGGGAGAAAGGCCCCTGACTCCCACCTCTCTCTGTGTCAAAGGCTGCTGCAGCTGGACTTCTCTAGGACAATTACACGTGACTTTTACTGTTATAGTGCGATTTTAGAAAAGTGTTAATATCAGTTTAGAAAAGAGGCATGAAAGTGTTTCTCAGTTATGAGTGTGATCAATGTGTGATCTTCCTAATCTGTTTTATTATGTTCTGAAAGTTCCTACCCAGCATTTGGTGACTGGCTGGAATATTGGTGATTTGCAAATGATGTCTGTTGTCAGAAACACTTCAGACCTGGTGATTACTGTGCATGAAATCTTTGGAAGCATTTTGTAATTGTGAGTGTTAAAATGCCTTGAATAATATGTAGGTCTGGCAGATATGCAAAATCATTTGGCTAACTGCTCTGCACAGCCATTCATGGCCAAGCTAATGATTTAGCCTTAAATCAACTAGAAGAGCCTTCATATGTCTTTTTGTACCAGGCTTTTTCTAGATGTTGGGGATGATACAGCAGAGAATAAATCGTGGTTTCTGCCCTCCTTTGTGGAGCTGACATATCCATGAGCTTTCCAAAATTTTTGGCTCTTTTCAGGGATCCAATTCAAACTTTTCAGAAAACACATGCTTTCCTGGCATGAAATGTAACGTATTGTTCATTATCTATTGCTGCATAACAAAGCACTCCACCCTTAGTGGCTTAAAACAACACCCACTGATTGTCTCATGATTTCTGTGAGTCAGGGGTGTGCACATGACTGAGCTGCCTTGTCCTCTGCTTTACAGTCTCACAGGGCAACAATCAGGCTGTTGACTGGGGTGCATTCTCATCTGGATGCTCAACTGGGGCAAGACTCTGCTTCTAAGCTCAATCCAATTGTTGGCAGCATCTCTTTCCTTGCAGTTATGGGATTGTGGTCCTGTTTTCTCGATGGCTGTTGCCTGGAGGCCCCCTCAGCTCTAGGAAGTTCCTTGCAGTTCCTGGGCCACGTGACCCTTTCATGGGCAGGTCACACATGGCTCTGCTTCATCAAGGCCAGCAGGAGAATCTTGATCTACAGTCTGATGAGCCCAAGTCTTAAATAGCAAGGGTTGTATTTGCAAAGGGATTGCTAGGTCTGATCGCTGAGTGGTTAGATGTAATTCAAGGTCATTTGAAATCTCTCTCCCTGGAGATTGCAAATGTGATAGCAGCCTTCTGTCACTGGCATTCTCTCTGAAATAACTCCAAGGTCCTCCGAACCACGTCCGGTCATTAAAATGGGACTCTGTGTACAAATTGTGATCTGCTCTGCAGGAAAGGTTAATTGAAACTTGAAAGGAGGGACATCCCTTCACCTTTGCTACATTCTGTTGGTTAGAAGCAAGTAACAGGTAACACAGGGGGAGGTGATGACACCAGGGCAGGTCGTGACCCCATGGGGCTCACTCTAGGGTGTGCCTACTACAGAAAACCAATGAAAGCAGGCAGCTAGGCCCTTGAGACTTAGAGCAGAGTGGTCACCAGAAATAAAAAACACACACTGATGAGTCAAGGCAGTGTCTTCCATGTTCTGTAAGGCACAGTCCTACTTGTACGTTGTACTCTGTTCTGTACACAGACCGTGCATCCATATGAACTAAAATGTGCTGTTCAACAATCTGAAGGAACAAAATTGTGCCATGCTGTCGGCTTGATAAACACACTGTCTCTTAATATCTGTGCCTCTGGGTGGGTATTGTTAGGTCTGATCACTGAGAGGTTAGATGTGATTCAAGGTCATTTGAAATCTCTCTCCCTGGAAATTGCAAATGTGATAGCAGCCTTCTGTCACTGGCATTCTCTCTGAAATAACTCCAAGGTCCTCCGAACCACATCTGGTTCATTAAATGGGACTCTGTGTACAAACTGTGATCTTCTCTGGCAGGAAAGGTTAATTGGAACTTGAAAGGTGGGCAAAACAGAGGCTGGTTAATGTGGGGAGCTTGTGGAGAGACCTCAGCCCTCTGGTCAAATAGCTCAAGTCTTGAGGTTCAATTTCAGTTCCTCGGACTGTTTTTATGTCTGTGTGCTCTTTGTTTCTATCCTATTGTGCAGGAAATGTCTGACTATTATGTTGAAATAGACTGAATCCTGAAAAATTTATCCCTGTTCAGCGTTTGTAAGGTTTGTTAATCACCGGGACTCATGCAGAACGGGCCTGTCCGTCCTCTCACCTATCATATTGACCCTCCCGGTAAACCTGTTACTTATTAAGAATGCACACAAAGTCCATATTGTCATGACCTTAAGTTTCCCCTTTGTAGAAGTTGGGACCCAGAAGGACTCTAGATTTTATTCTTCTATGACAGAAACAACTAGGTAGTCAGATGTGTGTGACACAGTGTTAATTTGCAAGATAGTTTGAGCTTTATATGGGTTTGCAAAACATGGGCCACCAAGCATAAGTGGTCTGCCTCTTGTTTTTGTAAGTAAAGTTTTATTGGAACACAGCCACCCCAGTTTGTTTACATATTGGCTGCTTTTGTATCACAATGGCCGACGTTAGTAGTTGTGATGGATCACATATCCATGAAGCTGAAACTATTTACTGTGAAGCCCTTTGCAGAAAAAGTTTTCCAACTTCTGCTCTAAGAGCGACAGTCATAAATATATCACAAAACCCACCTCACCGTTTAGACTGTTGCTACTTCTTAATCTGCATGACCAGCACCCATTTCTGTACAGAAAGCATTATTCTTTGCAATCTCAGTCATAAAATAATTTGCTCACAGAATTTGATGGCAGGTCGGACGTGCAGAATGGGGAGGAAGGAATTCATGATGATGCAGGGTTTTGTCAGGGACTGCCAGGGACGGGAGTTGGGATGACACGGATGTGACACTGGGGTGGGGAAGATGTGACAAGCACAGAGTCTCTGGGTGGGGAAAGAAAGAAGGATAGGTGGGACGTCCACTGTTGAGCCTGCTGTGTTTGAGATGTGACTTGAGCGCCCACATGGGATGGGTCTTAGGCAAACAGATACGTGGGTCTGGACTTGAGGGGAGACACCTAGGCTGGAAATACTAATGTCCTCAGTGACAGATGGTCTTGAAGGCCATGAATTTGAAATTCACCCAATACCCCTGGATGAAGTTGTGGAAGAAGAAGGGCTGCACGGTCATGCACCCTGACTCACACCTGTGTAAGAAGGATTCTGGGAAGCCACGAACCAGCAAGTGGACGCAGAGAGGCCAGTGAGATGGGAGGAAACACATGTGATGAGAAGCTTCGTGAGAAGGAAGTGGTGACAGTGGCATCTGAGAATGTTCACTGTGAAGGTGGATCACCGGTTCTGTGACAGAGAGCCATCGTCAGCCCGGGCAGGAGCAGCGTTACTGGGTGGCTGAAGCGAAAGCCTCTGTGTATGTGCTCAAGAGGAACGGCAGGGGAGAAGGCGATGGGGTAATGGGGGGTCTCAGCAGTATTGCCATAAACGAACGGAGCAGACTGAGCTGGTAGGTAGAGGACTCAGAGGGATAACCCAACAGTCAATTAGTTTTAAGGTGAAGAAATAATTACATAGTAGAAGCAGATGGGAATTATCCAGAAGGAAGAGGTATTTGGCATGGGAGGAGAGAGGGGAGAATTACAGAAGGGCGGGACCCTAAGTGGCCATGGCATCATGGCGGAAGTGTGAGGAAGCTTTGGACTGGGAGCAAGTCCAGCCCTCTCTGTCCCAGGACAAGAGCCTCTATGAGAGACAGGGCCCAGACAGGTGCACTGGGCATGTCAGGGTGGGATTGGTGCGCGTTTCCCCTGAACGTGTCACTCTTCATGGTGTCCTCAGGCGGTTGGCTGAGGGTGCTGGTGGGAGAAGACTGTTTGAGGGTGCGGTGACCGGCCCACCACGCATTTCCCAAAAATGTTAGTTTTTAGTACTATAAATAAAAAGCTTTTACCTTTACAAATGAAACTTTACCTTTTATATTTTCATAATACATGAAAGTGGTGTTTATCTGTCTGGGCTGTCATCCTTGGGCAGCGGTGTAGACTACAGATTTTGTCCAAGATTTCTTTCTAAATTAGGGGAGGGATGGGATTGCAACATTTCAGGGAATGTTTATGAATTTCTATAATTGCTATGAGATTTACTCTCAGTAGTCATCTTAAAAGAAGTTATCTTTATTATGTCAAATTTTATAGTCTTGGAAAATGAGGGGGTGAAGAATCCCAGATGATCTTTAGGGTTGTTGGGTAACTGATTGGCTAGGTGGGACACGTGCTCTGTGGAATGTACATCTTATCTTTTGCTTTTCTTTTTTAAAGAGGGAGGCTCAATTTTCACTGATTTTTTTTTATATGACACTTGGGAGGGTATGTGAGAATTGAGAATGATATGAGACTCTTTTGGAGGGGAATCAATGAGTTTCGAAAGCTTGTAAGAGGCTGAGCCTGGAGATTATTCCGAATGATTTAAAGACTTATCTTGTCTGAAAAGAGGGACTGGACAGGTAGCTACCTAAGGCGGGTATAGCATGGAAATGACCAAAGCATCAAATTTAAGTGAAAAATAAAAGATGCATATAAAGCACTTACCCGAATGTGAACATAGGAAACATCAAGCAGATATTAGCCATTTTTATTATGAGGGAGGAAGACAGGGTGACTCACCACTCCTGAATTCTGTAATGGGCCTGTAAGCCATAGAGTTAAAAGATTCCCCTGAATATGGGTTAGGAGGTGGCTGGGAGCCCAACTCTGAGGGTTTCTTTGGGAAATAGTAGTCAATCCATACAACTACAGGTTGCTGGATAAAAGGCCAGGGAGGGCATAGAGGATAGATACACCCACTCTGTCTCTAAGTTCAGGTGCCTCCTCTGACACTGCCTTTGTGGGAGCATGAGAGAGAAGTTGCTGTGGTCAGGCGCCTTCGTTTTGAGGGAGCGCTTTGGGTGTGCTTTGACTCAGGAAGACTTCACTGCATTTACATGCCAGGGGGAAATGACTCTTGTCAGGAAGGTAAAGTTGGAGATACCTTGGGTGAAAAGCCAAGATTCCTGGAATCGGAAACTGGGGATGAATCCAGCTTTGTGCAGACGTGCAGACACTCACGCTTCTGCTGATGCCAGCCAGCTCCCAGGATGACCCAAATGGCTTTTCAGACTGGACCATGCACACGGAAGCCTGTTAGCATGCGGAGTCCGATTCTGCAGGTGTACACCGTCTGCATTTCCAATGGGCGATGCCTCTTGGCCAAGGACTGGCCTTTGCATACACGGGTATGGACGGTGGGGCAGCGTCAAGCACTCACGTGAGTTGCCTGCTATGTCTGTGAATTCTTTTGTGATTTCTTTCATGATATTCCATAGAGAGAAATTCTGCAATTGCTGATAATGATTGAAAATCAATGAAAATGGTTTTTAAAAGTTAAAAAAAAACACTCTTTATTCAACAACGCAGACTTTAAAATTGTTGGTCTGTCTCTATCCCCAAATTGAAGATATTCACTGGGTATTGAATTCCAGATTAACAGTTTCTTTATAATCAATATTCAAAAACATCTGTTCACTCTCTTCTATCTTGCATATTTTCTGAAAATCTTTTTTTGTTTTTACTGCATATAGTATCTTTTTATTTCTCTGCTTTTAAGGTTTTCTTTCTATGTCTGGTTTTACGTGATGTGATCATGGTGGACCCTGACTGTCCTTTATGCTCCATTAGCTTGGGGCCATTGAGGTTTTTCTAATTGTGGGCTTATAATTTCAATCAGATTTTTAATACATCAGCCAATATTTTTTTCTGTCCCGTCCTCTGTCTCCTTTCCTTCTGGGACTATTATATTGTCTCCTGGCTCAGTGAGTCTCTGATCAGGTTTCTTTTTTATTTTTTCCCTCTGTTTGCTTCATTTGGATAGTTTTTATCCCTATGTCCTCACATTCCCTGCAAGTGATCTGCTGTTCTACAGTGTCTAACATTTTTAGAATCCCATCTTGCATATTTTTCATTGCTTCATTGTTACTTCTGGAAGTTCCACATAGGTTTTTCTGTATTTTTCATTTCTCTGCCCTCTGTGTTCATGTTTGCATCTACATTCCCACGCATACAGAGTAGATTTATAACAACTTTTCAAATGTCCTTTCCTGCTTATTCGACCACCTCCTTCCTTTCTGATTGTATTTCTTGAGATTACTTTTTCACCCCTTTTTGTTCTGTATTCTAGTTTCTGCTTTCTGAGGATTTTGGATTGGATATCAAATGTTGTGTGCTGAATTTTGCTATGTTTCTCCAAAAAGTGTTAGACATTGTTCTGGCATGTAGTTAAGATTGGTTTGCTCTCCCAGAGGCTGGCTTTTAAATTTCCTTAGGGCAGGTTCAGAGCAGCCTTCAGTTCAGGGCTAATTTATCCCCATTACTAAGGTGCTGGGCTACTGAGGACTCCGTTGCATGCCCTGTGTATTGTATAATCTCTCTACTCTGACTGCTTGGAATGTGCGTTGTTAGAGTACGTTGTTAGAACCCTAGGAATTGTCTGTCCTACTGTTGTCTGGTTGTCCTTCCCCCGCCTTGTGTAACTTGGCCCCTTCAGATCACCTTTCAGCCAAGCATGCCGGGCATCCCCTGCAATTCTGGGCTTTTCTCGGGGTGCAGTGTTCTGTCCTTCCTGATATCTGGCCGTCAGAAGTCACCTACTTCAGCCTCCTCGAACGTTGATCCCTTTCCCAACTCAGAAGTCACAGGGCTGTCTTTGGGTGATCCTTTCCTGCTCTGTGGACTCCAGACTACCCCCAACATCTCATGTTTAGCAATCTTCGGGCGCACGTCATTTGTGTCACCTCTCAGGGCCCATCGTCCTTGTTGACCCATTGGCCAACGTCTGGATAAGGTTGTTGCATCTAGTTTGTCCGGTTTTACAGTTGTTTACAGCAGGAGGTCAATATACAAAACCAGATTACTCTGGTTTTACAGAATCTGTTCTTTATGGTTGCAAAACATCTAGGTTTAAACACTACACTTAACTCATTCCTTCCCATTTAAGACAGCTGTCCTGTCTTCTGAGCACCTTCTTAGACCTCCTTCATTTCTCTTGCTGTCACTCCTGTTTTTCAGCCAGATATTCGCTGTACTAGAATGGTTATTTACATTTTATCTCTTTACTGAAAGGCGGTCAGAATGACAGCAGGAGCAGTAAGTTTATTCCCTATGTCCCTGTCATGGGACACACAGCTGGACACCATTCAGATGTTGCTGAACATATGCTACCACCACTGGTTGTCCTGGGATTTGCACGCATGTCTGTTATGGCTGGCGCTCATGACCCAGGCAGCTCTTTTAGGGTCTGTCTCCTGCAGTGCATTCTAGGCTTCTCCAGAGGGGAATGGAGTCTTATTTCCTTTTACACTAGTGTGCTGTTGGCTAATGTATCAATTTATAGCTCAAATCCAGAGTTTCTCAACTATGGCACTGTGGACATTTTTTAGTTAAATAATTCTTTGCAGGGGGCCATCCTGGGCACTGTAGGAGGCTGCCAGGGGCACTCCCCTCCCAGTCAGGGGGACCAAAAACATCTCCAGACCTTGCCTAGTATTCCTGGGGGGGGGGTGGGGGGGGCTAAAATCATGCCTTTTGAGAACTATATTCCTAGCCTAGGGTAGTTGTAATTTCCCTTGCACAATCTTGAGGAAATAGCATTCTATTTACATTAATTTTTATTTCACTCTGTGATGGCCCAGTCAATCTAGACCTGGCATGATCTCCACCCAGTAGTGTATAAACAAAGGAATGAGATTTCAGGAAAGCTTTCTGTGATCTTTGGATGCTTAGTAAGCATATATTTGATCTTCAACCTCTTTCTCGGTACAGAGCTCCTAAAATTGCTTGGAATTTCCTAAATGATGAAGGCATTAAAAGTGTCTTTGTTAAGTGGATAGGTAACTTTTGGAGTGCACCCAAGGATGGGCGGCTGGTTGACAGGGGAACCAGCCTGTGATCGGAGGGTTGGAATTTTCAGTCCCATCCACAGACCTCCAGGGCTGGACACTGAGTTCAATAACCAGTGGCCAATGATTTAATCAAGTATGTCTGTGTAATAAAGCCTCCATAAAAACCCAAAAGGCGGGGTTCAGAGAGCTTCCAGATCAGTGACCATGTGGGCGGATGTGGGGAGAGTTCCCAGAGAGGTCACGGAAGCCCCAGGCCCTTGCCCCATGCCTTCCCTGTGCATCTCTTCCATGTGGCAGTCCTTTTATAATTAACTGGTGGGCTAGTAGGTAGAATGTTTCTGTGAATTCTGTGAGCCACTCTAGCACATTGGTCGAGTCAGAGGAGTTGGGTTGGAGAATCCAGCCGGAAGCTGTTCTGTCCAAAGCACACAAGACAACTGGAAGTTGCTGTTGGCTTCTG
Organism: Phataginus tricuspis; assembly: GCA_029783875.1. Lineage (NCBI taxonomy): Eukaryota > Metazoa > Chordata > Mammalia > Pholidota > Manidae > Phataginus > Phataginus tricuspis. Next base: position 4,442,497 of record JAQQAC010016209.1, on the reverse strand, counting down.
AAGGGAGGGTGGATGCAGCCTAGCGGGCTCAGACTTTCCCTGTGGGATCTAATGCCATGTCTGGGTACACAGGGTCCGAATTGAGTTGGGTCATCTGACATCCTGCTGAGAAAAGTGCCTGTCTTTTCTGAAGTATGATTCTGCTTGTAACATGGGTGGATGTGATGAGTTTCCAGAGGTCGGTGGTGTTTGCAAAATTCTCTAAGATGTAGACCTATTAGAAAATTAAAATTATAAATCAGAGTAAACAGCTACATTTGACAACTTTAGAATGTATTGCTCTTTAAGGGATATTATTGGTATGAGGATTTTAGGCAATCTATCATTCACCTATAGTGTTCCCCTTTGGTTTTCATAGAATTTCTAGAGCTAATAATTCTGATACTGATATATTAGCCACCACTAATTTAAACCTTTCTATATGCCAGAATCTATGCTGCATTACAGACTTTATTTAGAGTAATATTCTGCAGTCACATCATTATTACCCTCCTTTTATATCTGAAGAAACTGAGACTTGCACAATTAATCTTGACCTCCAAGTCACACAGCTCTATCTTACTGATGTATTTGCTCTGCCGTGAGTGGAGCATGCTGTGTTTTCTTCTGTTCCCTTGTATTTGCTGTTCCCCCCTTCTAGAACATGTTTCTGTCCTTCACACCACCCTTTCCCACTGAATTCATCCTGATGGTAGATGGCTTGTCTTATGAGCTTTCTCCTTGTCTTATCCTTTTTCCCCTCCTGAGCACCTCCCTTACTTGCTGCTTCTACCTTTATATTAATGCAAATTGAACTGTTGCATGACTTTACCTCTTTGCTAATAAGCGCATAAACTGTACTGAGAGTGGGGCATACCTCTCACACTTCCACTCATCTTCAGATTCCTAGTTCCTGGAAAGCCAGTTTGGCTGAAGAATCAGTGTATACGTGCTTCCGTGGGCTAGTTATTTCACAGGCATGTCTGGTAATGTCTGTTAACAAAATGCAGGCAGAACGGGAGAGGAAGAAATGATGGTCTAACGAAGGTGCCTGGCCATCCTTGATTCTCTAGGAATTTTTGGACTTCTGAAATTATTTTGTGTGCCCAAAGATCTTCCAGCCGGATTCTAGAGCGTCACTCCCAGTGGAGAATCTGACCATTGGTTCCTCCCACATGAGGTGACACGTTTGCCTCCCAAAATAAACACAAAAGCAGGCTTAAGAAGAGGAAGCTAGATGCACATAAGATGACTGTAACTTAAAGAGCATGTACTCACGGGAAGGGACTTCCTAGTATGCATGTTTCTGATCTTCTCCTACATTTGTATTGTTCATGGCCAAGGTCTATAATTTGCCTGGGAACCAAATTAATTGTAATCACATCTAATAAATTAGTATGTGTAATTGAGTTTCCAAGCAAATTATAATTGCATTTCTTCCAAGCATAAATTAGAAATATTTGAACTGAGAAGGCTTTTTCCTATTTCATGCATATGTAGTACTTAGATGCCTTCTTTGAAAGATACAACTGGTAGGTCTTTTGATAGTATAATGTTTTTCTTTTTTATAGACATCATACATGCCCATTAAAACCTTTCTATAATAAGCTACACAGGAGAGTAAAACCAAACCATTACTCCAAATTCTGCTTTGGGATTAGCCACGGTTACGTGTAGAGAAGAGTTATCATTGCAAATCAAAGATTGCTTTCTCAGAAATGTCTACTAAAAAGGTTGGCTGTTGGGGGCATCTGGAAAATCACATTTGGGGAGGGATCCCACCATTCCCTAGTGATAAGAGGGGCTCACTGTGCCTAAACCATTACTACAAACAGTGTGGTTCATGGGGAATACCTGCTTTCCTGCTGGGGGTCAGGATTTTTGCTACATGCTAGGCAGAAGGTGCCTAGATGACCAGTCCCCAAGGTCCACTCTGGGCATTGTATTGTGTCTCTGCTGAGGTGTTCTGGCTGACACATGTCACACATGTTGAAATTAAGGGATTCGGATTAAGGAATTAAGTGCATCCAGTGTGACTCTATTAGGAGAGGACTCTTGGAAGCTTGCAACTGGTTTCCTCCAGACCTTGCCCCATCCCAGTTTCTCTTTTACTAAATTTGCTTTGCTTCCTATTGCTGTGGTAAATCATAACCCTGCGTGCAACTATATGCTGAGTCCTGTGAGTCTCCCAAGTGAGGTACCACACCTGGGGGTGGTCTGAGGGACCCTCACACATTAATATTAGGCAAACATCTTACCTGGCATCTCTGTATGCATGGTAGATTTTAATAATGCTTATAGCTTAGTATTATTTGAATGTAACAGAAGAAAAGGAACCCCCACATTTTAGGGGAAAGTTATGAAAAATATGAGATTAAAAGCATTTTTTAAATTTCAAAATTTTTGAAATATTTACTGATGTCCTAAGATTAAGTTCAAGGTAAGTCACACTCACAGGTTTCTCACATGACTCCTTGTGTACCCATCAAGTTTTCTACCGTACTGTTTCTCATGTTTAGTTTTCTTATATCAAATTCTCTTCCCTAAGCAGAGTAACTACTTTAATTTTAGTTTTATACTTATGTGATTGATAAAATGATGAATGTCTTTTATTCTAATTTCTTTATACTTGGCTTTCTAATTTGGATCATATCTTCGCTTATTTTTTAAAAACAGTCCAGAGATACCATTTTCTTTGAGGTTGTTCACAACAGACTTTGCCTCTTATACTTTAAGTCCAAATTGGATTGCACAAACTTTTTTCCCCACACAATAGGTAAGTATATATGCCTCCTTTTCTTTGTGTACTCGTTTCGTAGCAGCCCATTTATTCCTGACCTGCACCACCTGTTAGTGGTCACCTAGCACTGCTGTGGTGGTGGCAGTGGTGGTGGTGCTGGAGAACTGGTCTCAGGGGATTCTGTCACCAAGGTTATATTTCTGTTTATCTGCTGGAGCAGAAAGAGAATCCACCCAGGCCCTGGCTCTTTGCAAAGGCCGCCGTATTGGAGAGTTAGCACACGGTACAATTCTGTTGAATGGGACTGAATACCAAATGCGACGTTCCCTCTATATATGAGACCCTCATATTTATGATTTCTAACATATTAAGATCCAATAAATTGGATGTTTTTGTGTTCATCGTTTCCATGATTACTGTACAAATTTTTTTTCTTGTACAATACCCTGCTTTTTACACCAAACAAAATGGAGAATAGTTATCTTTCTCAAAAGCGTTCAAGAACCGTTACCTGACTACAGTTACTATTTCATTTTATTTTTATAAAATAAAAATTTTATAACTAAAATAATTGTATTAAAAACAATTTCCACAGGTAAGTTGGGCTTCACAAATTACCCCAGTTAGGCACTAAAAAACACCTTTTAGTTTTTTAGCTAAGAGATGAGATGTAGGAGAGATTTATAAGAATTAACTAATATTACATATGATATTCCTTAAATATGAAGGATTTCTCACTTCATCCAGTGTACCCAAGTGTATTTTCCTTTACCACTTTGCTCTCTGAATAATGACGCCCATTAGATAAGAAACTACTCTAGAAAAATACATGATCTTTCAAGACTACGCCATTCTTAGTTTTGTGGAAGGTAAGGGCAGAAGAAAGCAAACACCTAACAAAAATTCATGAGCGTGGTAACCAAGATTTTGCCCAATTTTAAATTGGAGCCAATGACCTGGCAAAAGGTTGTCGTTTGTGCGGTTTGTGAAATTATTCATATGAATAGTTTTATAAAGGAACTGTAGTCGCATTAATTTGATCATTAATAATCTGCCTTCATAGGTAGGATATAACTATGCAAAGAGGAAATGCAGCCTTTAGCACAGGCATCTTGTGTTGTCCTGCATTGGCATTTACTGTGAAGCTCACGCTCAGCATACTCACAATGATTTGGATAACTTGCAGTTTTCCTAAAACTTTCACACCCCTCTTGACAAGTCTGTGAGTAACTAATCTGTAATATCACAGGATATATTACAGGCTTAATGGTTGGCAGGTTGCTCTCTCATACCAAGTTGACCTTTGTTCATAGGATTTCCAGCTGGCCATTTGGGGACCAATTCACACAATTTCTTTATATGTAGAGTATTAATATTCACATACCATTTTCTCCAAACTGTGCACAATTTTTTCCTTATTCCACTCAACTAGTATCTTCTTATTAAGCTCTGATTGAAGGCATAGTGAAAGACCTTGTGTACAGACACCATATGTTCTCCAATTTATAAACAGGCCATTAATATTTTTTCAACCTAATCCAAGATAATTATCCAAGATAATTGATAGGCAACATCAGAATTTGCTTTCAATACATAATAAACAATCGAACGATTAACTAGAACCTCTCTGTATGGTTATTGTATCAAACTCGTGTATTTGTTAAAACGATCTTCATTTAAGTTAAACTCCTCAGAGTATTTCTTTCTTATAAGTTCCAGCCATTCCCTCTGGGCTGATCTTCGGAGTTTAACCTGGCAGGAGCATGTTGGGAATTTGTGGTTCGTCACACCAAAGAAGCAGAGACCAATTTCTCACTTTGGATCTTACACGTTTTGTCAGAATAACAGGAATTTGGACATGTTAAACAGTAAACTGGAAGCACTGGCAAAAGAAAAGAGACACCAATTACTTCTCTCCTACTGAGTACCTACTGTGGGCCACTGCTGCATAATAGGGCTTAGCTCTTTGCATGATCTCATGCAATATTCATAACATTATTTGTATTACCTCAAGCCCGTGGACCAGTCTAGAAAGTGCCAGTGGAAAGATAACTTTTTTGCTTCCCTATTTGTTTCCTTGGTCCTCAAAGTAATCACACCAGGAAATCACATTTTTGAGTTCATACCAAAAAGGGAAAAATTTGAGTAAATGTATAGAACCCCTTTTACATCAGCGGGAAGATTTAAATTACTGTGCTAATTATATTATGATCATTCTTCTTTTACCCTGTCGGAAGAATGTTTCAGATCTGGTTAGGGCACTGTTTTTATTGTTTTGAATTCTGCCCCATTAGCTCGGTAAGCAAGTTATTAAGATAAGGAGATGCCATGTCTGCTTTCCTGTCCTTCGCCGTTCAAGGGTGTGCTGGTTGGCACATAGATAATTGGGATAATGGGAGCAGAGAGCCCAGGTTTATTACCAGATTCTTGAGTCATACCTTATTTTCGTATGTACAAAAGTTTGAAGTGAGGTGATTTGATTATACCATGGTGCAAAGTAAGTCACTCTGAGTTCCCAGTTAGTAAGCAGAAAACACTTGCCAGGTAAAATAAAATTATTTTTACTTGGAAATCTCAGCCCCTGTGGCAGGTGGGAGGCTGATGGTTTTGGTAACTAAGTATTTTCTTTCAGTGCATGTAGCGTATACATTCTGTTTTCAGAGGAGAGCTGGTAACCATTCCATAATTGTTACAGATCCCTTCACACACTTTTTTGATTCCTAATTTAGGATTGGACCTAAATTTAGAACTTCAAAAGCCAATAAAGTAAAACCATCTAAATAGCCAACAGGGAAATGAACTGTGGAGTTGGATAAGAGAGAAACACCTTCAGAACCGATCATGTTTGAAATGTTATAAAGTTTTTTCTATAATTAATTAGCTACAAATTTGTGGTACTTCTCTATTGAAACTATGGCCTTCTAAGTTTTACTGGAAAGTTCTTAAGACACTATTTTAATCCATTCAATTCATGTTTTCAAATTTTACATATGACTAATTAACAACCAGTTTTCTTAGACATCCACCATTCTAATTCAAACCTTAAGAGTTATACTTCTAGCTAGTGTTTCTAGTTTTCCACCTTCTATTAATGAATTTAAGAGTGTGAAATCTTTGCCTTGTATGTAATTGTAATAGACTATTGATGCCTTGACGTATGTGAAATTTACAATATCAGAAAGAGTGCGGCTATCGCGGAACACCACTACTTGATGCTACACGCATCCCTATGGACTAGACACATTTCTAGCTCTTACATAGGCTTTTTTTAAATTGTGGTAAAATACACATAATGTAGCATTTGCCATGGTAAGTCCCATGCAGATTTTTGATTCAGTCTTTTTTGGGGAAAAGAAGTCTTTTGGAACAAAGTACACAAGCATTGGGGTTGCCCAGGGGTCGCTGGGCCACGTCTGTGCTGAACTGATTGATTTTGGGTTCTCAGTGACATTTCCAGCTGTCCACATGAAGGATGATAGGCTAAAATTAACCCTCTTTTTTGGAAAAAGGCTAGAGACATTCCTTTCTCTTCTCCCACCTCCTCAAACCAGGGGCTTTGTTGATGGTGAGGTATTTGCCTTTCTTCCTTGGTTTTTGTTAACATACCTTCGCCGTTGTGTGAAATACTCCCTTGGTGAGTGGCTCTTACCATGCACTGGCACTGCCTCCTGCCAGGAGAGCTGGGTTCCCTGTCTGAAGAAAGGGAGGTGCCGCTGGCAGAGCGCGGGCAGGCCTTTCAGGGGGTGCCCAGGTGTCCCAGGTGGCAGA
>JAQQAC010016209.1:4373245-4436000 GCA_029783875.1 Phataginus tricuspis | reverse complement strand
AGGTGTCCCAGGTGGCAGAGAGCCCTATTCGGGCACCAGGGAGGAGCCGCTGGCAGAGCGCGGGTGAGCGTGAGCAGGTGTGACTCGGCCGGTCCCAGGCGTTCCCGGCCGCTGGCAGTGGAGGCTCCTGGTTGGTCTCCATGTGGAGCAGTGGCGGCACGCTAGCACTCGGCCGCTCAGTGCCGGACGCTTCCCCTGGGTTTGTGCCCACTGGCGCCACCATGTGCATCCTGGCAGCCTGCCTGCAGCATGACACCACATGGTCATGGCAGGGGCCCTCCTACCCCAGCAGGAAACTACCCCAGCGACTGGCCTGCCGTGGCCCATTTCAGATGCCGCCGGCCTGGGCATGCTGCGGCCGGCCACCTGTCGTGGTGACCGCCCAGGCCGGGTCACGTGTCCGCTGCCCAGGTAGCACTTCCTCGCAGGGCGCCGCTCTCCACGGGCGCAGCAGCCTCCCGGTCTCGCCCTCCTGTGGCTCCTCCCTGTCTAGGCCGTGGCATCGCCACATCCAGCTAGTAAGCGAGGAGGCTGCTGGGGACGTGCCCTTGGCACTGCCTCAAGCCTAGGCTCGCGGTGGCCCTGGACTTGCCACTAGTGTCACCATGGCCCCTCTAAAGAGGGTGAATGGAGGGCCACGGAGTTCACCTGACTGGACAGCGGTGTTGCAGATGATAATTGGGTTTGGAGGGACAGGCTTGGGGTTCGGGAAGGCACCTCAGCAGCAACCTTTCAAGGCAGGACGGGGGTATGGTGGGGGTCATATTGCCGACCCCCTCCCGCCAGAGGGAAGGAGGGCCGCACACGGGCATTGTTCCGTGCTTCCCTGGGTGGAGCCCCAGGAGGCGCCCAGCAGCTCCCCCTTCAGCAGCAGAAAAGGCCGTAGTGTCCCCCAACTGCCACTCATGTCCTCGCTGTGACCGAAGGCTGTTCTCAACCGCTCTTCCTAAGGAAAAAGGACGCTCTTGGTCCTCTTGTCAGTCAGGGAACACCTGTGCCCACTAATTTTATTCTGGGCTGAGCTGAAATGCCGTCAGCTGTTGCTGTTCAGAACCAACTAGGTCACCAGCACTCCTGGGTTTCTAAAGGCGGTTCGCACGCTTACTGCACCACTCAGCGGGGATTCCGTATCGGTAAGTGCACATCAGCTCTGAAGGCTGAATACTCTAACAAATGCTCCATGAACCGAACTTAGCCACTTTTTGATAAAGTATCAATATATGTGTTAAGTGCCATGAGATTTATAAAGGTTCCACAGGCCTTCAGGTAACCCATTTTGGGGAGTATTTGTAGTATATGGAGAAAATAAAAGAATACTCATTAGGAAATGAAAATATATGTTCGTATACATAGTCCAAAGGGCCCCTGAAATGCTCTATGTTTTACAAATATTTATTACCCATTACTGGACAACTGCTTGGAACTCAGAATGTGATACTCTGCGAATGGGTGTGTGTGCCACTGGCATGTGTCTGCTGTGTGTGGTCTGAAGTTACAAAGTGTCATATTCCTTCAGGAAATAGGCATGAAATATTACTTCTTTAAGAGAAAAGAAAGCAAGTGCATGTATTCTGTAAAACATTCGAGGGAAATGTTTGATTGAAGAAGAGTTCTGACCTGCCTTTCTCAGGTTTTGGACATTCGAGGTTCCGTGTCTTTAATGGGGGAATTTTCCTCTTCTCTCCCGTCAGCCTCTGTTCCCCAAAAAGAACTACGAATGCCTGACCAGCTGTGAGTTCCTCAAGTACATCCTGTCCGTGAAGCAGGGGGATTGCCCGGCGCCCGAGAAAGCTAGTGGCTTTGCCGCCGCCTGCGTTGAAAGTTGTGAGGTGGATAACGAGTGCTCCGGGGTCAAGAAGTGTTGTTCCAATGGGTGCGGACACACCTGTCAGGTGCCCAAGACACTATACAAAGGTAAAGAGCAGAGTCGAGTTGGTGCGGGGCACGTCCCAGCTCAGGGGTTTGTGTGCATGTGGAGAAGGGTGTTCCTCCACATGTCACCATTGCAAGAAAGACAAAACATTAAGAAACTTTTTTTGTGCCACATGTGAACATCTGAAAATATGAATGGATCATCGCCGTCAGCCACAATGAAGTCATATTGGGGCAGAGCACATCATTCATACTGATTATGTTTCAACTTAGCATGTAGGATGTTAACATGGTATTTTTCTCCAGTAAGAATAAATCAGTTAAGCTCCACCGGATGCACTGGAGTAAATAGATAGAAATACTTGGAAAACGGGCTGGGGATGGCATGCTTGAAAAAATGCATAATAAATACACTAGTGTGGTGGTTTTTCTGTTGGCACAAGCCAAAAACAGAAGTGTCACTGTGTGGACTTCAAACATCTTGATGAGTATCTTGAGATCCTCCATGGAGGAACTGCCCTCTTCCAGGGCATGGAGGGTGGGGAGGGATTCAACTCTTCAACCCATTTGGCAGATGTAATAGTTTGCCTTTATAGGCTGTTTGCAGAGCCCTTAACTCCTCGTTGGTAAGTGCAGCCAGGCTCTTCCTGTCAATGTGACGACGTTCTTTTATGCCAAAGTGATGCCCATGTGTTACGTCCCGTTTGGGTACCATCAGAGGATGCTGTGACACATAAAATGTTAGTATGGTTTTGGGTGTGATTTGAAGAGTGAAATAAATCAGTCCCTAGGCCCTGTTCATCACAAGTAGAAAGAGAAATCTCTCTCACTTTCATTCACACACACCAACTATATGTGATTTCTAAACATAGATAAGTTTTTTTTAAAAACTATGTATTAAACACTGTTGACCAGCCATGCAGGCGGAGGACGTGTGGCTGTTTCCAGAAGTCCATTCATGCTGTGCACCTTTGACCTCTCCTTTTCCCTCTTGGTCTTACTCAGAAATACTCTCATCTACAACTTATGTCATCCATCCTGTGTGTCTTCTTTTTGCATAGGATCCTTGGAAACCTGGCATAAATATTAGGTCTCAAATTCAGAATAATTGAATTTCCTCTTCTTACCAAGTGATGTTTCTTTAATGGATTTAAAGGATTATTGTTTTTGTACCTCTCATCATAAACCACATAAAATCCCTACATAAAATCTAACAGCATTCCATTTTTAAAAGTCTATTATTCTGAAACCTTTTCTGTTATAGATCATTTGCTATTTAAGTATTAGCATTCACCGTAAAAATAGGATGCTTTTAGAATGATGGTTGAAAACCCATTTGTAAAACCTTTCATGTTTTAAAAGCAGGGCATTTTAAAGAGGTAATATAAATTAAAATATGCTTTCAAATAAAAGCAGTGAAGAGTCAGTATGAATTTCAAATATGCTGGTTCACCGAGAATAAGGGAAACAGTCTACGAAGGGCCAGCATAAATGATTATTAAAAGGTACCTTGCAGTTTAAACCTATGCTTCACTAGTTACAATGGATTTTTTTTTTTTAAGTACTGAAGTCAGTCTTCTACAAAGTAGCTCTTTGTTTGAATTTTTTTTTGCGGAGAGAGACAATTCCTGGAGAAGAAACCATGACTGGAATAAGCAGACTCTGAGAATGACTTTTGCATGATGACGTAAGGATAATACATTGTTTATTCAGAAAGGTCTGCACGTGTACACTAGACACTTCCTCCTCTCTCTTCAGAACCCCTGAAGGCAGGCCGGTGTCCGCGTTCCGGGCGCATTTGCAGTCCTGATGTGTGAGTTAGCTGGTGCAGCCAGGAGGGGCTCCACAAGGGCCTGTGACAGCCTGGCGTGGACAGTCTCAGCGAATTAGCCACCTGCAGTCCCGCCTCGCATTCCGGTAGTCAAGCTGCTCGCTCGCTCTCAGGAGGGTCGTGGTGCTCATGGCCGCACTCTCAGGGAAAGGGTCATTTCTGACCCAGCACTGGGCTTTGTGAGAAGAGCACACTTTGAGCTAGACCACAGGCGTGTGCATCAGGCTTGGCAGGTTAGAGTACCAGCTGTCGCCGTCCCGCTCACCTCACGGCGCCCTGTTAGTGCCCCAAACCAGCCGGGGTGCAGCAAGCTGGCCCCCATCCTTCTGCTTGTCTGTGTCATCTTTGCCTTGAAGAGAGACCCTGCTCCCAGTTCCTAAGGGTGACAGCTGAGGACTTGTAATCGGTACCAGAGATACATCTAACCCTGTTCCCCCCTGGTCAGCTCTCCTGTCAGTTTTCCTTTGACTGTCCAACTGCCATAACAAGACCCTAAACCTCAAGCCATCTTTGGGCATCATTGTATTAATATATGTCATCGTACCAATATAGTATAGGTTAATGAAAAGATCTCTTGTTAACAAAAATTTCTAATCTGGTGAATTCATTGATTTATCAATTGTTTTAGGCTAAGGAATCAGGGTGCAAAATCAGTATGACATCAGGCCCCCACCCGGTCCAGAAGGTCCTTTTCAGGATAGTCATGCACACGGCACTCACTTGAGTGGACAATTTTCCTAACTTTTGCAGTAAATTGGTAGATACCCATCTCTGTCCTGCGTTTCCTTTTATTGCTTATTGGGTTAATTAAAAAAAAAACAAACCAGAAACATACAAGCTTTCAATTTGGTTTTGATTTGCGTTTGCACAGGGAAGATGGGGTACTCATTTTATAGGCAGCTTCAAAAGCTTTATGTGGTGGGAACCTGAGTTCTTAAAAATAGTACATTTTTGAAAAGATGTTCAACAAAGAGCTCCATTATATTCGAGCATTTGATTTGGTTCATGCTGTGAGTATGGTCTTTAGCTGACGCCTCTAAGCAGGTTAATACTTTATAGACCAGTATTACAGTTTGAAACAGTCCAAGGGAACAGCAGAGCCTTTCATTCACCCTCCAAATAAAGGAAATTGTTAGCAGCATCCTAGACTTGAAAACATTGGCATGGGTAGGTGAGGCCGAAATGTGCTGGTTCTCTGAAGTGCAAACCTCAGTGGAGTTGTGGAAGTGTAAATGGCTGATCTTCCATAGGTAAACTAAATGATGGCACGTTGGGCCCCTTAATTTCCCTTTAATTCCCTCCTGTTCCTATTTTAAGTCTGACTTAGCTTAGACTAACTTCCCTCCAGAAGATGTTAGGCTTTATCCTCTTCCTGCTCAAACTATGGCCTCTCCCGACTCTCAGCTGCGCCCCGTGGACTGGGCGGGGAGGACGAGGCAAGATTGTTCTCCAAATGTAAAGATTCCCGTTAATGTGTGACTTCCCAGTAACCCCATTTTCCCTTTATCATGTGCGAACTGAGGATGAAAGGTGTCTCAGTTCTTTTTCCAAAAAGATCTGATGATGGGAGTTGATTCAGTAGTTCCATTAATATCTTAATGTCTGAAATAGTTAACCTTCAGGCTTCAGGAGATGGACTAATACCAGGATCGCCCATTAATTTTTAGCATTTTGTATATAGTGACCCAACGCCTTAATGTCACAGAAACACAAAATCTTGATTATGAGAGATACTAAGTAGTGGTTGATTATTGAATCATTGGAACACTCTCTCTTGCAAGTTTTCATGACACAGATATTTTTACATGAATAATCAGATCTGGTGATTTGCAACTGCTGATTATCTCCCACCATTGACTTTTCTATTTGTATAGTTTCAACATTTTTTAAAGTATTGGGTTGCTGTTCCTTTGATTCAGCAAAACACTTAACGCTTTTCAAAAAAAAAATGTACTTGTTCCATATCGTGGGATGTTACATGATAGCTTTAAAAATTTTTTACCAGATTTTAGATAACAGTTTAGATTTCAGATGACCGATTTGTTCCAAAACGATGAAAAAAGAAAAAGTTTGGTTACTTGCATTAAAAAAAAAACACCAAGGAGAGCCACAATCTACAATGTACTCATGCCACTGGGAGGCTGAGCGAGCTAGCCAGGGCCTCGGAAGGACTGGCCGTGGGAGCTGGGGTCGGGGGGCCTGGCGTCATCTGCACGCAGTTACTGCCGACTGCTGGAGTTTCTCCCAATCAAGGGATCCAGCTGACCTTAATGCAAAGCAGACGGGCCATTTCTTAACATGCAAATCGCAAGATTATTGTACATCATAATTGAAAAGATTTCTAAATGAAGAAATTTGAACTGACATTGCCTGATGCTCATTATGTTGGATTAAGGCTCTGGTAGTTGAATGATGTTTGAGATTAAAACCTTATAGCAAGGGGATTTGGACGCATGGCTTTGCTCCTGATGAATTCAGGTTACTCCAGCGGCTGGTGTATTTATTTACTGTAGCTGCATTTATGCCAGGGGATGATACAGAGGAGAGCCAATGAGAAAGATGCCTTTGGAAGTCTTAGAGAATGTGCTCTAGGAGTTTAAAGAACTAGTCAGGCCTCTTCGCCTTACCGTGCACAAAGAAATCAAGTGACTCGCGAGATGTTCTCAGAGGCCACGTTGTCCTCCCAGCTCCGCACAGCCCTCGGTAGACTATGAGGACTAGACAGTACTGGTGGGCAAGAACCGTACAAGATTATCATTTTGTCCAGATTGGGCTCTCATTACTCTGAGCAGACACTCACCAGGCGTTTTTCTTGACCTAAAAGAATACAGAGCTACTTCTGGATTAAAGTGATTATCCGTTAACTTTGGGATTTCCATCCTATCCAGAATTGCAAGGCATTGATTTTTTTTTTTTCATATCCTAGGGCTCTTTGGACTTATTCTTGCACCTCCCAGCATCCCACTGTTTTACTGCACAGTATAATTTCAGAAAGTCTTAACCTTCTGTAAGGACGGACAGTTCTGTCGGTCCAATAAAACCACTCCATCTTGTAGACTTAATACTGCTTTACTTATTACTTAGTATTTGCCTTTTAAAAAAATAAAAGTAAATAAATGTTGGAGTAATATGACCTTGCTGGAAAAGAGAGATGTGAGTCCTTGGAAGATACGTGGCTGAGAAGGAGGCAAGGAGTGTGCGTTCTAAGTCTTCTCCCTTCCCCAAGCGACTGTCAGGCAGAGGGGTTTCCCATTGTCACAGAGATTTATGTAAATGTCTCAGCATCCTCTCATTTCTGCAGGTGTAGGCTAAGAAGGTGGGTTGGCTGTTCCTTCAGCAAACACTGAACATTTTCAATTGCAGAATGTGCTCTGCTGGGCAATAGGTGAGGTGTGGGAATGAAGGAGACAATTTCGTGACTTCCGGAGATGGGCCTGGTAGGGAGGACACACACTGTCGAATGAGCTTGCTGTAGAGAGAGGCAGTTATGTGCATGATTTGACAGGTACAGGCCGAACGTTGGGGCACAGGGCACAAGAATGGAGCCTTTATTTCCAGTTGGGAGGTTCAGGGAAAGTGGCCCCGAGGGGTGGCATTTGGACTGCAGGAAATAGTGAGTGTAGCATTTGGACTGAGCCTGGAAGTGTTCAAGTGTCTGTAATCAGAAACTACAAGAAAAGACATCTCACAGTGAAAAATGAAAAAAAGAAAACAGGCTGTGGTAGTATGAAATATGTGTTTCTAGAAAAGCTGGGTATCAAGGTAGATTGTGTGACAGCTCTGTAAACTGCCAGGAGATACCCTGAAAGAAAATGGGTATAGATCATTAAGATGGATGCCTTCCATGTGCTGCAGAGAATTTCCCCCTCTTCCTGTCGAGAATGGGATGTAACTGAATCATCTGAGAAGGAGAGGACAGCATCTCTGTGCTCTAGAGCCACCACCGTGAAGTACTGTGAAGAGGGAATTAGAGAAAAGAGATGGACTTGCAGGCACATGGCTTGGGAAGCTATTGTGCAGGTCCAGGAAGGAGAAGAAGGGCCTAAGGGAGGGTGGTCGGTGCAGAGACAGAAGGGCTTGGGACTTTCTGAAATTATTCTGAGTGATAAAATGATGGGATGCTGGGAGGTGCAAGAATAAGTCCAAAGAGCCCTGGATATGCCAGAGCAGGGCATCCTCATGCAGACGTGTATTGCAGGAGGAGGGCTGCATTTCGGGGAGAGGCATTTGCGATGGGACTCGCTGAGCAGGCAGGTGGACGGGGTGGGATTGGGTCCACGACCGTCAGGGACATTCGGGTCCCAACGTCCAAGGGATCTGTAGATCTCTGCACACCACCTCTTTTCTTTACTTGTGCCAAGTGGCTTTTCCTAATTCCAAATGTGGAAAGACGCAGAAAATTCACAGAGAAACCTGAGATCAGGTCTTAGCTCCAGACAACTTAACGTTTCTTAGACTCAATGACTTGGTGTTCAAAATGTAGGGAACTAACCCTTCCCCACTTCACGGTGTTAAAATAACAACTTTACGGCAAAGTATAGGGCTGTGCAGATAGAATCCATCAGCCAATGAGAACAGAGGTACTATCATCTGTGGTGAATATGTTCTCTAGAAAATAGTTTTTAGAAATCAATGAACTTTGGCTAGATAATAAATATGCTGTTTCGAAATTATCCAACTCCACCCACCGACATGTTCAATCTCTTGAAAATTTCCCCAAATGAGATGTAGCATGAATTGAGGTCAAAATGGAATGAGTTGAAATTCAGCCAAGTTCACTAACATGCGTCAGCTCTTTAACATTTTGTCCTTACACGTTTTTCCATTTCCTCCGCGTTTAACTCAAGAAATGGAAAGAGAGCACCATCAACTACATTTCTCAAATGACCTGCTGGTGCTTCGGGCCAATGCTCATTCTTAAAAAAAATGATATTAATGGGAACTGGTGTTCTTGGATCTGATGGCATAGAACATCATGATGCCATAGACTCTAGCTAATGCCATTAGTCTCAGATATCTTGTTAGCATTATAAATTGGTTTTAGAATTCCCTTGCCATCATGGCTACTATTTTGAACTGTGGTACTTCCATCTTTCAAACATCAGACAACTTGCATGCACTGTAGGGGTACAAAGAAATGAGGGTGATTAACTGCCTTAAAGTGAGACACCTTTGAGGGACTTTTGAAACAAGGCATTCACTTGGGCCAGAATCAAACATTGCCCATTCATCATTTTCCAATTTTAAACCATAAATTCCTAGGAGAGAGCTCCAGCAATCAACTGGGGGAATGCAAAAGACCCGTGCTATGGAAATCATTCTTGTATGGTTTGACCACAGGAGAGGATTTAGCCTTAAGACTTTTCCCTTGAAAGCAAATCTGCTCAAGATTTGAAAGGGGACCAAATGCAGGAGAATCGTGTTATAATGACGTTAGAATGTATCTGTAGAAATGGAGCGTGAGAACGAGAAAAAAGCATTTGGACTCTGATTCCCACCTTGTGTGAGTCGCACGTCTGCCTCAAGTGATGTAACCCAGTCACATTATTCATTCAGAGGAACGCACATACAGAAATTGCTCTTGAGATGACTGGGAAGAAAAAACTCCAGAGTCAGGAATCAGTGTAGACCTTCTATAAAAATGGGCAAGCTAAGAAAGAGGTAATGGTCTCGAGATGTGGTGGCCTGAACTTGGGGTCATGGGATTTCCAGTGTAGAGCCCTGATATGCAGAAATGATAGAAATGCCAATGCGAGGAGGCGAGCTTCAGTTTGCAGTAGATGAGACTTGCCTCTCCTGCCCATGTCCTTCCTCCCCGTGGCGTCCCAGAGAGCCACTTGCAGATGGTTTTACCTGACACACTCCTGTTTCAGGTGTTCCCCTGAAGCCCAGAAAAGAGTTACGATTCACAGAACTGCAGTCTGGACAGCTGGAGATTAAGTGGTCCTCCAAATTCAATGTTTCTATCGAGCCTGTGATCTATGTGGTACAGAGAAGGTGGAATTTTGGAATCCATCCCAGTGAGGATGATGGCACACATTGGCAGACGGTGGGCCAGGTGAGTGCTTCATAATCTTCCTTTTCCCCCGGAGGTAACGCCCATGCCACACGTACAGGTGCACCTCCGTCAGAATAGCCTGAGTACCGAGAGAACTTAACCGCAGGTGGAAATAATAGCATGTGTAACTGCGCAAGGCAGGATGAGTACCGTAGACACGACCTAACGGTACAACTAGAAGGCTGACTGTTGGCTTAATTTGCTCAAGCTATGTCTGGAAGGGAGATAGTTTCCTAATCTGAATGCTCACGTTTATTTCTGCCGAGAGCTGCACTTCTTGAGATAAAGTTAAAACCTAGTGGAGTTAAGGGACACGGAATACCACGAGACTAATTAACTTAGTATTTGATCATCTACATCACTTTGCTTCTCTTTCTCCTGCACGTAAGCTATTATTCTATGCCGAGACTCTAGTAGTGCTACCACAAGACTAGTTAACCTAGTATTTGATTGTCTACATCACTTTGCTTCTCTTTCTCCTGCATGTAAGCCATTATTCTATGCCGAGACTAGACTCTGGTAGTGCGGAGTATGGTTCCTATCACAGACCGACGGAGCGGAGAGTAGCCAGCAGCTCATCAGTCTTTGCTAAGTGCTTCCCTCGTCTTGGTCAACTTACGAATCGAGCGCCACCTGCCCGGCAGGTCTCCTGGAGTTCATCTCAGCACCGCAGTGTCCTTTAGTCTTGGTGTAGGAAAAGCAAAGCATTTTCTTTCATTTTAAGAGTTGTTAAATGGACTGCCGTCTGCAAGGAAACAGCATAGATATGGACAAAGAATGCATTCTCAGTATGAAACCGCTTCGTGCGTTTCCACGACGAAATGCCTCCTCCATGTTTGTCAACAGGGAAAAATTCCCAAATTATTGAAAGGCTTAGGAAAGCAACTGACAGGAAGAGCCTCTGTTTTGGCCCTCCTTTCCTGGAGAGAGGAAAGATGTTGAATGATTACAGTTCACCACTTGCACTAGGTGACAGCACATTCTTTCTTTCTCGGTCAGCTCCATGCTGCGGTACCATGCGGACATCAGTTTTTCAAATTCAAGGCTAAAACTCTGAAGGGTGAAGTCAGTACAAGTGTCGTTCCAAAGTCTGCCAAACAAGGTAGAAAGCCACGTGGAAAGGGTTCACATCCTTCCTTTGATCTCGGAAGTGTTTGGCTTCTTTTAGATATTAATGTGAACATGTCCTCCTTTTCAGTAAAGGAGTACAGGGTGAGGTTTGAGAGGGTTTCTCTTCAGTTGTCCTCCTCCAGTGAGCAGCCAGGTTGAGCCCAGCACAGGCATAGACGAGGCATAGAATGTGGGTGTTTATTCCATGGACTCGGCTTTCAGGGCTCCCACACAACACTCAGAAGCAGGTGTATTTTCCCTTAGCTTGAGAAGGAGGGAGTGGGAAGACCATAAACGTTATTTGGTATCTGGGAACTATAGCAGGAGAGAGAGCAGAACCTACATGCCGCCCCTGCCCCCAGTTTCTGTTTTTTTCTCCTTTTGACATTTTATTGGACAAAGATATATTAACATACCTTATCCTTCAGGAACATGCCTGGGTCCTTGCAAACCTTACTTGATTTACTCGATAGCAAAGAAAACTTAGGTTAACATGTCCTTGCAGAAAATGCTTGCGTTAAGTGGATTTTCCTATTTATTTCCAAAATTATGTTTGGCGTGCAAGCAAAATGGGTATTTTCCGTCTATAATCTAAAGATGGTTTCATTCTCTTGTCTATCATGTAAGATCAGCTCATGGGTATCCTCACTCCTACGTAGAAATTGGTTGATTAAATCCCTCCAGTGTTGTATTTAAAAATCTGTTAACCAGATTTAAAAACAGCCCACACACTTATCATAGGGTTTTGACTTCCAGACATCTTTTAACTCTTTGGGGTGAAATACCTATGAATGGGATCAAGCTATTGAAGGTTTCCCCAGAAATGCCTTCTTCCCTGACACTGTCCTCGTGCTGAGCCTGACTAGCCACACCTGTCCCCAAGGCAGAGGGAGGTCAAGGCTGTGTTGTGCTGCCTGATGGGTCAGTGTCTTTATAATGCAGACCAAGTGATGTGTGTGGATAAAAGGGTTCTCTGTGCTCTGTCACGTTTCCCCTCAGACCACGGATGAGCGGGTCCAGCTGACTGACATACGGCCCAGCAGGTGGTACCAGTTCCGAGTGGCGGCTGTCAACGTGCACGGGACCCGAGGCTTCACTGCCCCCAGCAAGCACTTCCGCTCCTCCAAAGGTCAGCCTCCATCTCCTGCCCCCACTCTACCCTTCCTCCCAGGCCCACATGGCATGCACATTCCCCCTATCTCTGGGTTCATAGTTAATGCTGGCCAACAGGTGGCTTTCTGTCTTTAGCAAGTGAGACCAGATGCGTTTGCGGGCACTGTGTGAATTTATGACGAAAGATATCATGGGGCTTTTACCTTCAGAGATGGTGGAATAGCATGGCGCTCTGTACACACTTTGAAATGGTACTTTCCCATTATCAACTTCTGAACCTTTGCTTCAGGATAGTCTCATCAGGCCCACGCAGTCCATTCTTGGAGGGAAGGGTTCCGTTTGAGCTATGTTGGACCATGCAGCTCTCCGCCAAATGATCGCTAAGTACAGGGTGGATCCATCTCTTCAGTTTCATAACATCCAGGATGTAGGCCCTTCCTGAGTCACTTTATCTTTATTGTCATTATGTACAGTTCCTATTTCATTGGTATTTCAAAACCACTATAGAATCTGATAAATAGAAACCATATAACATTTTTGATTAGGTTAGTCTGTGACAGTTGAAGGACATAATTTGCATACTAATAATACCTCCAAGTTTATTTCCCCAAATGTGTTTAGACGGCTGTGTACCTTCTGAATTAATTATAAAAGCGTAGCTAATCACCAAGATCCTGTTTCCCAAATAATAGATTAGTCAGGTTATCAACCTACTCACTACTAATCTGCAGTTACCCTCTTCCATGAGGGCTAATTTAAATTTACTTTGAACAACATGCATTGTGATATTAATGAATAATCTGAGACTTATGCCATCAATCACCGATCTTTGATTATGGGAACGTTTGCACTGGCTGCTATAAACTGCAATTTCTGTTCCATGATTGGGAAACTTACATGTTTCAGCTAATCTCTCTATTTCTCACTGAATACCGTTGCCACCCCTTTCTCTCCAAAATCATTGTCTCCAGTGGAGAACTCGCAACCCAAATAATTGAATATTTGGATTCAATTACAGTGCATGTTATAGACTTTGAACTCTTTCTTTTAGAAAGTCCTTTTAAGAACAGGAAGGGGCATGTTTGCCCTGCACAGAGGCATGTACAATACGCACGCTTGCAAGTGAAATCATATAGACATCAAACCTTGTCTGAAGACTGGCTCTCCCACTGCTCTGATGATTTAGAGAGGCGAGTGAAGTAATTACCAGTGGGCTCAGATGCGATCCAGGCACGGAGTCGTCCGAATGCTACCATCTGTTTGACTGCCTGGGGATCTGGTCTGGTGCTCTCAGGTCTAGGCTGCAAATTCAGACATCAGGCAGAAGTGGTTCCCCGCCTCTGCAGACAGATGTTGAGGACCTTTACGAGCTGGGTGGGACCTGTGCAGAGGTGTTTTGACAGCCCCCAGGGCTGGTCACGTGCCTGCTGATTACATAAGAGGCATCCATGCTGGGAAAGCCATAAGGCCATGCCGTCCCAGCCCTTCAGAGTATATCTGAGCACCTTCACAGTCTAGAATGACAGCTGCCATCACTCAAATTTAAATGGGCTTTTGTTTAATAAAAATGCACCATTTTGGGGAAACACTGCAGTCACTGTTGAAATGTTCTATTTCCTGCTTTTACAAATACCCCCAAAATCCAGACTTCCATACATCTCATTGTAAGGAGCATTCTAGATTTCTGTTCTTGCATTTCTTACAAACCAAAACTGTCTAAACAGGATGCATGATAGATTCTACGTTGGTTCTGGTGGCAATGTGTCAGAGAATGATGGGAATATAATAAATCTGCTAAATGGTTCAATACATGTCTTCCAGGATTTGTCTAAAGGATACCTAATTGTCTACAAGATGGTATCACATCTTTCCCTACCCTACTCAATCTCATCCAAAGTAGAAAAGTGCCTTCCTGGGTCAAAAAAAGTTTTTTAGCTACTTTATTGAAATGTGATTTACAGACCATAAAATTCTACTCTAGTCGATAGAATATGTGATGAGTTCTGCCCAGACATGTTTGGTTCGTAAGAAGCCGAAGAACAGAAATCTAGAATGTTCCTCACAGGGGGATGTGGTGAAGTATGGATTTGGGGGTATTTGTAAAAGCAGGAAATAGAACATTGTAATGATAGCTGCAGTGGTTTCAAAACATGCTGCATTTTCATTTCATAAGAGCTCGTTCAGTCCCGCTGGGCTCTGTAACTGAAACTTTGCAAGTTGTAAGCCATCCAGTGACTCCCAGTGGCTTTCAGAACGAGTCACTGATTCTAAAAGAATATCTGCACGAAGAGTGAGCAGTCATCTTGTGTATTTGAACTGGGTGCAGTCTTCATAATTTAAGGCTGGGTTTAGGGAAAGGGGAAGGGATTTGTTTTCATCTACCATGAACACCTCTGAAAATAAAAGTAAAATTAAAAAACTTGAGAAAATGGGTTTCATTTAGTTTATGCTTTCTGCCTGATAGTCATTGGGTGATAAACGTGATTTTTGAGGAAAAGCCCAAGTTCTTGTCATCCTCTTTATGGTTACATTTAAATACAAAATTAGTCTGTGCTTTGCCAGGATGGACTGGCTGTTAAGTAAGTTCATTTCCTTTTACCTCATTTATTTTCCTCTAACTCCTTAGACTAATGATTTTTATAAAAAACTCTTGAGCTGTTCACAGATGGGCAACTCATTTTCATGCTTTTTCCTCTCCTGGTGAGTACCATTTTGATTGTTAACCCCTCCCTGCTGCAGAAGACATATGGGTGAAATCAGTGGGTTTTGCTGGCAGCAGAAAGGCTGAAATAGAGGCTGCAGTCATGTCTATAATATCTTATTCAAATATTCTGCTCTCTTTGTCCCTGGTACTTCTGATGGAAAATTGGCTTCAATATTAACAACTAAAATCACAAATAATCCACCAGCCTAATGCATATGGTCCCTTTCTACTTTTATTCTATTTTGCAAATAGAAATGTTAATCTTTCCACATGGCGAATTAACTTGCTAGGTCACCTCCAGGAGGAAACCCTTTGTTAGCCACCAGACCTGCCTGGTCCAGGGTCTACCCAATCTTTTCTGTCCTGTCCCACTTGGAACAAGCCAGAGGAAGTATCAGAACAGCAGGTGTACATGTCGCCCGCTCCCAAGGGTGTTAGCACGTGGTGCTTCAGAATGTGAGCCAGGCACACGGGGCTCCCCTGCTAAAGACGGGGCTCCCCCAGAAGCCCATGGACGGTAAGCCTTTGAGCAAGTGGCTTATGAAGGACGAGACCAGGAAATGGGTTGGGTGAGAGGGGAAGCGAGACAGGGAAGAGAAGGAAAGAAGTGGAAGGTGCCCTCTGTGTGGGCAGCCAGAGCTGCTTCCCCATGGGGGGCCCAGCCACTGAACGCGGCCGCCCCCCCGCGCCTCTGTCCCGCACGTGGCCTGGCAGACGCTCAGGTGAGCCTGGCCTTCTGTGGAGCTGATGTGCCCTGACCTCGATACAAGTGCCAGGGAGTGAGGCTGAGCACGGAGTGTCTGCAGTGCCCTCTTATTTCACTCAATAGCCGCATGACTCTTGGGGCGCATGAATCCAATGCATCTTGAATTACCGTTTAAAATAAATATATGAATAGTCTTAGGAAAGGAATGCCAGCATGGTTCCACCATTTCCCAGCATCAAATGAGTCCCACATTCTCTCTCACGCTGGGAGTGAGGAAACCACTGATCGCTGAGCCCCCAAATGTGTGGGGGTGACGATGGTGGGTGAGATTTGTACCAAGAAATAAAGCACCTTTGGGTTCTGCGTTGTGCTGGTGTCTCCTTCAGCGAATTGGTGTTTAAATGTCTCTTGATCATGTTATTATTTAGTGAAGGGGCAGAAAGATTTGCAAGTCCTGCATGCTTAGTATGGGCGATATATATGGCTACGTACTGCTGTCTGTTACAAGACACTATTGACAAGGTTGCTGAACTGGGGGAACATCATGCTTGTGGCTGTGGAGGTGACAAGTTCCCTTTTGAGGTCAGAACAAGCTTTCCTTTGAAAGTGTAAAGCAAATATTATTATTGAACATATTTGAAAGCGTTACTTCCTCAGATATTGTTTTCATAATGTAGTTTCATGTTTCATAATGTTTCATAAACTAGACGATGATATTCAGGATTATTACGCCCACATCGACGGTGTGAGGCGGTTTTCCAGGGCAGTAAGGAATGATGGAGTTGATGACCCACATTAAGGAAGTGACGAAACACCTAGTATTAGTTGACCTCGTTAAACTTGAACTTTCTTTAGAGGAGGAGATGATTTTGCACTTTTCCAATGAGCCTAGAATATCTGGAAATATATATGGACACTGCTTATTTTCAGCCTATAGACATTCAGGTGCATCACGGAAAACATGAATGGCTGTGATTATCTTCACACATGTTCATTTGTCTCATGCCTTGAAGTCATGATTAACTCACAGGTTAATTTCCCCTCTTAGAAAGGGTCGGCAGCCCCGTCTTGTAGGCTGAAGACCAAGTCATCCAGCAGGAACGGAGCCTCTCGTTCCAAACCAGGAATGGCCCTCCTCTGACTTTGCAGTTCCCTGTGATCTTGTTATAATCGACCCATTCCCACGGACAGGAGTTTAAAACTGAAACTGAAATGTCACCTTAGAAGTGAAAGTTAGCACGGAGCAGAAGCCTGTTACTCCTGCAGTAAATGTTTACTGAGCGCGTCCCATGCGCTAGGCTCTCTTCTCAGAGCTTTATCCTGAGCGAGGCAAACAAAGGACACGGTGAGTCAGTTGGTAATAAGGAGAACAGTGAAGGGGGACAAAATCATGGTGAAAACTCCTGCGATGGAGGAAGGGAAGAGTAGGTAGCTTTTTGAAGAGTGCGAGAGCTGGCGGACCTGCAGGAGGGGAGGAGCGGCCACCGGGGCACTCTGGGGGAAAGCATTTGGGGAAGGCCAGAGGGAGAGCCTCAGAAGTGCCCCGGTTCTGCTGTCCGGGAAACAGCATGAGAGCAGGTGGGAATAGAGCGGGGGGGATGGGCAGTACGAAAGCAGGTCTGGGAGGTAATGGGGGGCGAGGGCAGGACATTGGGGGGATTGCCTGCCCTGCCACCCTGAGATGAGAGGCCGTGGGCAGCTGACAAGCCGAGGAGCAGCAGGACGTGGTTCCTGTAGTAATCACCTGCCTGCTGTCCTGACAAAGGACTGCGGAGGCAGCACCCCGCTGACTCGCACTGGGTTGCCTCTGGGACCTCCAAGGACACGTCCAGGAAGACCACCGAACACCCGGATCTGAGTCAGGGGTAGAGTCTATGTTGCAGACATACATGTGAGACTCACTCATCAGCATAAAGACGTGTCTTTAAGTCCATGACCGCAGGAGGTCCCTAGACCTTCTCTTGTCTTCCCGAGTCCAGAAGCTAGAGGCTGTCCTGTTTAGAGGACGAGGGACGGGGAAGAACCAGGTAGGGGAGGCCGAGAAGAGAAGCCGAGTCCCGCGGGACCTAAAGGGACTCCAGTAGAGCAGGTGCAAGTGGAGAATGGGATTCACAGAGAATGATCGGGGGCCTCGTCCCCATGGGGCACCGTGGAGATGCCCAGACGGCCGTGCTCAACCAGGGCCACACGGAAGCTTGTGCTCACCGTGCCCTCCATGGTGGGTGCAAGTTTCCCCCCACCCTGAGCCGCGGCGGCATGCTCGGACCACCTGGCACCATGTACAAGTACGTTTCTACTCCCGGGCTGCAGGTCCTCTATGTCAGAGCTGTGCATATGTTTTACATTAAAAACATATTTTACATGAAACATACAGGTATTTTAGGTCTATAATTACAATATAAATATTACAGGCCCCAGCCTGTCTCACTGAATCAGTATATCCCAGTATAAGTCTTAGATGCCCCCAGAAGGTCCGTGTTGGTTGTTTGAGAATCACTTGATCAACAGTATCGGCTAATGTGTTCTGAATTAGCCACTTACCTACACACGTGAGTATGAGATGTTCTCATTTCTTACCAATTCAGCAAGTAACCAGACCTCCAGTCCTTATAGATCTTAGAGAAAAGCGAGAGATTTTAAAAAATACTTTGTGCTTCCATCATTCCGAAAACACGACCAATCCTGATAAAAACTTGAGTATTTACCCATCAGTGTTCTTCATGTATGTCACGTTCGATTTAATGTCTTTGTACTTCTGATGCGGATGGTTTTCTAATCGGAATTATTGACAGCCTTTCCCTGGGAGGGTGTTGTCCCACGAAAGCATCTGTAAATCATTTGTGGCCAGGGGCATCTACACCTGCTCAATTCGTGGGAGAAAATGAAAGAAAGGCCCTGTAGCCTCCCACAAATTTAGTTATCTTCATATCCCTGCTGAAAATGGACGCTTGCAGAATGATAATTCCAGCAATTAATGTCTCTCAACAGAAAAAGGTTTTGGTTTATGCCACAAACCAGAAATGGTGAAACTGCAACACGGATGTTACCCAGGTGTCATCCAATTTGTCACATGGATTGTTTCTGTTTTCAGTTTGTTTTTGCTGATCTCCCGTGGCTCTGAGCTGATGCCAGGATCAAAAGCTCTGGAGGCACAAAGATGAAAACAGGAACTTGTGTGAGCTGGACGTCTGTCTTTTCTTCCGAGAATTGTCAAAAGCTTCTCTACTTTGTTCACTTATTTAATGTCCACTGACCAAATTGAATGTTCCCTCATTTTACAGAACTCTCTTCTTTTCAGTCCAGGGAAAATACCGCTGGCTTGCAGTGGGATGGAGATGAGAAGCTTAGAAGGATCCCTCTGGATTACAAAGAGGGTCCAAACCCATTCATCTTGTTGTTTTGTACACTGTAGTTTGAATGCAGGCTTACAGAGGACACCTTCCTGCTAGTTTGCAGCTGTGCTTCCTATAAAAGGCAGCGCTTCATGCGCTGGCCACGGGGTCAGGACCCGTCCAGGGGTGTGGATTTTCTCCTGCCTGGCTGGAGTCACATGGTTGCTCTTTCTCCTGGGACTGCAGATCCATCTGCACCGCCAGCCCCAGCCAACCTCCGGCTGGCGAACTCCACCGTGAACGGAGACGGGACCGTGACCGTGACAGTCATGTGGGACCTCCCCGAGGAACCGGACATCCCCATGCACCACTACAAGGTGTTCTGGAGCTGGGTGGCCAGCAGCAAGTCACTGGTCCCAACAAAAAAGAAGCGGAGAAAGACGACGGACGGGGTAAGTGGGAGTCAGAGGAAGAGGAGCTTCTTCTTGCAGGTAGGTGTTTGAGCTCAAGGTGGCCTCTGCTGAGCTTAAAGAAGAAATGGATGATGACAGGCTTCCGCCCTTTGTATTTTGACCATTCAAAGAATGGAGGGCCATGCCAGTGTGTGCCTCAACCACTTCAGGTGAGAACAGTCGAGTTTAGTCCACGGACCAGCTCCTATCCAAGGGGCAGTCGTAACTCCATAAATGAGAGGAACAAAAATTGCCTTCGTCCTATCTGTCTGGTCATAGAAATGATGTCATTCAACATGCCCCTTACATTTAGGTCTTTTTGTTTTCTTGTGTTTGAGAGCTTTGTTCATGGCTTTTCTGTCACAAGGTGTGCCCATCTGTAATCTAATCAGTGAAACAGTTCACAGCTTGGGAAATGAATGTTTGACAATGTATTTTTCTCATTGATTCAAAGAGCTTACAATGGTTTATTTTTCAGATGCCAGGAAATAAAATCGCCGAACTGTTTTCTGCAGTGAGGTTTCTGTGATAGTGATAATTTTGCATTTTATGAAATGCTTTGTGCATAAAAAGATATTCAGTTTCCTTTTAGTATACAAGGTATACATTCTTTTCTCTTGTTATGAAAGTTACATAGACATTTTCCCCTCTAATGTGTTAAGTTGGATTCCAGAAATAAATACATGTTTGCAAATGCCCAAAAAGGATAGCGAGACTTTTTTTTGCAGTGGAGGTTCCAAACTGTGTAGCACTTAGAATTACAGAACATGCCTCAAAAAGTCCGCATCACTGACACTTAGCCTTGATACTTGTGTGGTTTTATTTTTAAGAAACTTTCTGACAGTCCTACCTTTTATTTTGAAGGACTTTGTAACAAGTGAAGCTTGGTAATCCATGTTTGCTGGGAGGAAGAGGTGAATGAGCTCATGTTGAATCATAGGGACTGAGAGCAAAATGTGACTTGATAAAATGCTGGCAGCCCCCACTACACATGTGTGCACACACACACATACACATGCACACACACACGTGCATCAAGAGTTAGTAGGGAAGTCTGCAATTATTTCCATCATATAGCAATTAGATAAAACGTGAACTACAAATTGAATGGTAATTTTTAATAGGCCTTGAGTAGCCTAGATCATGGGTCACTGTCTTACAAGTCACCATCTATTTGGTCCACAGGAGGCACACTGTAAGTCGTGTGGATCACTCAAGTTCTCAATATTAAAATTTGACCAATTGATAAGGAGCATTAGAAACTGGAAATACACACACACACACATGCACACACACACAAATCCATGAGACATTGTGAAGTTTTCTTCTTTGGCTTCCCATTTCCTAAGATCGCGTGCTATCCTTGGTAGATAAGGGAAGAAGAATTTTCAAGGGAATGCTCTTTCAAAAGTGAATTTTATTTTACTTGCTAAAAATAGTAATTAGGGAGAGTGACCTGCCATCCAACAGGAAACCCTTAGAGAAGTTGGGAATTGGTTGTTTATGCAGACATCGCACAGTTTTAAAGAGGGAGAAAGTCCACAATGAGGCGCAGAGATGTTTGCTGGGCACTGACCCGGCCACACCTGGGGGAGACCAGACCAAGGGTCTGCCACTCACACTTCCCCTTCTGGAAATGCAGTCCAGGCAGCCTTCCAGAGCTGACCACATGGCACATGACGAGTTGTGCTGACCCCTCCAAAGCCCAGTCATACACTGATGCCATCTATTAACTTAACAGAGCGTGTTATGCACACAATTCTGGAATGCTCATGGAAATCATGTTCTGTCCCTGAAAAGCTCTCCAAAGACCCAAAATTATGATCAGAATGTGAACAGGTGGTTGTGGAATTTAACAAGAGGTTCAGTTATGCGATTGAGTCCGTGTTTGACGATTCCAGACGATACCCCTGGCACAGCACATTGTACACAGAACTGGAGTGCTCTCCACGGGACGGCACATGCTTCCACCCACTTGCTGTGTGGGGGACATGTTTTTTCCTTCACGGATGTTAAGAACACCACTTTGACCATGTATAGGACAGTCTTCTTGTAGCCTAGGGGCCAGTTGATATCATCACATGCATTGCATTTTGACCAGTATTTTGAAAACTGAGAGAATACCCTTATGTCTCCTAATTACACATTCTTGCATGGGACTTGAGTATCCTGTCAACGCCTGTGAGCCTTGGGAAAGGCCTGCCCTGCCGGCTCAGGAGCTGTTTCCCTCTCGGTCTCACCATCTAACACCTGGCTCACCTGGGTGTGTGGCTGGATTGCTCAGGCTTTCGTAGAATTCCCGTGTGACTGGGCAAATGACTTGTGTCTTTTGATACTGAGTATCATGCAGAGAACATGGGGTGAGTGCTCGACACTATACAAGTACAGTGGCAGAAAAAATTCTTAAACTATTTTGGCTTTTCCTACAATTTCTTGTGCAAATTTACTCATCAAAGATGTAGAATAAATATCAAAGATACACAATTAAGGCCAATTCATAGTTTGTCCAGGTGTGTGCCAACATGCACCTCTGTAAGTTTATTACAAACAGTTGTCCTTGCTCGGTGAGCTGGTGCCTAGCGAGGGGTGGTAGTCGAATTATTCATTTCCAATTTCCAGAGAGGATTAGGAATATAATTTCCAAACAAACAAACAAAAATAGCCTCAAGGCTTTCTAGGAAATTTATTCTGATCCGTAATAAAACTGGATTTTCAGATCTTAAAGGTCCCTAGGAGAATCTTTTCAAGCGGTAATTATGACCCCTCATAGGGGTTGCTTGGAAAGCTCCCTGGTGACCTGAGAACGTCAAGGGCGCATGGAAGGTGGAAGCTGGTATGCGTCACGGTGACATGTGAGGGTGTGCACCGAGGGCAAGAGGCCGGGCGCCTGGTCCTGCAGTCTGCACATCTTCTCTTCCTTCGCAGGCTCAGAATTCCGTGACCCTGGAGAGGCTGCAGGCGGACTGTGACTACAGCGTGGAGCTGCAGGCCGTCACGTACTGGGGACAGATCCGCCTCAAGAGTCCAAAGGCCGCTCTGCATTTCACAACCACACCCACCACCCACCAGAGTAAGTGACTTAACAGTTCATCACCCCGAGAGGGAGATGGTTTTTTTGTTTTTACATCTTATGAAGATGCATAAAACTTCATACCAATAGCCATGTATTGAATTTTTCTTTATTTCTATCTATTTTATGTGCAGTATTTCGGTGTCATAATGGAAACTTGACATGAAAACTTAGGTCTCATGCCAACACATTCTTATATTCACATAATTTTGGGTCCTGGTGCCTATGCATGCTGTTTTTAAGGAAAATAAAAATAGTGTTGAGTAGTGATAAACTTTTGCTTCCTCCTAAAACTAGGACATGCCCCCTTTCATTGCTGCTCCATAGGGACCATAATTATTGCTGGCAAAGCTACCTAATAGTCCACTGAGTAAATCATTCTCATCTTGGTTTTCCCTATTTCCCCTTTTTCTAAACTTGCATGTTTGCTATGAATTGGGCAAAGCAACAGGAGAGCATTGCATGTCACTAGCCAGAAAATAAGTGGCTTGCTGTGTCTGGTTTTGTGTGGAAGTGGGGACCGCTTAGAGCTGTGGTGGGGAAGCTCCCGGCAAGGCCGACGACGAGCGGATTCCAGGAGGGAGAGGGAGCAGGCTCTGGCGACGCTGATGCCCTGGGCTGGCAGAGCCCCGTGGTGTCTGCCTTTCTTCATGGCAGTGAGCCTGGTTCCGAGAGGGAAGAAGAATGTGTTTAAAGCTGGTTTGAATTTACCAAGGGCATGCCCAGTCTCCGGCATCAGATGCACTGATTACTCATAATCGTCTTCTCCCACCCGGCTAACAGTAGGATCCAAACGGGCAGGTCTGTTTGAAAGGATGCTTTCAAAATCGGCCTCGAAACAGAGCTCCTTACGTGCTTGAGAAAGAATCTCTTTGGAGACCAGATGTGAACCATCTACTGTTTCCGTGTGTGAGTCTGGGTACAGTATAGCTTTCACCTGAAAATGCTCATGAGACCTTTTTGGTGTTTAGTCACTTCATTAATTTATTAAACCTATTGTTTGTTCACTCATTCATCAAGCAGAAATGTGCGCCTATGCACGATGACCTGTCCAATGGTGGGAATGCTCACTCTGTCACACTATGAATGTGTGCGCTCTAGAATATTTGTAGTGCATAGACTCTGTATGCCCTGTGGTACCACCTAGTTACATGCACACACATGCACATGCGTACGCACGGGCAAACACACTCCCATGTGCACAGACATTATGATTACTGTCAGCACAGCACGCATTTTAATCTGTGCCTTCAAAGTGCCTAATGGTGCATTTGGAAGATAAACGTGTAAACGTGATCATACGAAGACCAGTACATCGCATGCAGGGCTGTAGGAGCCGTGCAAGCTGAAGGCGCTACGGTGGTGGTGGGGACAGAGCGTCGTGCTGTTCCTCATAGAGCCCTGGGGATGAGAACGCTGTGGGCTCACCAGGTAGGGCATCCTCCCTCCAAATGCAGCCGCCAGATGGGTGGGTGCAGAGGGTTGAAACGGAGCATTGTGTGCAGAGAGCTCGGCCCTGGGAGGCAGGGTGGGGGAGCTGAGGCAGCCTGACAGAAGGTGTTAGTGCATCATATGGGTTTAATGACCGTCCGTATCCTAATGATTCCCACACCTGACCACCCCTGATCTCCAACACCTTGCACTCAGCGACTTGCTCAGCATCTCCACTTGGATGGCTAGCGAGTGTTCCACACGGAACAGATCCAAACCTGAGCTCTCGATTTCCCTCTCGCACCTGCTCTCCCCTGGCTCTCCTACCTCAGAGGGCCCCACCATTCACCCTTGTGTTGAAGCCAAAAATCAAAGGCCATTCTCAAGGGTTCCCTTCCCTTTCCTCTGGAAGTCTATTCTTTAGGAAGCCCTTTGCTCTCTGATTTCAAATGCTCTATGCAACCTGCAGAGCCTTTCCCACGTTGAGGCCGTTGTTGCCTTCTTCTTATAAAATTAAAACAGCCTCCCAGTTAGTATTTCTGTTCCCGCTCTTTCTTACACATCTGTTTTGTAGATGCAGCCAGTGCTCAGAAAGTATGAGTCATGTAGCAGACGGTCCTCGCCTGAGGTCCGCTCCCGTGAGCGCCCCTTGGCCACCTGTGCAGTTTGCTTCTCCCGAATTACACCCTTCACCCTTCATCCCCTTTGTCCTCTCAGACCCAAACCCTTTAAACTTCCCTTTCCTCCAAGACATTTTCATTGGTTTCTCGTGGTAGGGGTTTCATCTGTCGTGTAAAATAACTTTGCCTTTTGAGCTCCTTCTGCTTTTTTTCCCAATGGCCAACAATCCTGCCCCACTAGAACCTGGTATGACATTGCACACTGCCATAACGTCATACGGCTTTCTCCCCACAGTAAACGCTGGCCATTCTTGACCTTACATCCTCTGGGGATATCTCCCCTAATTAGCTGCTTCCTCTGCCCCAAGTATGATTATAAACCTTCTCTGTGACACATACCTTAAGCCACAGTGTGGTCTAAATTCCTCCGTCTCGGAAGCTGCATGGTTCCCCACAAACAGAAGCATATCTACCCTTTCCCACATGTTTACCGTCTCCTGCCCTCTGTCGTCTGAGGGAGCGGTGCCCTTCCTTATGCAGATGGTAGCCTCCACTGTGTAGGGTCTAGACTCCTGCCTTCCCAGCTTGGAACCTACCCACTGAACCAGAATCTCATCTGCTCAGAGAACATGGATCATCTCTGTGCCCACAGCCATCTTCAGAGTCCATCAGCATCACTCCAGAAATCTTTGTGAAACCAACTGAATCCCTCTCTTACCTATAAGTCAACCAACTCTTCTCCATGGAAGAGGTTGTTTCTGACTGTTAATGTCACTTCCTGATCTTTTTAAAGTAGATCACGTTTTACTTGGCCAATAAACAGATATGAAAGCTAACCCATCAAAGGCCACTTTCTAAGGATTCACGGCTTCTTGTCACATGGATTCAGAAAAGTATTAAAGGAAAATAAAAAAAGTAATAATGCAAAGTACCTGTCATAACACATTGGTCTGGGGCTTGGTGTCCTATGGGAGTCTGGCTTTATAACGGATTATGCAGGATATAGCTGAACATCTGTCAGGGTTTTATACACCAATGATGATATATAATCTCATAAACACTAGTATACGACTTTTACAAGAACATTGTATATTTCATCATGGACCAACTAGAAGTGAAGAATAATTACAGCTTTATAGTATAAGCAGGGGAAGTTATATTTTATAGGAAGGAGAATGGTAAATGTCAGCATGTAATTTTTTTTTGAATTATATTTTTACAGGTCTGCAGGCTACTAGGTGCTTTAGTGATAAAAATTTCTATGCAAGCAAAGGCTGAATGTTTATGCAGTTTTATAAAAGGGTCCCTTGAAGGAAGAAAGACATAACACTGTCCTGAATAGAAATGTAGCTTGCTTTTCTGGAGGCAGGAGGAATATATTTCCAGGATTGGCAGATTCTGATTGTTTTACAGTCACCTTATGCAACTGGAATATTCTTCTAACTCTCCAAAATAAAGGTGGGGAGGAGAGAAAGTACCCCAAATCTCTCTGTTAAAATTAATCAAATTTTTAGCATTAAAAAAAAATAAGTCACTCAATTCTCTTCACTTTACTACTATAAAGAGTCTAAATCAGACCTCATTCCTTTTGAGAATATGTAAAAATGATTTTCCTTCCGGTTTTGTTTACTAGTGAAAGTGGACGGGTCACCTTTGAGTCCGGAACATGTTCCCAGTACTGAAGGTGCCTCTCTGTCCTTTCCATGTGCCCTGCCTACGCGTTGATGTATTTCTGCACTAGAGTCATTCAGTAAAGCAACAACCGTCCAATCTTCAGCTATAGGAAACTATGTTTCTACATATATAATAAACAATAAAAGTTTGCATAAAATAGAAAGTAGGAAGACCATTCACTTTAGAGGTGAAACATACAATCTAAACTTCTGTCTTGATTATACACAGGCAAATACTCTACATCGCAGATAGTTAAAGGAGTCAGAAGCATAAATGGGCTTGTAAAGAACTGAAATCCTCAGTTATTTAAAAAACAGTTGAACAATATTTCCATTTAAGGTCTTGCACCAGGTAATGTGTAATGTTGGTATTTCTAAGAAGAGTTATCTGTATTGTTTCCATGATACCATATTTTAATATTATTTTGTGTGTTTCCTTCACAACTACAAAAGAAATCTGTAATGAGAAATACTATGTATATGTCTTATTTAAGTCAGAGCATCTCTCAAGCCTTGAATTCATATCAGTTACCAACTTAAATTCTGGGGATGACATGTAATAGGCTTTTGGGTATCCTGACCTATCGTGAAGGAGGGGTGCCATCAACCTGAGAATGTAAGAATCTGCAGTTTTATGTTACATTTCACTGTAAAACACAGTCACTGAATTAGGAATGCATAAGAGAATGAAGTTAAATGTACTGGGATGAATATAAGGTTATGTAATTGTTTTTAACAAGTGAATTAGAATGCTGTTCTTTGTTGCAGAAGAACCACTTGGGAAGTCTAGAAAAAGCGGGATGCACATAGAGCCCCCATTTCCAAGAAAACCGCCCACCCGCCTCCTCGAAATTGGAGCTCCATTCTACCAAGACGACCAGCTGCAGGTGAAGGTCTATTGGAAAAAGACCGAAGGTGCGCACACGTTCTCTGTCTGGTATTTGCTTTAATTAGCTAGTGAAATAGTGGTACCTGTGCAGAAGGCAATGTCCAGCCTTGGTATTCATGCTAAGGAAAACAGTAGCCGGACAAAACACTTCAATACTTTTTTAAAAAAAATACCTTGCTGTTCTGAGGACTCCCATAATCTATGTCAAGTTTTGAAATCAGCAAGTTGATGGCCCAGATTTTAACATCTCGAGGATATCCATCTATCTTTGTTTCTTTCCTACAAGTCTGATCTTGTGTCCAAAGTCCTCACAGTACTCAGTATTTTGCACTGTAAATTTTTGTCCTAAATCAAATTTTTATTTTGAAAAAAAACCATAACACAACCAATCTGGAAAATAGAAAAAAGTCACGTATTTCAGTATCATATTCATGGAGACAGCATTTTGGTGGAAAACTTGAGAAGTTTCCTTTGCATGTGTGCTTGCTCACTTACTACATAAATGTGATATGTAAATAATAAGGAAGCATGTGAAACATTTCCATATGATATTACATGAGCATTCTCTATTGTGTATTTTTCATAACATCTTAGTTGCTGCCTTCTATGGATACAGCGCAGTATCATAGCAGTGCTCCACTACAATAAAACAGGGATGTGCCTTCAGATTTCCATTATATAATTAATACTGCAGTGAACATTTATCCTTAGAATAAACTTTTTGTTTATTTGACTACTTCTTTAGACTACATTCTTTTTTATCGGTTTGTTGTCTTTATTCTGAGAATACTTATTTTGTAATATTGAAATAGTACTCGTGGAATTATTTGACATACATATTAATCCAACGTACATTTTTAGTTCTTCTGAAATGCGATTTTACTGAGATTATCAGATGCATGCCTTAAGGTCTATTGGTGTTTGGGCTCTTTTTGTTCCAGAATTTTCTTCCAAGCTGTTGACACCCATTCTGCAACTTAAATAACATTACTTTACTATTAATATTACTATCATGTTAATTAAAGTCACATTTCATTAATATTTTTTATTAAATTAAAAGTTATATATCTATATTACTAAGTTTAATAATAGTTTTATCATAAATATTAAATTATAAAATGTGATCTATTTTATCAATTTCAAATTAGAATTATATGTCAATATGATATAGTCTACAGAACATTGTGCTAATAGAATATTGAAAATGTAACAAATGCATATAGAAAATGCAAACACCTTGCAGTAACCCCCAGGCAAATATCAATAGTAATCACCCCCATGATGGCTTGTAAAGTTGAAGACTGGTCTTGCCTGTGTTTGAAATTTATCCAGATGGAATCATAGTCTGTATTCGCCTTCTTGCAGTGAGTATCATATGGGAAATAGGAAACGGACCCATTCTGCTGCATGAAGCAATAATTCGTCCATTTCTGGTGCCACATGGCTGTCCCTTGTGCACCTTCATTTAGGTACCTTTTCAGCTGTTGGTAGAGACTTGGTTTGCTCTGGTGATGGGCTACTAAGAATTGTGCTGCTGGGAGCATCCTG
This sequence comes from Phataginus tricuspis, assembly GCA_029783875.1. NCBI lineage: Eukaryota > Metazoa > Chordata > Mammalia > Pholidota > Manidae > Phataginus > Phataginus tricuspis. The sequence goes on along the minus strand of JAQQAC010016209.1, from coordinate 4,407,591 downwards.
TGAACACCTGTCTTTGGTGCCAGTGTTCTCCCATAGAGGCGGCATTCTTAGGTCCTATGGAGCTGAGCTTTAGATGGCACAGCGTTTCAAGGTGCTTGTACCAACGGACACTCCCACTGGGAGGCTCCGACCTGGGCCACGTTCTCTCCACCAGGTGGAACGTCCCACCTTTTCAAGTTTAGCCACTCGGGTACCTGTGTAGTGACAGCTCGGGCATCATGTTGATACCTGTTGGATTTGCGTCTGGAACTATTTAGCTGGCCTGCCCTTCAACAGTCCTTTACCTTTGGAGTTCTAAGTCATCTGCTGGCTTTGTGAATTTTAAGTTTTTCTCTCACTCTGACCCTCTGACCTTTTTTTCCTTAATTCTTAATGGTTTGTACGCTCAGAGATGATCAATACCGTATTTTATTTCCTGTATGTTTAGTGGGCTTCTTGTCTGGTGTAAGCAATCTTTGCTTATGCAAGACTCACAGACGCACTCCCCTTATCTCATGGAATCGACACTGTTTAACCTTCCTCTCTGAGGCTGACTTTGCCCCAGACTTGAGGGCTTGGTGTTTTTCTTTCTCTTTCTTCACTCTTGATCTCCAGCTGACCTTGCATCATTTATTTAAACATGATTGTTCCCTCAAAGCTTTGTGGTGCCACTTTTGTGAGAACTGAAATATACATATATATATATATATATGCAAGTTAATTTTGATCTTTGTACTGGGCATATGTCCCCACATTGTTAGCCACTATGGATTTATAAATATTTTTAATAATAGTCTTCCACTTGTTTGCTTTTTTCAAATTGTATTGCCTATTCGTGGCCCTTTGCATTTTTATATAAACGTGCATTAATTGGTCATTCTCCACAGAAACCTGAGATCTTTACTGAGATTGCGATTCATCTCATGTCACTGATGGGAGAATTCACACCTTGAAAATCTACAAACGTGGTATTTTCACTGACCGCTAAGCGATCGTGCTTGTCCTGAAGATTTTCAGTGTGTATACATGTAAATGTATGCTTCCGTATCTGCACATATACACATACACACTACCTTAAATAATGCCAGAGCTCAGGAGATAGCTGAGAGGTAGAATGTGGGTTTGAACCAGAGCTCTAGCACCGTACGCTTACTTTGTGTTTGAGTCTGCAAATGTGAGTTCCTTTCCACCAGACCACATGGCCACTTCTTAAATACTAAGACAAGTCATGCTCTAACTAAAGTTTTGCATTTTTCCCAAAAGCCCTTTTCCTTAAGTTAGGTCCATCCTGTTTCCTTTTTTATTTTAAATATGGAAGCAAAATCAACATAGAAAAACAGAGGCGCTCCATTCTGCAGGAGCACCTGGTGGGGGTGGGTCATAGCAACCTTTGGGGGGTCCAGAGCAGAACAAGGTGGAGAGCATGTGTTGCACTGTTATTGCACAAAATTTCTCCTTCCAGAAGCTTTAGAAGGCAGCCACCATGTGACCTGCAGGATCCCAACGCAAAGTTTCCCAGACATTATAACACAAGCGCATTCATAATTATTACAGATACAGGAAGGGAGACGCCTTCTAAATCAACATGCAGTCCTACTATTATATGGATTTTGTATAGGATGTGAATATGGGGTGTTTCTGTTACAAAAAGGACATTCTGGCTGGTTTTCTGGACTTTTCAACCCTAAAAAAGTATACCTTATATGCATTATAGCAACTCAATAGACCCCTCCCAAGAGGTCTTCAACTGTGACACAGTAGCTGAATATTCTTACATTATGACGGAGTCCCACCAGCGATAAATCAGAAGAAGAGATGAAGACAAAGTTGTAAGAAGAAATTGGTCAATAGATGTCACATTGCCTGAAGGTCGTGGTGGGCGGGCTGTTGATTCTGGACTTGCAGTTAAGGACGCGCAGGCAGAAGTCTACGCGCTTCCCTGGAAACTCCCAGAGAGGGGCTTCAGGTATTTTGTATGACTTAGACAGCATGTAATTTTGGAGGGAAAGGAGTTAGGCATTTAATATGTACCCTTCTCAGCTTATTTGCATGTGATAGTTGGTTATAATTCACCTTGGACAGTGAATTTGTAGAAGAAACGTTTTTCTAAAAGTAATAGTTCCCTTTACATAATGTTAACTAGTAATTTTATTATTCTATAGCCATGAGTTCATTTTAACTGCATGATGATAGAATCCACAGACCGTTGTTCTGGCTTTTGGCTTCTGTCTTAGTGTTTGTACCCCACAAATATGAAGTTAGCTCTGACAGAGAGAAAACATTCATCCTTCTGCTGTGCAGAAGTACCTTACGCCTTGTAGGTGCTCAAAATTCTTAACTGTGCAAAGTCAAAAGGTTCTGTCTTACCAAAGCATTTTTTTAAACAAAAATAAAGAGAACAAGGAATTATCCCAGGAAAACATGTCATTTCAACTAACATTTACTGAGCACCTCCTTCGTGCCAGGCGCTATTTCTGCTGTTAGAGACATCCCAGAGAGACAGGGATTCCTGCCCTGATGGAATGGGCATTCTCGGATGCCTTTCCAAATACATGGCTTGGGACTTCAATTTTTTGTCAGGACAGCTGTTGTTCTGTGGTGCCCCAAGATGACCTCTATTTCTCAGAGCTGTAATTTCAGTGACCTCAGCATTCTGGATCATTAGACTTTTGTGAACTTAGAGATGAACATTTAATTAAAAATTTTGCAGCCCTTCATTTACACCAGACACTGAGAGTTAGACATATTGAGAAATAAATGGAATAATACATTTACATTTTGAAGCATATTGAAAGTGAATTTCAATATTAAAAAAAAACTTTTCAATGTATATTCTTTATAATATATCTTATTTGTGGAAGGAAGGACTTAAGTTCAAGAACCATATCAACGAGGCATTTATCATAGACTTTTCATGGCTGTCCCCTTAGGAAGCATTTGATATAATGACGTTTATAGATTGGGCCCTGGACCATATCCTAAAATATAAGCTCTTAGGATTTTAGTAATTGGCAAGGTGAAACCAAAGATGAGATATTTGTATAAATGATTTCCATGGAAGCAACTCAACTAACAGATACAAACATGGGTATTTTCTCATTTTTTTTAATGTCCCGAAACTCGGCTTCTGGGGGCACCGTTAAAAATGCTTTGAGGCAATTTAAAATCTAAGTTTAATATTCAGCAGATAAAATCAAGAGGACTTGGTGATGTGTTGAGGGAAATGAAGGGTGACAGGGAAGACGAGGAGAACATATCTATAGCTGGATGCTGGCGGGGTGCATCGCCTGCAGTAAGGGCAGTGTTGGGTGGGCAGTTGGGGTGGTGAGCATGTTGAGTTTAAAATGCACTGGAGGCAGTGGAGAAAAGTAGGAATTAATGCAGTAGGAGGTGAAGGTGCTCTCCTGACTTTCCCCAGAATTAGGCGGCGTACAGTGTACACAACTGTATACAGTTTTCCTTGCTTGGATCTCAGGAGAGGTCAGACGTGGAAACCTAGAGAGAGTTTGAACGAGGGAAGGAACCTGTATGGAGGACCTTGAGCTTTGAAAGCAGGACAACGGGGATGACCTGGCAGAGGACACAGCTCATGCCCAGAGGGATTAGAGAAAATGGAGATGGGCGACAGGCCAAGGGAGCAAGGGTTTCGAGAAGGAAAGGGGGTGAGGAATGTCAGAGACTGCTCAGGCTACATGGGAGATGTGGGAAGCTGTCTCCTGGGCTGAGTGGCCCGCCAGTGATCATTCTTTAAGTAGGAGGATATGATTTGAATTTTGCCTGTCCAATATGTTAGCACTAAAGTGTGAAGATTGGGTTTAAGGCAACAAAAGAAAATGTGGAATTCATTAGGCACGTAACACAAGAGGCTACCTTTTACAACTGATTTTAAAATGGTAAGAGAGTCAGTCAGTCCTCGGTATTCCCTGGTCCCGTGTTGACAGACTCATCTGCTCAGTAACATTTACGTGGAACCCCAAACCAATGCTCAGGACACTTTTGTGGTGCTGTGCAGAGATGCACATGCGTAGAGTGGCGATAAATCTGAGGACCCTGTGTACACGTTCCCAGCAGGGCGACCCTGTGACTTCTTGTCTCAGCTCGCAGGCTGCAAACAAGCGTCCTTTGCAGGGTCTATTTAGAGCTGTTGTCTTTGTTCTTTTCTTTTCTTTTCTTGCATTGTCTTGCTTTTCTTGCTGGGGATTTTGCTATTTAAACTGGCCCCCAAGTGTATCTGCTGAAGTGCTGCCTAGCGTTTCTAAACCTTTTAAGCAAGAAAACTGTAATATGCCTCCCAGTGAACAAGATGTCTACATAAGCTTTGTTCAGGTTTGAGCTGTTGGCCTTCGGTGTTCATGAATTAGTCATGTGGTGCATTCAGAAAAAGAGAGATTTTGCTGGTGTGTGTGTGAGGCTGCTCTGTAAGGGGCTAGAGGGATGTCGAATGTGTGTGTGATGAATCTGTGGGCAACATGAAAAAGTGGCTAAATCTGTGGTTCTTGAAAATTTATAAAACAAAGTATAGCGGATGGTATGATCTTGAGGTTTCAGGGAAGGCTAAAGGGATTGACGGTCATGCTTGGACACCATCATAAAAACTTCTCAACTAGTGGGTTCAAGCTATACAGACATAAGACAATTAAGACTTTACAAGAAATATACATTACATAAGGCACCTTTAAACAGAAGCACACATGGGAGAAGATAGGTATCAACTGGCAGGCGGAACGGTTGTGACCTGAGGTTCACGAGAACCGAAGCCTGCACCCCCTCCACAAGGGCTGTTCAGGATTCTCTGACTCAGCGTTCATGGTGATTTCCTGATCCCTTGTGAATAGTGAGGAGTGTCTAGACATGGAGGCACAATGCATGCCGCCTCTTGATGGAGCTTGGACAAAATGTGCCACACAGATGGCAGAAAACGTGTTCGTTCTAATCAGGTTTAAAATTGTAGGTGTTATTATGCAACTTTGGTGAGGCCAGCAAATCAAGAGAGAACTGCCCTTGCAGAGAGGGCTTATTCCTCCCAGTGTGCAGAGAGGAAGAGCCGGGCCGCTGTGCTCAGCAGCCTGTGTGGTGGCCCCTGCTGGAGGGAACCGGCCGGGCCAGGTAAGCAGCCCCAGGGGTGGCTAGTGTGAGTACCAGTGGCGTGTGCCATGGGGGTACCTGGGCGTGGGGTGCTTAGGGCAGGAGCTAGTGGCCCTCATGGTGAGCACCTGCCAGGAGGGGTGCATGGGCTCTGGGTGGCTGGCCTGCCTACGAAAGGCATGCTTCCAGCTGACTGCTTGCTGTCCGAAGGCAGGAAGGGACAGTCCCCCCAGGGACAGCAAGGCCACCATGTGCAAACATCAGAAATACAGAAAATGAGATGTGACTAGATAAAAGGCAACTTGAGTGCAGGGGGCCAATTTGAGGGCCGAGATCGAGAATGTAGCGTTAGAAATTGAGTTTGGAAAGCGTCCTTGTGACAGGCAGCCGGGGGCTGCGGGTCTTCAGGAGAACAGTTTGGGTGAGGGCCATCAGCAGGGGGGGTGGCGTTGAAAGTCCCGGTCACACAGGTGGCCCACGGAGAAGGTGGGGGCTGTAAAGTTAGTCACGGAGAGCCGAAGGCCGGGTGCGTGCCCGCTCCCCTGAATGCCTCCTGGGGAGCTCCCGTCATGTCGGAAGGAACACGTAGGGCCCTTTTAGCATGCCTACAGGCAGAGGTCACACATCACGTAACTGTCACAGCAAGCTGGAACCCGTCCCCTGCTGTTCCTGAGCAAAGAATGTCACTCATGTGCTGTCGCCCCTTAGCGCTTCTCACTGGCTCTTCTCTGTGGCTGGAACTGCTCAGTCCAGGACGGCAGCCCCCAGCTACCTGTGGCTGTTTAGGCTGATAAATAAATTAAAATGCAGAATTGGATCCCATTGGCTGTGCTAGCCGTATTTCAGCTGCTTCACAGGTGGGGCTGACCCGGGGCCAGCACATAGGAACATTTTCAGCAGCGCAGAGGACGCTGTGGGTCATGCTGGCCAGAAGCCCGTGCCAGTCCTTCTGCCAGCCCTCTCTCCATCCGGCCTCCACAGCCGGCCTCTCCAGGAGACAGGCCTGCCACGTTATTTGAAATCGGAACCCTTGGCCAAATGCCCTGCCTCTCTCAACCTCCCGTGTTTAGCAACAGCCTTTTGCCACAAAATCAAATGTGTGCCTTTCTTTCTCATTTGCATGGCACACATACGAGCCATGAGGACCGCTGCTTCTGGGTGGCTGCTTCCCCGCTCTGCCCAGGGAGCCCTCTTCAGTGAGTCATACTTACCTATAACGTGTAAATCTTTCCCCCTGAAATGTCTTTGATGTTTGCCATGCCAAAGTTAACGCCTTGAGTAAGGGGTCTGCTTTTAACCAAACTCCACCAGGGCCCGCCTGGTGGCTCTTTATTTCTCTGATTTCAACTTCTTCTTTTCTCGTTCTGACGTGCTGCTGAGGGCCAGTTCCCGCTGCACCACCACCCTCCCCGCCTCCATCCCGTCAGAGCGCTTTGCCCTCTGGAAACCCCCATGCAGGCGGAGGCACTTACCCCCAGCAGAAGTCCCGGCTGCTCCCGCCCTGTGACGCCCGAGGTGATTATAGACCCCACAGTGTCCCCGTTCCTTCCCAGCTCAGAGACTAGCTTGTCATCATTTTCTCTTTTCCACTGGATTGCGCAAAGAAAGACGTGATGGAATGGGCTGCTGCATCTGGGGATGGGGACGTGTACAGAGTCTGTCTTCTCGCCTGTCCTTGAGACATGGAGTGGCAAATACACAGGAGGCCAGGATGCATGCCGTGAGGCAGGGGACGCCATGCACCCCACAGCAGCTGATAGGGAACTCTGCCACGGTAGGGTTCAAACGGGAAGACGTCTGATTGGCCCATTCTTTGAGGAAAATGCTTTTCTTGCCTGGGTTCAGTAGCTTCTCTACCAGGTTTATCAGAAAAATACAGGCTTCAGAGGCATGTGATGACTCTAGTCTCCTTCCAGCACAGGAGTTAAGCGAACAGCTGCCAAGTGTGACCCTGTCTTGTAGGGGTTGACCTGTCATAGAAACCATTCCAACATTATTCTCAAAACATTGTTGGCATCACTTGGCTCTGACACTGATGTGTTTCCTGCTCAGCTTTTCCACTTCAGCACAGGCTTTCCTGCGGCAGTGCGCATCCCCCTGACTTTGCTGCTTGTAACGAAACACGAATCAGCGTTCTGCAAGGAGTGCACACCTCCTTTAATTCATGTGTGCGTTACTCGGTCACCGGCAGAATTTTATTTTCTTCCTTTCTCTCGCACATTTTAAGAGCATTGGGCTTGTAGAATGTGACTTCCACATTGTTCTTTTGTGAATTTTGATGTTACAGATCCCAGCGTCAGTCACTACCACGTGCGCTGGTTTCCGGAAGTCTGTGTGCACAACAAAACCACCAGACCAGTGACATCCTCTGTCATGACCCAGGTAAGCAGATGGTCACGCCAGATAGGAAGGTGTACAAACCATTGAGGAACGGTCGACTCCTGCTCACGAATTAGCTACTGAATAAATGACTGCCTGGAACTGGAAGTATAATGGCTATTACGGTCACTCATCTCATCCTCTTTCCCATTTGACATTGCACTGAGGGCTTAAGGCTGTTTGTTGTCAACACGTGGCAGGCCCCAAAACGCAGAGCCTAAGATGTGTGGTTCTGTAACAACAATAGGCTCATAGACACTGAGAAGGGACTGGTGGTTACCAAGGGGGAACAGGATGAAGGGGCACAATAATTCGCCATCACAATATAAGTTGGTCACGGGGATGGTAGTACAGCATGGCAAATATAGGCAGTGGTTCTGTAACATCTTCCAACGTTGACACACAGTGACGGCAGTAGTGGGGGGTAAGGACGTTATAATACGGGTGACTGTTGAACCACTGGGTGGTGCATTTGAAACCAACATAAGATTGTATGTCAATGATCCTTCAATAAAAAAGAAAAAAGACACATTGTTAACAAACTCCCAGGTCACAGGAGAAATGCTTCTGAGTCTCTGTGTGTTTTATCTTGATTGGACAGAAGCTTTGAATTACTGTCTGAATTTTGACTTGGCACCATGATCAAAACGTAGTATTTCCCAGTGAATTTCTGTACGGCTGGCTAGCCATATCCCCACCACCTGTCCTATACACCACACACCAGCTTTGACTTTTAACTTTACAAGAATGCTCAGCTTTCTGGGGATAGTAACTTTACCAAAACCATTCAGTATATTGCAAGTATTTTGTGGTCACTGCATGAATTGTCGAGCAGGATAAACAAGAAAATGTGGATCAGGACATGGAATTATATGTGGTGTGAATGACAGCAGCTTGTATGTACCATAGCAGCACAGTTTAAAATATCAAAAGGCATGGCCCCTAATGTATAATCTATTGATGTATGACATTAAACAAGAACATTTTTCTTTTGAATATTTTCTAAAGCGACAAGTACAGTATTTTTAGAATCTTATGTCATCACGTGACTTCAAGATGGTGAGATAATACGAGTCACTGGGTCCATAGCCGGCCATTTCTTGCCAGATCTGACTTGTCCCAACTCGTGCTCACCAACGTTACTCCTTTTATTTTTCCTTAAGCTCCCAAAGTTTGTGGCCTTCAACAAACAAACGGGAAACCTACTTGAAAAGCAGAGAAGTAAATGAACGGAAGCAGGATTTATTAAATTTTTTGTGGGCGGGGGAGCGAGGCTTTTCCTTGGTTTTCTTAGGCGTGCTTTGGAATTGTTTGGAATGTGGCTTATTTTGGGGCGCTGCCCAGTCCTAGGCTCCTCATCTTTTGAAACTCTCAAGCTGATAGGACCTCTTGACTGAGCCAACAATGTGTCCAGTAGACATAAGAATCAAAGTCCTGCAGAGGCAGGCTGTTCAAGGCTCAGAACTTGTCTGTTTCCATTTTTAAACGATGTTTAAACACATTTATTTTCATTGCTACATTGAAGCATCGGCTCATTTGCCCATTGCTACACAGACGTCTGCCTTCTGTGCCACATGAAAGCGTTCTTGGGATATCTGCGAAGCAGTATCCTTCGTGGCTAACTTGGAATTCCAGTATATTCCCATACAAGTGCAGATTCGTTCCTGAAATAAGCAGCTCGTGTTCTGGGTCACCCCCATCTGTGTCCCCTCCAGAGATGGGCACCAGCTCTCTCCCCAGATTTCCTGCTCCACCAGCCACAGTAACTTCTGCCCTCGACCCAAGTGATTGAGGAAAGGGCTGGAGCCTGTTTTCATTTAATTCCTGTCCCATGGTGTCCTCTGCATCCATGTGGCTGCCCGGCAGGGACCCCATCCTTCACCCAGAGGGCACCACGCAAGGACATTGCATCTGTATCTTTTATACACACGCATTGAGCCCTGACAACCTGACCTAGAATGGACGAGCATAGCAGACAAATGCAAGAGCCGCACAGTGAGGAGCCTGTCACAGCCATCACGTCACCGTTCCGTGCTAGGGTCAAGTTGTATTCTAAGCCTCTTATGCCTCAACGTTTTAATCTGCTTTTCCTACCTCGGTTTAATCACAGTGTTAGAGCAGGAAGCATGAACAGCTCTCCACACGGAGGGGGAAATGCATTGCTAAAGAGGTCTTCATTGCTTTTACAAAAAAACTTACACGTAAGCTAAGCCTGTCTCTCTGAGAAGCCTGAGCTAGTTTTTCATATTTAAAGAAGTTAGACTTTTTACTTACAGCTTTACAGTGCTGCCTGCCCCGCTGCCAGGTCAGAAACACACTGGCTTTGAAGGTTACTGTTGTCTGCTTTGATGCGGAATCACTGGGGTCCCATCCAATGCTAGACGATGTGTCCAATGCCATGGGGGTGTTTCACAATTGTAATTAATCAAAACATGGACAGTGTCTCCTTTGTACTTTTTATAAAAGCCATATTGCACATACTCCCAATAGACGAAAATACCGTTGTTGGAATATGATTTCATCTCCTGCCCATTTTTTTTTATCCCTAATGAGATTTACTGCTGGCATATTCTCTATCTCTTGCTCTAGGAAAATTATATAATCCTTCAAGATCTGTCCTTTTCCTGCAAATACAAGGTGACCGTCCAACCAACACAGCCAAAGGGCCGCTTGAAGGCAGAAACCGTTTTCTTTACGACTCCGCCATGCTCCACCTTGAAGTGGAAAACTCACAGACACGTGAGCTGCCCGGGTGAAACTGGTAAGCTTTGACCTGAACTTCCATGTGCATGGCTGTGGGGTGGGTGACCCCTTGAAAATATTTCCAAACTGCCTTTCACGAGACCCTAAACATGAAAGGTGCTCCTCTTTCAAAGTGTCACATTATGCCCAGTTTTGGAGGTCATCTATGGATAAATGTACGCATGACTTTACGCCATTGGAAAGGCATCCTTTGCTGGCAGTACTATCCTTTTAGAAATGAAGGCAAACTTTATAGACTGCTCGTGCTCTGGCATGTTTTATGTAAAGCATTTCATTTTTATCCCGCCCCTTTGCCATACGAATTATCCTTACACACTTTCCACACCTTGGAAACCGGCCAGACCTCGTCTGTACCTTCCCTCCGCTTCTCCTTGCCAAAGCCCCATTCCCGCCCCGGGGCAGCTCCCCCCAGCCTGCTGAAACACAGCGCCCAAAGCACTTTCCAGTAATTTCTAGTAAGACTTGAATATCCACCCTTGTCACTGCAGACATTTCTGTTCTTGAAGAAATGGCCAAGTCCTGCCCGATTGCCAAATTCTCTCTCCTTTTTGCATCCCCAAGGCAGGGCTATAAAAATAATCCCCATGGGATTAGCACCCCTTCGCCCAGGGTTGCAGTCGGGGTAGCTCCTGCTCAAATACTGTCCCCATATGTCAAAGGGGGTGCCAGGTCCCATTTCGCTCCTCCTCCAGTAATGCTGGGGTCCCCTTCTCACCGCCGCAGGTCCTGTTCTTACCAAGGTGCTTGCGAAGCCCGAGAACCTTTCTGCTTCATTCATTGTCCAAGACGTGAACATCACAGGCCACTTTTCGTGGAAGATGGCCAAGGCCAATCTCTACCAGCCCATGACTGGCTTCCAGGTGACATGGGCCGAGGTCACGACGGAGAGCAGACAGAACAGCCTGCCGAACAGCATCATTTCACAGTCCCAGATCCTGCCTTCGGTATGTGCGCGCTCAGTTCTGACGCCCCCTGCCCGTGCGTAGTGACTGTCAGAGTTGAATATTTCTGTCGTGCTGTGTGGCTGTACAATTGCTGCTTATTTCTACATTTTCTTCTTCCAAACATATTATTTTTTAAGTATTAACAACATATCACAAGTCTTCCTTTGAATAAACTATCTAGATAAAATCTGATTACGAGAGCCAGCTCTTCCACAGACCTTATCCTGTCTTGTATGCAAGTGGTGTAACAAGTTTCTTCTACCTTTGTTCACCCCATGTCCCTCTGGTCCAAGTGGACATGCCCTGTTTGAAGTGTTAAATTGGGGGAAAAATAGCTAAAAGAAGCTTGTTGTTTTTCTTTCTTTTCCCCTTCAAATTTGGCTGGAGCCTATAGTGAGTTGGCCTGTCTTGCCGGCCACTTAATTCCTTGGCGTCAAGAAAAAAAATCATGTGTGGGCTTTTACCCTCTCCAAAAAACACCCTTTGGACATTCAACTCCTGCTCCAAAAAGGAAAAAAAAAAAAATTAAATCCCGGAGGGAAAATTTCTTAAGAATTAGAAAGTAGTTATTCCATGAATGTATTAGGTTTTATTGAGTTTGGAGAACAATGTGTTGGCATGAAAACCCACATTTTCAGTTACGGGCATTGACAGATACTGTGTTTTCAGGAGAACAAGTTGGCTCATTCATGGAAATGTGGATTATCAGGAATCCACATTCAAAAGGTGGTCAGATGAACACTTTAAAGCATGGGAAAGTCTTAACGTCAAAGAATACAAACGGAAATCCTTGAGAACTGGCAGCACAGCCAGTGTCAGTTCTGCCAAGCATCTTAGGCTGCCAAGAACTGAGTAGGTACCGAGACGATACAGCAGACCAGGGCGACATTCCAGCAATGGTGCTGTAGCGGTCCAGAGCAGGGGGCCTTGATATGTGCCACAGCCTCACACGGGGAACAAACGGTCCTGCAATATGTGTCCACTCTGCGCGTTGCTCATAAAAGGTCCCTGACAACCATCTTTTTCTCATGACCTCGTCAGGATCATTATCTGCTAACGGTGCCCAGCCTGAGGCCATCCACCCTCTACCGACTGGAGGTCCAGGTGCTGACCACGGGAGGGGAAGGCCCCGCCACCGTCAGGACATTCCGGACCCCTGACCTCCCGCCATCGGCGGCACACAGTGAGTGCTGGGCGGAGCCCCCGCCCTGTCCTGTGAAACCCTGCAGTCACGCACGTTAGGACAGTGGCCTGTGACAGAAGGAAGACTCTTCCCTGAAATTCGTCCTCCCCAGTTGTGCTTACTGAGTTTTATTCCCGCCACCTGCAGTATAAGTCATACGGCTGACGCTCAGTAACCCCCTTTCCTACACTCTCCCTCCCTCCTTTCTTTTCCGTATTTATTTTCCATATAATGCATGCTTTTCCCCCGTGTTTCAAGCCATAAATACATACGGGGAAATAAAATCTACCATCTCATCAATCAAAATATTTTTACATTATGATTTTCAAATATGATGATATAGGAAACACTATTTTGCTAAGGTTCTTGTTTTCTTGTGACATGAATTTTACTAGAAGGTGTTACATGCATTTTCTTTATAATATGACCCAAATCAATCCCTTTGATTTATTGCTAAACAAGTAAATTTTGTGAAAATTAAAAACGTCACCTGTTTCAAAACAATCTTGCTGTTGTTTAAGTGATGTACGTTTTTGTTTTCCACCTTAAATTTAAAAAGCTCTATCTAAAGGTTTGTCTGTTGGTAAGAGAACTGAGAAGCAATTCTAGTCTGACTTCTGATTTTTCAAACGATGGATCACATTTGCCCCCGATAACTTTTTATGGTAACAATTTAAAGAAAAACAAAACCTATCAGAAATGGAGAGCGTGACGGCCCCTGACCTTTGTCAAGGTTGAGTGAATGGCTTCCTGATGCTGCTCCACTGACGTTCAGATTGGTAACGCTATTTATTTTTGGACCTTTCTGAGGAAATAAAAAGGATTTTGAATGCTTAACTAATTGTAAGATGAGGAGAGGTGCTTGTCTTCTTCCTCTAGCGATGTTATGGTTTGGGGAGCGAAGAGAGGAGGGGAGAAGGGCGAGCTGGGCCGGGAGGGAGCAAGTGAGGGCGAATGCATGCGCGTGGGGGCCTGCAGACTCGCGCCGGCGTGCTGGCGGGGCCTGGGCCTGGTCTGAGGCCTCGCTGCACAGATGTCCTCCTGCGGTTTATTCCGCGCCTGGGAGCAGCCTGACTGACGTGCATACTCTGTCACTTCTTAGGACCCCATCTTAAACATCGTCATCCCCACCACTACAAGCCTTCTCCGCAAAGATACTAAACAGTTCGAAACGACGTCCACAAATCGAGCGACTGCATACCTGTTGACCCTCCGATGATTCTGGGCACTCAGAGGCAGTAGGTCCCCCCAGTGCAGCTCCCACCTAATGTCGTGGGCTAAGTTCTTCTGTCCGTCCCAGAGCCTTCTGGAAACAAGTGGCGAATAGCCAGTGAGGATGGACCCTGGTTTCCTGTAAGAACAGAAAAAACAGAGACTCAGCCTATTTAACTGCAAATTGTTTCTACCTATGGTTGCCTGAATCTCAATTACTGGGGAGCTGAGATTTCCCTGCATTTCAAGTGGCAAATTCTGGAAGGAAGTCAGCATAAAAAATACCCAAATCACATGCATACTAAGAATGAACTTAATCAATAAAACACTTTTAAATTATTGATTTGATTGAAAAACCAACTATGATTATGCAGTTTTAGACCCTAATTATTCAAATCTTTTGTAAGATGATTTTTATCATGTGTGATTTTTAACTGAAAATTTATCATCTGAAACACACCGGTTAATTTGTATTAAAAAACGTTCCCACTTGAAGCAGCCTAAGCATTTTGTGCAAAGGAAAATGAGAGTTCCATGTTGTATGAATGACATCCCAAGCCGGACGCATTTAGTGAGCTAAGCTGCTATCCAGAGTTTGCCTTGGAGAAATTAAAATTCTCTTCTGGGCATAGTTCTTAATATTTCATCCTGTAACATGAGGGATTTTCCTGATATGTTATTTATATTTTCCTTTTTTTCCCCTTAATGTGAAGAATAGCTGCTGGGTGGTTCATCTCGTTACCTCTTTTCATGTGTCTAAACATTTACAAAACCTCTTTCTTAAAATGAAAGGATCCCAACTATTGGATATTTTCAAAATATTTGCAGAGATTTGCCCTTTTCTTAGTCAAAGTAAGCTATCGGTATGGTGGAATATTCTCAGTGATAGGGCAGGGGCTTTGACTGGTAGAGGAGGACAGATCTGCCTCTGATGACTTTCACCACTCTTTCAAAGCCATTATATCTCATTGCCTTGGAAATCTCCCAGACTCCAGACTTCCCCCTTAGAGCATGAACTCACCTCGGTCTGTTATCAGTGTATACTGGGGCAGCCTTCACCCAGAAATGTTTAGTTTAGTGCAGTTTCTTGAGGGAATGCCCACATACATGCTTTGAAATCTGCATATACATTTGTGTCCTTGTCCTTATAAGTGTGTGTGTGTGTGTACACAGGCATATACATGCAAATCACACAGAAATTGTTTTCACAGCTCACAAACGGTGGATAAAGATGGTCTTCTAAAGATCTGAAGGATAATATATCTTCCCCAACAATGTTTAGTCTGAGAAAAGAACAAGGTATTACAATGAAATATTTTAAAGGAAAGGCTTCCTTCCTTTCATTATCTACCCAAGTAAAATGGGGAAACTTTCAGTAATGTCTTTGTCGGTTTTGACGGCGGAATCTGCTCATTGTGGCTTTGTTGTTACCTGGAAGTGCAGGTGCCCCGACCATCCTGGGAAGTGCTGTCCACTTGGCACCTTATTTCGTGGGGCTTCGCTTCAGTGTCTAAAGGCAGATGCAATGTAAGATGGAGGGAAACTATTTCTTTACTCTATCAATGCATATCTTTAGGAAACAAAGCCTGTAAGCCTGCCTACCTGATAACAGATACTGAAAACTGTTTCCTGTGTATTAAACCATTTTGGAAGTTGATAATGCAGCCGTGTTTTGCAGCAGCTTCATACCACAGAGAGGGGAAATCTCAGAATGCAAGTTCACATTGCCTCTGCTTTTCTACAGCTCCCAGCGTGGCCTGGGGAGGACTTAACCACAATGTGTTGTGAAATCACCTGGGTTCAAGCATTGGATATTTTGAATCGAGAGAACAGGAAACAGCTTTCATTGAAATCACCCCCGAACTTGAGCAAACACCACAGAGATCTCTGAAACTATGATTTATTCTAGTGTCTTTTTCAGCATCTAAATTTCAAATTCCTAAAATTTCAAAAATGAAGGCTTGTAATTATCAGCTACAAGTTTATATTTTAACTTAATTTGTCGTGAAGAAATTCATGTATTTGTCCTAGCCAATTCTTGTACTGTTGTATAGTCTAAAATGGAGTATATATACATAGATACAAAATATTATTAAATATTACATAAGCTTAATTTTATAAAATTTAATTATGTTTTTTTTGTCTGGGTAATAGACACAGTGAATATATTTTTACTTTGGATACAAAGATTCCAAAGCTTACACGTTCCTTAAAAAATCTAATGAGCATCTAATTTTGCTATAATGTTCAGTATGTTAAGTTTTATTACTATTATTAGAAGAAAAATGTTATTAGGCCATAAAAGAAACATGAGCTTTGAAACTCAAATGATGAATTTCAGTCATCTCCAATAATATTCAGATGTGCAAAAACAATTACAGTGTTTTGAACTTTAAAATTTTGAGCACTCTAATTAAAGGGATAGAATACATTTTTCTAAAAAACCTGGTTTTGTTGGCTGTTTCATTATAATTACATGCATTCTCTCATTTGAGAAAAAGTACATTCAGTGATAGTCAAAGGTGAGCTCATCGAAAGTAGTAAGTCATGAAGTCCAGGCAGTTGACTTGATTGCCGTGAGCTGCACACAGCCATTCATTCAGCAAGAGCGCTCACGCGGTCACAGGGACCCACGCTACTCCCCCAGTGGGGTGTGCTCTTTCCAGACATTGGCTGTTCTAACGGGACACATTAGAGATAATAAAGTGATGACAGGTAATTTTTGAGATGATTATTAAACATAGTTCAAAGTTTAAAAAGGTGTCTAAACCCCAGAACCCAGCTAACTGTGCTGCAGAGCAGCAGCTCTCGGCCCCAGCACTGTAGCCCGTGGGGCTGCGTGGGGCTCTGTGGGGCGGCTCTGTGCTCTGTAGGGCGCTGTGCAGCAACCCTGGCCCTTACCGTCTACATGCCAGAAGCGCCTCCCCCAAGTGGTGACAACCAGAAATGCTTCAGACGTTGCCAAGGCCCTCCAGGCGATAAAGTCACTGGCCGGTGTGGCTCACTGCCTTGTCGGGTGATCTTTATGAATCGATGAGAATTTGTGCCATACGAGGACCCGACGACACAGTAGAGGGGAGCTCTGGGAACAGAGGAACAGCCAGGAAGGTAGAAGATTTGGCTCAGAGCCCTAAATTGTGTCTTTCATGTCCCCTGAAAAACCTCATCAAAAGACTGAATTCTGACGTGTGTGTATCATGGAAGTACAAATACTAATTTTGTTCTGCGTACCAGATGTCATTGGTGATGTGACTTATTTAACACCCTTTATTACACCGTGTGCCATGGATTTCCTCAAGTTTATTCACTCCGTGATTGCAAATATCACTAAATCTCATTACACAATCTTTGGCATTAGAACCAGAACACAAAAGCTGAGTATCTGTTGCATGTACTTTAAAATACACTCAAAATATAAATAAATGCATAAAAGTGGGGACTCTTATCTATGATTTTGCATGGCCAGACTCAGTTTCTTACCTCTATTGAATATTTTAGCAAGCTATACAATTTGCAGCATGATTTACAGCAGTCTCTATGTAAACTTAATATTTAATTAATTACATTATAATGTGCAGATAACAGAATGGCTACCTTCTCATCCGAATGCTCTGTAGACATCATGCCCCTTACAGTGGTCATTTAAAGTCACTATTTATTTATGTCTGTAATACAAATTAGTTGATTTTTGTGCATCATGTTATTTGGAGAGAAGTCATCTTGTAAAAAACGTTTTGTAAAAACAAAAAAGTATTGTAAATAGTCTGATATTCGGCGACTCATTATTTTCATGGTAGAATTTGTACACACTGATTCAGTAATAAAGTATCCTTAAACCTGCCCACCGGCCTAGACTCATGTGTTTGCTTAAAAAAGGGCCCTTTTTTTTCCCTCCTGCTTAAGAAAAATTAAGTTTCCTACGCTCCCTGGGAGATGCTCCGTGTCCATATGAATGGAATTTGGGGTCTGGTAAATGTAACCAAGTGCGCTTCATGTTAATGAAAGGGTTTTGGAATCCGACCAGCAGCAGTTCAGAGTTCTTGCATTAGATTCACCCCTACATCCTGAGGATTCGGTGGCATTTCTTATCAGTAGTCTACAATGGCAGCGCGCCTGTGCCACCATGGTCCATCCATCAAATGCTAGTTCGGTGTAGTGCCAGGAAGCGTTGGTCCATCTCTGGGTTGGGATGGGACATTGCGGGTGGAAGGCTGCGCGTGTGCAGTATCCCCACAGTGCGTTGAGAGGCCGCCCGCCTGCCACCTGGTGCACAAAGTGCGTACAGGGATGGCAGCTCGGTGGGGGGTGGTTTCCAGGAGCCCCTGTCACCTCTCTGTCCTGAAAACCACCCTATCCTCCCTATGCTTGGTGCACAAAGGTTGCCTTGCCTGCTGTGTGCCTGCCCACGTGCTGGAGGTGGGGGGTACTGAGCGGGGCTCCTGGGGCTCCTCTGCTGGAAGTGTGGGGACAAAGCGGGAGGCTCAGTGCGGCGGGAAGGCGTGCAGTGTGCGGCTGGGAGGGACAGCGGTGCAGAGAGGCAGCCGAGCTGCCCAGGCCCGTGCGTGGCGTGCAGGCCACCGGCCTTTGTGCAGGCGACGGCGGGGGATGTACCCCAGGCTGAGGAAGCCTTGGCTGTGGAGGTGAGTGCAGGATGGGAAAAGCAGGCTTCTAGGATTCATGGAGTGCCTTTGTTTACCAACAGTGACATTTTTCTGCCCAGGTTCACTGAAAAGTTTTTGTGTTCCTGTGATCAGTTGGACGCTGCTGCCCCCAGAGATGCCTGGCTGGCCAGCCCTCGGCCACCTCCCAGCAGTCCCAGCCATGAATGCCGACACAGGGCCACAGGCCAGATGTCTGCACTGGTGCCAAGGGTCCCAGAGGTGAGTCCCAGGGACAGGAGCAAACGGGCTGTGGCTGGGGTGGAGCGGGATGTATGGGGTCACCGTCTGCAGGTGATGGACGAGATGTGCTGGGCTCAGCACGGGGCCTGTGCTACATGCCCTGAACTGTACACTTAGAAGTGCTTCCTTTCATGTTACATGAACCTTACCCCCATACACAAAAAATATTAGCAATGCCACCTAATTCCCAAATATGAGCAGAGGCATACCTCACATTCCATTGTAGGGTGGTACAACTGAATGATTCTTGCCCGTGGCAGGAGGTTTCTGTCTTTATTTGCAGTGTAAATTATCCCTGTGATTTTCAAACAAAAAGTAAGCAAAATGACGCTGCCCCCAAAGGAATGTATTGGTGTTGGTCTTGCATAAGAAACATCAGAGAAGGTGGTTTATTCTGGGCTTCCCTGGGGATGGCACAGCACGTCACAGCTGACACCAGGTCAAAGCTGGCCCCGACCTTTGTCCACTCCATGGTCTGAGGCTGCGTGGCCGCTGCACCCCCATGTGGCCTTCCGTCTGTCCTCTTCTGTGCACTCCAAAGAGCAGAGGGATTGCGGGCTCCTGTCCCAGAGAGCAGGCGTCAAGCGTATGAGAAAAATGGGATTTCTGCCCTCAGCTTTGCTTGCTTGGGCAGCCCCAGGGGGTCCACAGCGGTTCAGGGCGGGGGGAGCGCTGCGGCAGAGACTCAAAACCCAGTGACTATGTTTAGGATTGTTCTTCTGGGGCGATGTTTTCACACACATGTGTCTTGAGAACATGACTTTGTCCTAAATTGCAGAAAACTTTGACACATTCCAGCCATTTCTGGAACATGCCATTTAAGGGGAGGTAGCTGTGGGTGGGAGAAACTGAGCCTCCTCTGTGTGTGACGTGTGGCGTGAGCCCATCCTTCTCTGCCTCAGGTTTCTGACTCCAAGTCAGGACCGTGTCACTTTGTGGCCTTGGGCAAGATGGGGTTCATTATATAGACGTGTTGTGAAAATTCCAAAGTGCATGTGTGTGTGTGTGTGTGTCTATAAAAGCATCAGATAACTAAGGCAACTGTAATCCCTGAGATAATTCAGTGCAATTAATAGGAAAAAGCCCCTTAGCCATGTGTGTAGCATTCCCTGGGACTGATGGGAAGCATTCTAGAGTATGATGAGAAATGAACTGTTTCTGTAAGATCTGTGATGGAAAGCTCTGACCTACAGATAATGCAGTAAGAGGAATTTGGAAAAGCCAAGACTAAGATTGAGAAAATGTAGAATTAAGAGATAAACGGTGAATGAGAAAAGCAAGCAGAGACGGCAGGTAGACATTCGCGAGGCCTGGGGAAGAGGGCGGAGAAAGAGTAAGGCAAGAACATGAAGCCAGGACGCAGGCGCTGAGCAAAGGCAGCTATGCGCATGTGGCCACCTGTGCGGTGACGTGGGCTGGAGAAGCAGACACGAGGGAAGAACTGTGTGGAATGCAGCCTCCCGGTATAGGATTCCGCCTTACCGACCTCACATGCACAGCTCTGCCCTCCCAGCTTACCAGGCTTATGGAAGGAGTCATTCTTATTTTTTTACTTTATTATTTTGTGATTCCCATTGTAGAAAGAATAAAGAGCAGTTACTACCTTGGACCTCCATCCAGTTTCCCCCAGAAGGTAACATCTTCCCAAACTCCAGTTTCATAACCAGCAAATTCACATTATCATCCTGGAGCTTATTTACATTTTACTGCTGTTACATGAGTGTGTGTGTGTGTGTAGTTCTGTGTGATTTTATCACACACGTACATGCCATTGTGTTTTAAGCAGAACATCTGAAAGGCACACAATTACTTATATTAGTTATAAGGAAGTATTATTTATTTTTGCACATTTCCCTAAGGCTGAATACCATTTGTTTTACACTGATTTTAAGTTCACTGATATAGAAATGACCACCTCAACCTGCATTTCATACTGTGTTGAATTCCAGTCAATGAATTGTCTTCATAAAGTGGTGGCCTGTCTAGCAAGTCTGCCTAGAAAAATCTGTCTTGTCCAGTAAATCGAATTTATGTGTAAGTAAAATCTATAGATTTGAAAAGTCATTGCACAGTTACAAGAGTAATTTTTGCCTATTTATGGTCCAGAAGTGGATGTAAGGGATTAAAAAAGAAAGTAACAGTAAAATTCATCATTTGGGTAGTTTGGGAAGTTAAACATTGCCCAAAGTAGGAAAGAGATTTGAATTTCAGATTCATGTAACACTTCAAGACTGAGTTTTGAAAAATCTCCTCCTTTGATCAGCATGACCCTTGGTCCGCCACCCTGAAAGCTGGCCGCCCATTAGCATCCCCGGGGAGCTCTGAAGAACACCAGTGTCTTCTGGTGCCTGGAGGTGTGCAGTGAAGTGTGCAGATCAGGCCTGTGTTAACGTGTCCCCAGGGAGTTCTGATATACACTCAGTGCTGAGACCCACTCCTGCAGACTGGGAAGAGACGGCGAATGGTACATGTGATAAATATTCCTGCCTGCAGAGCTGAAGTAAAAGTCCCAGGGAAGTATCACCTTTGATTGCAGTCAGTTTTTTTTTTATGCTTTATGCTTGACTACATGACTCATATAACTCTAGTTACAGACATAATATGCATGCAAAGACATTCACGTGTAGCTGGATGTAGGTCTGCGGGTAAGTTGACATCTCCCATTCGGTCTTGTTTTGTCTGTCCCTGGCATTTATCATGGGAAGTGGTAATAAAACACAGAAGTAGCCAGTGGTGTTAGTAGAAATGACAGGTTTGTGTGGCCTTGAGAAACAGCTTTCAGACAGGCAGCTTCTAGGGACTGAGAAGTCGTCGGACAGTTAGAATCGATCATGTGGTGTCTTGACCAGGTTCTGTGTGACTCAAAACTGACCTGACTGACCTTTTCATCCCAGATATCTCCTCCGTCATCTCAATAGCCCATCAGATGCAACTGGGTTCATTATGAATAACGGAGACCATACCTGTTTCCTTTCTGGAGCTGACTGCTTGGCGTCGCCCCAGGTCGATCATAAGGCCCTTCTTGTAGCTTATGAGATAAACGGCATATAGCATTCACCCCTAGTGTTCACATTTCCTGAATCCCGAGTGATTGTCAGGCACCAGGCGAAGGGTGTTCTTTGCACCAGGTCATTCATTTCTACCGCCATCCTAAGGGCTGGCAGCACCTTAAAGCTGAGGAGAGTGAGGCGCACACTGTCTAAGTCAGTGTCTGATGAAATTAGGCCACCAATATCCTCGCAGGAACACCACGCTGCCAGCCCGTCCTCCATCACCTGAGGTTACAAAACGTACGATGGAGTCGGTAAGTAAGCGCATGATTTTACACATGTGGGTGTAATACTAGGTACACAGGTGTGACATGCGTATGCTGCCAAATATATTTATGTGTACGTGTCAATGTGACTTGAAGTGTAGGAGGGATTGGTTGGTTCGTTTGCTTAATCCTGTTTTGTGCTTGGTCTTGAGTTACATCAGTATCTTGACCGATTCCATCAGCAACTTGACAGCGGCAGGTTTTAGCGCCTCTGAATCGATTCTGATAAGCAGCAGACAGACAAACACTGCCTTGCAGAGCCGCGCGAACTCTCAGCGCCATTTGAAGGCTTCTGCAGTTTGCCTTCGACCTAACTTTTCTCAAAATGTGTCTCGAGTTTGGCGACTGGTGTGGATACTAATGAATATGGGTCACCTTGAAGTTCTTTTGCAAAATCTCTTCCTCATTCTCTCCTCCCTCTCTTATCCAAATCATAGAGGAGACATTCTGATTGTTCTATGATCGCACAGAAAATAATACTTTTCAGTTTCTGAGGAAATTTGGGACACTTCAGGAGACATCCTTTTAAAGCCTTTGTGAAAGACTTGAATGAAAGTGCTGTATTCATGCAGTCATCACTTTTGTTCACGATGACTCCCTACCCTGGGGTTGGCAAATATTTGCATTGTTTGCCTGGTCATTAGTTTCCTGTCCCATCGCCAATTGGATGGTACACTCGGTGTCTAGGTTGGAGGTTTTAAGAAAACTAAAAAGGCCCCTTGTGTAGGTTTGCTGAGACCAGTGGTGCTGGTTGAGAACATCACACACATGGGAAGGTCAGTGCATGTGGCTCAAGCCCACGTTTCTGCGGGCCAAGTTAAATTAGACTGTGAAGTCGGAGACGTAGTTCTCTGGGCACTGTACGTGGGCAACTGTTGCTCAATAGTCTTAAATCACATTTGTATGGATATAAGTGATTATTGAATCAGAATGTCAAATGTTCCATGGAGATATCATTATTTTTCTTAATTTAAAAAAGGATTATTGACTGAGGACTAGACTGAAGACCCAGTATTACAGTTTGTCCACACGGGGATAATTATAGCTTTCTCCAAAGACAGTAACAATGAGTGTATTTACTAGAATGCTGTTCCCAAATAAACTGGAGTGTTGACTAGACCTCTGTAGTCACAGTAGAGAGAACGGCTGATAAAGGATGCCCCAGTATTGCACAACCAGGGATGCAGAACATTTTCGTGCGTTATCACCAAATTCTCCTAACAGCACTTCCTTCCTCCAAAAGGGACACTGGCTGCAGGCTGGGGAGGAGGTGCCAGCCAGCCAGGCGTCCTTCCCTCCCTCCCGGCCGTCCCTGTCTGGCTTGCCCTTGCTGTTTCCACAGACATCCCAGAATGGTACCAAAGTGAACCCCAGCCAAATCCTGGTCCCACAGCCATGCAGGCAGAGGCTGGCCCCACGCCACCTTCCAAGCACAGACATGAGCACTCCACCTCCGTGTCGACAGAGGCAACTTTGTGCCTTCATCCGTGCGGTTCCAGGTGCTGCTCTGTCGTTGGGCGAGTGCTGGCTTCCTCGGGGAGGCCCGAGGCCAAACATGGATGGTCATCCGGTCGTGGGCACCCCAGCCCCTGTAAAAAAAAATGCAGAAGGAAACACTGCAGAGAGTCACCTGGGAAGCAGAATCCATGTCCTGCAGGGCTGGGCATGCCCAGGAAGCCAACAGCAAGCCGTTGCCCAGCACGAGATCAGCTTAAGCGAACGTGCGTTTCACAGTGAAAGCGTGTCAGAGCCCCCAAAGGGGTGTCTTATGCAGGTGGATGGCCAACCCCACGACGTCTCTGGAAGGCTTTTAAAGACAGAAATCTCTTGAGTGAATGTTTTACTGCCTTAAGATTTTGTCTTTTGTTGGGGGATTGTCCATGTGCTCCTCCCCACCCAGAACATCGAGGACTTGGCTGAGGGAGTCTTCCTGGTGTCTGTCCAGGTCCGGAAGCAAGGAGCTCGCCTTGCAGCTGGGAGGGAGCCTTCCAGTCAAATCTGGCATAAAGGACAAGAGTTTGTCTGCGTCCATAAATAAAGTTTGGTCCACTTGGGGTGCCCAGACGGGTAGACCACACTGCTCAGCGATGAGCCATTAATTGGGGTGGGAGTGGGACCCGTAGGAGGAATCTCCTGGGGACGCTGGAGCCGGATTCCATCCTGAAGCCCCGGGCCGCTCGGAAGGTTGACGGGAGCTGCACGCAAAGCAGCCAGCCGCTGGGCCACCTGCCGTGAGTCTGAACCTGCAGCTTGGAGTCCAAGCCTCTAATTATTCCACAAGGACACGGTTTTTTTTGAGAAAGCCAAAGTGTGTGTCACCGTTCTTATCTACACTCATCTGACATTGGATGGACTCCCTATTGCTTAAAAATTGTTCTCAATATCACTGTCTTCCAGAAATTTCTATACGGCCAAAGGCACTGGAGAAGAACATGAGGAGTTATTTTTCTCTCTTTCTGTCTCTTTGTCACTCCAGGGAAACGTCTGGTAGTGGACATGCCATAAACTATTCAAACACAGCCAGTGTCCCGGATGCAATCAGTTTAGAGAACCTCAGAAAGGGAGCCAGTTCTGAGCAATCCATTTTCCTGCTTTCTCCAGTGCCTCAGCGGCCCGCAGGCGTGATCTGAGGCTCCTTCTCCCAGCTTCAAACCCAGCCCTGCCCAGGAGGCCTTCCCCCGCCGCGTTAGCCGTCTTCCTTTCTGCCTTTGTGGATCCCTATGAATACATGGGGCCCATCCAAATGACCCAGGATAATTTCCCTATTGGAAAGGCAGCTGATGAGCAACTTTAATGCTCTCTGCAGTTTTCATTCCCCATGGCTATGTAAGGTGTTGCCAGAATGAAATAGTCATGTAGTAGACATTCAACATGAAAAGTTCCCATTTCTGCTCCCTGCCCTCTCAGCTCCCCAGAGGACCACACTGCTGACATGTTCATGAGCATCCTTTTATCTTTTCTTCTATGCATTTACAGAGTGGCCTTTTTCATACAAATTCAAATTATGTGTATTATTCCTCAACTTGCTTTTCTCATCTAGGAATATGCCTTACTGACCTTTTCCTGTCCCTGCATATACATCTCCCGTTCTTTCTAATTAGAACACTGTAGGCTCAAACACCATCGATGGCATAACCATCTTTCTGGGCATGGAGTTTGAGGGCTGATTTCCCCCACTGTCACTTTTGTTCTTATCTGTGTATGTGTCCTTGGAACATGTATGTGTGTGTGCCCATGCAGACTCCCCCGTCAATTGTGTGTGTGTGTGATCTCCTCGTACTTAACATCTGTGCACACATGTAGGTAGTTTTAGGATGGATTTTTAAAATAGATTCCAAAAATATATGCAGTTGATTTTTCAGAAGCTGATAGTCATACCACAGTTTTCTGGGACACCCATTTCCTCACCACCCTGTCAACTCTATTACAGGTTTCTCAAGTTTTGTCAATCTGTTGGTTAAGAAATAATATCAAATATGGTTTTCATCTTTCCTTCCAATCTGACCAGAGAGGGCTTCCCATTTGGATTGGGTCACTGGACTCTCTTGATCCATTCATTGCCCCTTATGCCATTTGCCTACATTTTTTTCTTTTTAAATTCTTTGATGTAGGCAAAAGGAACTATGATTCTGCACATTGATTGTCTGACTCAAATATAGCCAGCGTCATTCTGTAGTTTGCTTGATGTGAATTCTTGTTTATAATGCACAGGAAAAGTTCAATTTTGGTGGGGCCGGGCCCATGAATCCTCTATGGCTTCTGGGTTTGTGTCTTTCTTACTAATAGCAGCTGCATTGTAAGAATATATAGATGGATGCCTCTCAGACATCTGTAAACTTATCTATAGTTTCTACGTATCTCTTCAATGCGTCTAATAAGAGGCAGGGGAGTCTAATGTGTTTACTTTTTAAAAAAAATGGATTCACCCTGTTACCAGCAACGCTTTGCCCCTATTGATGTGAAGGCATTGTTATTGTAAGTCTCCATAGAGACATTGATTTGAGTCTAAAAAATGGCTAGTTTTCTTTAATTCATATGAATTCTTCATGCAGAGATAAAAATGTCCCCAGGTGCTGCAGAATCCACGCCTGTGCCTGGTTTCTCAAAGTTGCTCCAGGAAAACACTTTCCCTCAAACTGCAAACCCTAAAGGGGCCTTTGTGTGTGTCAGAAGCTTCTTTAGACAGCATACAGAGCGTGTTACTGATAATAGTAGTTCCCCCCCGTCCAAACAGTAGTTAGCGTTTCTTGTCACTTTCTGTGTGTGCCATTGTGCTCCAGTGACTTGAGTGCATCCTCCTTTAATCCCTGTACCAACCTGACATGGCCGGTCCCAGGACCAGTCCCACTTTACAGAGGGGAGAGAGGCCCACGGAGGCGAGGAACGTGCCCATGCTTTCAGCCGCCAGCCCCCAGAACTGCATGTTGACTTCAGCGCGTGTTCTTAACAGGAAGCCATGTGGTCCCTGAGTGTAACTGTGGAACTTGGTGACTGTCGACCTGGAGCACAGGTGCCCCTCCAGGACATGAAAACTTTCTTTTTTGAGACTCATGTGCCTGAGAATCAACATGTGGAAGGTCCCCCATCACCCGCTTTTCCACCTCACCTGCCAACATCGTTGTTCTTGGGCTTGACGGAAGACAGCCCCCCCCTCTCCGACACCCCAAGCCCCGCTGTGGTGCGTCATGAGCCTGCGTGGGAAAGCGTTCCCACAGGCCAACGTGACAACGGAAAGGGTGGTGACAGCCGAGATTTTTCCAAGAATGTCACGAGAACTCCCAGGAGAGGTTTCTGTTTTTGTAAGAAGTGAAGCATGGTGTTAGACACAAGGTATTTTGTTCAAATGATGATATGCTATTTCCGCATACATTGTAGAGTCAATGTGAACAATGACAACTTTCACTTTAGAACCCTGTGAAGATTCTTAGTAACATCTCCCAGCTAAAGGTGGAAAAAAACTTCTCCCGGTGAAGACGGGCAAGCTTTAGGGGTCGTTACTTTATGATGCAGTGGGAATGAAGGTGGCCTGCATCATCTGAACTCTAGGTCACAAAAGGCAATACAGACTCCCTCTCTGGGTCACACTGTCAGTTGCATATCGTATTTATCGTCTAACCTGTTTTAATGAAGTACTGTCTATCACAAAAGTATTATCAATTGTGCGACTTGTACAATATTTTAAAAAGCAATCCATATTTTCCCATATGCATTTCTAAAACTGAGTATCATTTAATGCATTAAATAAAATTACTGCCTGAGGAGGGAAAGCACACTTTTCCTCTGTAATTCCTCCCATTTTTAAAATGCTTAATCCTATAATTAGATCGCAGATTAGAACATACTCTGTGAAGGACGTGTAATGAGAGCTCCAAGTTTGTTCACCCACAAACCAGTCCAAGTTTATTTATTCAAGAAAATCACATGTATATTAACCAACGATTTTTTTTAAGTTGCAAATGAAAAATGAGGTATTGAAAATATTGAGACTGAGTGCTCTTATTATTAGTATGGCTGACCAGTTTCACATTCTCAAATGACAGCTCACCAGGAGTTGTCTGTGAACTGATTGTTTGAAATCCTTTATGCGTCATCCTTTATACACATGGCTGAGAGCCGGCTGCCCTGTGGAGGTGGTAGCGTAAAGCCTGGGTCAGGGTCCCAGAGCTCCTGACAGCACAGCCCTGCCCCTCACCTGCGCTTGGGGGCTGCTTCCGCGCACACAGTGGCATGAAACCCAGCTGGCCACTCTTCCGCTGGGAGTTTCTGATCCCTCTCCCTACCCTGACCCAATGGTGAACAGAGCTACAGCCTCACACCTCCTCATCCTTCCAATTTCTAAAGCTGTAGTGATGTCCTGCTTAACGGTTTCCAAAGAGTCTGACCTCCAATAAGGAGAAAGGCTTCCCTTTCTTATTTTAGTGCTGAGACTCTATAGCAAAGCGAAGGAGTATTTGAAAAGCTGCTGGTCACTGCTGTTTGCCTCACCAAGGGACCCATCCTACCCGCCAGGGATGGAGTTGGGGGTAGAGGTCAGATTCAGGGGGTGCTGTGGGAGTAGAGGTGAGAATGATACAATAGGTTTGGGGATTTTGGGGAGTAGATTTATGTAGCCAGGCTGGGGGGGCGGTCTCAGATCAGACAAAGGGAGTGCCTGTGCTTTCTTGGGTTGAATATAATTAAACAGCTGCAAAATAGAGACTTCCTTTGAACTATTTCCTCAGCCCTTTCCCAGTTTCTAATGAGGCAGGATGGGTGAAGGTTCTTAAACCCCCAAAGCCTACTTCCTAACGAGCAAGTGTAACTGTACCTGGTTTGTTTCCCTGATACGGAGCAGCTCTAGGATCTGAAGTGCACAGGGCATCATTCGAGGAAATTCTTTTGGAGATTTTGGGAAATCTTGGAGCAGGATGCTAAGGACTGTGTCGGTTTGTCCACGGGAACTTTTTTTACACTTTACAAAGAACATAGGAGGGCTTTCTGAACCATAATGTAGTAGCTTCATAAAGAGGGACTGACAGAATAGTGTCTCCTGAAACGTGGGGGGCTGGGCTTCCCCTCCCAGACCCCCTTTCCCAGCAAGCACGTCCATGGGCTCTAATCACTTGTGTGCAGTTACTACTACAAGTAGAAAAATTTTTAAGCATTCATGCTTCATTTGTTGGTATTTATTTTGCAAATTACGGGCATCTATTATTGTGTTCATAATACCAATTCACAGAGACCAATGCAGAAGTAGGTAAAGGATGGCGTTAACATAAAATTGTAATGTAAAAATGTCTTCCCATGTATTTTAATGTCTAAATAATGCATATTTGCTTTTATTCTTGTTAAAATTATATTAGCTTTAATAGTGTCCAGGGTGATTGACTTTTAATGGTCATGCTAATTAATGATGGTTTAATTATATAATTAGTGATTATCTTAACGCATTAGATACGCTCAGGGGTGGTTTGTCGCTAATAATAATGTTGAATGAGTGAACATTTCAAATGATGCTCTTGAAGCTTCAGATCTCACAGGTGAGTACGTATGTGAGCTCATTTGATGGTCATTGTGTCGGCCTCTAACATGGTTAATGAAAACCTTCTGCTTGGGATGAAATAGCCCAAGAGTCAGCTGTGCTCTTGTGTGCTGTCTTGGACTTGAGATACGGTTAAATATTTTCAATCCACAGTTTTTCTTTTTCTGGAAAATCTTAAGCTCCATGTCTATTTGTGGGGGCTAGATTTAGTGAAACCTAGAAGAAATCACCCGCCATCGCATGAAGTGTGCCCAGGTTGCATGACTGGCAAAAGGCTGGGGGTTAAGTGAAAGCCCTCCTTCACGGCACAGACCCTCCCACGTGGCCCTCGGGATGCCTCGGACAAGACACATCCCATCTACCAGGGAGGCGTCCTCATGCAGCCAGCTGTCAGGAATCAATATATCTTGATTACTCTTAATTATTTAGGTAGATGTAAATACACACAGATATCTAGGACTGTCTTCCTACATCCAAACCGGTTGTCTTAGGAATGCAGACTTATTTATATTTGTTTACACAGTCTTTAAAAAAAAAAAACTCAATTTGCCAAAGGATTGTTTTGGCCAACATTAGATAAAAAGTGAGAGGGAGATAAATATGGGTTCCTGGAACAATAAGGGCTTTCTCCACTGCTGGTGTATTTATTCACGTGTTATCTGTGTAGTACTGAAAGTTATTTTGCATTTCATTGTTTAACATGAAAAGCAAGAACAGTAAACAGTCTTGGTGTGCTATTTGATTGGAGGGCTTCATGATCTTCATCTATCATTGTAAAACCAAGTCCAGTTTATTATAACTTCTTTGGACATGATTGTTACCTGTACAACAATTTGAAATAGAAATAAATCCCAGTTAGTTTCCCCTGCAATGATGCATGATACAGGAACCAGCTCTCCAAAAACCCCCCACAAATTTGGAAATTACATTCCTGAAGAATGTATAGCATTAAAAAGAAAAGCTCTCTTTGCTAGCTTTTATGAAATGAGAATGCTGAACACTGTCTCTATTCTCCTGCAAAATGTACTTGAGTTTCTCAGAACGGTATCACTGCCAAGGAAGGGCATTGCACAGACCCTCGTCCATTTAGCACTCAATTCTCAGGAGTTTCTCCACTGGAAAAAAGTTTACAGAACTTTGCAGTTAGCTGGCAGCGTCGGATTGCACAGCCATGGCAGGACTGGGCAAACAATTGGTTCCAGGAGATGTGCTCACATGGATGTCATCTGAGATGGACTGGAAGCCTTGCCTTGGGAAGAACTGCTTATTTCAACGGCTCTCTTTTAAGGATTTTTTTTGCAGTGCAGCCACTCCTATTTGTCTTCATTGACTGGGTGTGTGCAACACCCAGAGATCCAGCCACCCAAACGCACTGGGGAAGGAAGCCCCTGAATGTTCTGATGACTTGCTCTTGATGACTTTAGTAAATTTCACCTTGACTTGAACTCGCTGGTCCACCGTAAATCACGGACCCATTAAGCCAATGAGACAGAACACCTCAAAGGCAAGCGTCGGCCGCACACTGACAAAGTACGACGTCTTCCTTGACGGTCTTCCAAATCCTGATTTTGGCAGGCATAATTTTTAAGTCTGCTATGTCTGTGAACAGATTTTTGTTTTCAGATGCAGAATATAAAATTTGTTAATGCGTATCAGCCCTGAGGCGACACAGTGTTCTGAGGCACCCTGATGTTTACCAAGCTGACGTGGATGAATGCTCTCAGCTGAAACTGGCTGGTATCAGCCAGGCATTCTCAGACTCTAAGAACATGTCTGCCAGCACATATCGTGTGGTTTCTATCCTAGGTTAGCAACATGAAGCAATAATTAATCAAATGAGTATCTCTTGCCACATTTTCTAGGTGCAGAGGTTACATGTGTGTGAGTGTGGTCATTTAAAAATTTTCTTAGAGAAATACTATTAGAAACGTGATCCTGTGTGCAGGAAAAAAATAGATTGCTTATTTGAAATCATTTGCACATGTAGGTTTTTCCTACAAAACAAGGCATCTTGAAATCTTGTGGTATTGGGGAGTTTTTATTTACATTTGTATTATTTTTCATCTCAGACTACGCTAATTATTTATGTTAAAGCATACTGATAAGTCGTAAAACACATGTACATTCTTGGAGGTTATGTTTTCGAGAGAACAAATATATTGACTTACGAAAGGATGTCTAACACTTCTAACACATTTTAATTAGCCAACAGAAAAACATCCCTGGGGAAGAAGGAAGGGAGAGTCTGTCAGCTTCCCGAACCAACCATCGCTCTTACCGATGAGATGGTGGCACACTCACAAAGCTTCCATTCATATTTCAGTAGCTATCACTTGAATGTTTTCAGAGAGCCAGTATATGCTCTGTACTATGTCCTTCAGTCTTCCTGGCTTCATCTGCACATCTTTAAACCACTGTATTAAAAATACACAGTTTCAGCAAGCGCTTTGCACTGTACTTACACGTGTGGCATACAACCATGATCTTTGCATGGTTATAAATGCCGTCCTCTTCATGTGAAGCCATCAGGTGTTGGGACGTTGTCTGCGGCCACAGAATGGACAATATATCCCGCTGGGCTGACATCGTGTCCAGGAGCATTTCAGGAAGAAGGAATTATTCTTTGGTTATTTTTTTAAATAATGGCTTAAAAAATATTACCCATTCACTTCATCTTAAGTTCAAGTGATCGAAATAACTGATCAGAACTTTGTACGTTCGTATGTGTATTTTTTTTATATGTGTTTCATAATGCACTGGAAACATCTCACTTTGCTGATATACAAAATCCAGAGTGGTATTTTAAGAAAACTCTTGTAAATGGAAAAAAAAAAAAAGGAATAAATCAAGGATTCAACTTGAAGTTATTTCCAGTAAAAAAGAAAGAATATTCATTTCTGTGAGATGCATTATAAAGTGATAAATGAAAAACTCCACAATTAAGGATGCAGAGGACGGCATATGCAGTTCAAGAGGGAAATATTTATTATCTAGATTTACTGAAACACACTGTCAAAGGTCCAGTGACAAATGATTATCAGATGCACTATATCTTTCCTTAAAAAATAAATAATTATGTAGGCAGACATGAATGTAAACAACATATAAATTACAATTAAAGAATAGCATTAACCCCAAAGTACAAGTCTTCCATCAGGATTGAGGAAAGAGTGAAAAGACAAGTCTACAACCTCAAAATAACCGTGCGGCATAATGCCTCTTGAGGTTCAAGGACGGATTCCACCATCAGTTTATGGGCGTGACTTTGTTCTACCAACCAGAAAAGGAAAACAGGAATCCGCCTGCAATTGCCAACGTTGGGGGTATAAATGCAGAAACCCTAGTGAATCAGAGCAGCGAAGAGAGTGAGAACACTTTGATCATGGTTTTCAGCACTGTGTAGGGCTGCCCGCTCAATTAC
Source organism: Phataginus tricuspis (assembly GCA_029783875.1). Lineage (NCBI taxonomy): Eukaryota > Metazoa > Chordata > Mammalia > Pholidota > Manidae > Phataginus > Phataginus tricuspis. The sequence goes on along the minus strand of JAQQAC010016209.1, from coordinate 4,375,387 downwards.
GTGGGTACGTGCCGGAGTTTTCTTGACATTCCAGGCTTCTATTAACTTCCCAGAAGGGTTTCAAATTAAATGTTTGGTTTTGGATGAACTAATTGGGGGGAAAGTAGATGACCTGAATGGTCTCAGTGCAGTGCGCCCCCTGTCTTCCATCACGCCCTCTGCACCCCCTCCTGGTCCCAGCCATGTGGGAGGAAAGGGAATCGGAGAGGATCCCACCTTACTCAACATGGAGACCAGCCGAGCTGCCATTCACCAAGCCTTTTTCTATTTTCTGTGAACGTTAACAGGCCGGGGAGAGGAGAGAGCAGCCATACTAGGTTCCTGTTGTGGTTTTTCTTTTTTTTCTAAAAAAAGATGCTGCTTGGAATTGTACTGCTTTCATTCTCTCAATCAGGAATAATTACTTAGGAAATGGCTTTTTCTTTCAGTATTAACACAAAGCTCCTGAATTTATCTATATGTTTGTAGCTATACTATAAAATATGTATAATATGTAAATATATTAGAAAATGCTATATAGTCAAAAATATATACTACATGTGTAAAATACAGAGATTATAGACTTAAGAAAAATACATGTGTATATATACTATATATAACAATATATTTTTCTAAGTCATTCTATAGTTTTGGCTGCCATAATGAATAAAATAAATTTATTCTAATTTCTTACTGGGTATGGCTAGAATAGGGAGAAAATTTTTGTTATATATGACATGTATTTATCTAATTTATCTTACAAATTCTTATTATTTTTTTTCTCCGTCTCTAAATTACCTTTTCAACACCCTCCTTGATTATTTGTAGATTCAGTTTTATGCCTCTTTGGGAAGCAAGTCTGGCTATTTTTGCAGGAAAATTAACCATTTTCTTCAGAAATCTCATCATATTGCAGTAGAATTGGCTCAAATACGCTTTTATAGTTTATTATCTGAAATGCATTGCTGTCTTTATTCATAATCTCATTTACCTTTTGCCTCCTATTTTCCCTAATCTTTCTGGAAGTATATATATATATATTTATATGTATGTTCATATCAATTTACAATGATTGGTATAAATCAATCAACCTACAAATGATTTGTATATAGAGAGTTAATATGAAAGAAATATGTTTGGATATTGCCGGGGCCTGCCGGCAGGAGTGGAACAGTTCCTGAGTGGGGGTGTCGGGCTGTATATACAAGATGACAGGAGGGCAAATTGTCTGGTGCAGAATGCAAAGAAGCTTTATTCTGGCATGGCTTATATTCACATGAATTGCCTATAGATTAGATTCATACGCCCTTTTCAAGGACCTTAATCCAATCACTTAAGTATTGCCTACAGATTGATCCAACCAGTCATTAATCCAATCACTTAGGTCACATACGCCTGGGGGCATCTGGTCCAGGTGGCCGGTCTTGAGCTAAGACCTCCCTGCATTCCTGAGATACTGTTTCTGGTTCAGGCCTTAGATGGAGACTAGGCACAAAAACACAATCAGTCCTGTCCTGTGCTCTTGCTCCTTCTGTCCCCACCGCTCTCCACAGGATACATTTATGATTGCCAGTATTTATACTATTTCAGTAATTTCTACTTTTATCTTTATTCTTTTGCTTTTTCATAAATACTTCTTATCATAATGAGGACATTTTCCCTCTAGTCCTCCTTACAGAGAATTCTACCGTGGACAAGTGTTGCATTTTACTGACTGCCCTTCTGTGTTTATGATAGAGTCATATGATTTTTCTTTTTTGGCCTGTTGATGTGATGAATAACCCTCACTGAATTTTTGAATGTTGAACTAGTTTTGCATACCTGGGAGAAATCCCACTTGGTCATAGAGTATAATTAGTGTTATACACTGTTGGGTTTGCTTTGCTATTATTTTGTTGAGGATTTCTGAATCAATGTTCATGAGAGCTATTGGTCTGCAGATTTCTGACAATGTCTTTGGTTCTGATATGAGAGGAAGCCTGTCTCATAGAAAGAGTGACAAAGTATTCCTTCTGCTCCTGTTCTCTGAAAGAGATTGTAGAGAACTGGTGTAATTCTTTCTTTAAATGTCGGGTGGAATCGCCTCTGAGCCCATCTGGGCCCTCTGCTTTTTGTTTTGGGAGGTTATTAATCATTGATCCAATTTCTGTAATGCCCCGGCCC
>JAQQAC010016209.1:4302860-4373235 GCA_029783875.1 Phataginus tricuspis | reverse complement strand
GAGGCCAAGCAAATTGTCAAGGCTTCGTTTATTTTTAGAAAAGGCAGGAGATATATAGCATTTGAAGGGGCGTGGTAAGGAGTGGCTTCTTCTGGTTGGTTGCCCATTATGATAATGAGGTAGCTTACAAAGTCCAATAACACACCGAGTTGTGCACATGCGCAGTAGTCTTTGACGTAAGCAACGGACCTGGTTGAGGACTCTTAGCGGGAAGCTGTGGCGGGAAACTGACCAAGAAGAAGTAAACAACAAGATGGAGTCTTTAAAACAAAATGGAGTCCCATTGTTCTAGTGTAAATCTATTCTATATGCTGACTGTAAAGGTTAGGTTAGTTTCTTAAGCAATGAAGCATAGAATACAGAATGAAACTGGGTTGGGCTAAGATCTTTAAGCTCTCTGTGCCAGTGCAAAGTCCAAGGTGGTCACCAACACTGTAATAGCTATAGGCCTGTTCAGAGTATCTCTTTTTTCTTAAGTGAGTTTTGGCAGATTGTGTCTTTCAAGGAATTGTATTTCATTTAAATTATCAAATTTGTGGGCATTCTTAATAATCCTTTATTATCCTTCCAGTGTCCACGGGCTCTGTAGGGATTTCTCCTTTCATTTGTATCCTCTTTTTCTCTTAGCCTGGCTAGACGCTTATCACTTTTATTGATATTTTCAAAAAATCAGCTTTGGTTTCATGGATTTTTCTCTATTGATTTCCAGTTTTCAATTACATTGATTTGTGTGCTAAGTCTTATTTTTCTTTTCTTCTACTTACTTTGGCTTTAATTTGTTCTTATTCTGGCTTTCCAAGCTGGAAACTTAAGTTACTGATTTTAGATCTTTCTTTTACTAAATGCACTCAATGCTATGATTTCCCTCTTTGCATTGCTTTCTCTGTACCCCATAAGTTTTGATAAAGTGTTTTCGTTGTAATTTTTAAATTTCTCTTGAGATTTCTTATGATTAATGTGTTACTTCAAATTATGTTGTATCTCCATGTGCTTGGGGGTATTCTAGTTCTCTTTCTGTTACTGATTTCTAGGCCCCTCTGAGGCTGACTTCCTTTTCTCCTCCTGCTAGAATCATGAAGGAATGTTCTTCCCGTATTTACTGTGAGAACCTGGAGGTAAAACTGATCAAAGTCTGGGCCCCCCTGGAATTTTTAGCTCTGAGTTTCTGCTCTGGTTAGTTGTGAATCTGTCCAGCTGTCTGTCAGTCCAGTTCTGGGGGGGGGGTGCGGTGGCCCATGTGCCCCTGTGTTTCCCTCCAGCCCTGGGGGCAGCCTGGTTCACCTGCCTCTCCAATCTTGGGGGCAGGGGTTGGCTGTGTGCCCGCTCCTCTCTTATGGTTCTGAGAAGAGTTGTTGATTTTTCTCCTTAGTTGTGGAACTGAAACTGGGAGTCTTATTTGCTTTTTTATTTTCCTAGTTTCTTACACTGAGAGCGTAAGTTCATTTATAGCTGGTCACTGCAATAATGGATGGTTAGGCGGACCTAGGTCGCTCTCATAGGCTTTGGGATACAGGATGAACAATCACATTACGTGCTGTATAACTGATGGTTCTGATTTTGCCCTTTGGTCTCGTGGTGTTTCATACAGTGATTTTTTTTTTCTGGTTCAATTTACACATGAATCAATTTACACATGATTAGGTTGGGGGGGTCTGTCTTACCTGAAGGTCTCAGCCCCAGGCAAACTCACTGTGGATTCAGTGAGACTGAAAGATGAAAACAGAATGTTTTTGGGGTAAAAGGGTTTATACCAGGCTTTATTCTCCCAGTGGGAAGTCGAGCACAAGAATCCTGTCTGCATCCGGCAGTCTGCAGGTCTGTCATCCACCTCCATCCCTCCCTCCATCTCTGCCTTCGCCCCGAGCACTGGGCAGAGCTCTTTATATAGTGACTCAGTCATAGCTTATTGCCTGCGGGAATGGGAGCAGTAGCCTAGCAGCAGGCCAATTATATCATCAAGCAGTTTAGGGTCAGGGGAGGATCCGGGCCATAGGAATTTCCACTTTCCCCAGAGGGTCATTTTGTTGCTATGTAGCATTGTACATGAAAGTATTTTGTAAAATTTGGACATTTAGAATATTATAAGGATTTTGGTTTTGCAAAGTCAGAATCAACATGTAGATAAAGATATGCATACACACATGTATTTATATATATAAATGTAAAGATACAGATGCAATTACAGAGGAGGATCTAGATATAGACAGACTGCCCGTGGCTCCTTACCCACACACTCTTCATGCACGCTGCTCTGGTTTGGGTTACAGCCTCCCGGCGCCCAGCCCCTGTGCTCCTTGGCTAGGCGCCTTCTCCGGCCACCAGTGCCTGCTCTGGCACAGCACACGGCACGCTGGAGGTGCTAGGGGGTTCATGCCTCCCACACGGGACTCAGGCAACAGCTGATGGGGGCCGACGACGGGCAGCTCCGGCTCCCTGCTCGTTTGGGAGGAAGAGCTCGGAGGCTGCTCCCAGACGCCCTCACTGGACCTAAGCTCCAGCTCCAGTGATGACTTGCTGCACGAAAAGCACCTCCATTAGCTTCTTCTCTTGTCTTACTTCCCCTTTCTCTGACTGATGTTTCTTAAGATCACATCCCAAATAAATTGCTTATATTCACATTTTTGCCTCAACATCTGTTCCCAGATGTTGGCCAGACAGACAGACACACACACACACTCTCTCTCTCTCCCCATGTAGTGGAAAATAACACTTTTTTCTCCGGCTGTAATAATGTCCAAGGGCAGGTAATTCCATTACTTACTTTGACCAAAACAGAAAGGTCTGGAGTGTTCTCAAAACACTTTTTGGTGAGTAATACATATTTTACAGAGTTGAAAATCTGTATTCTCCATTCAGATTGTGACCTGTAATTCTGAATGAAGTACCATGACCTGCAGCTTGGCGTGCTCCGAAGTAAAAGGCCTTCCCTGGTCTATGAAGCACACACAGTGGCAAATAGGGTCCCTTTCTGACTGACCATGTTTCCCAAAACAAGAGCCGGCAGGTGTTCACCTCCATGTGGAGTCTTCCTTAGGCCTGACAGAAGGGGCTGTTATCTCAGTTCAGGATCTTCCTAAACGACAATAACAGAAATCAAAGGTGGGGGGGTCCAAATCAGTCCTGGAGCGCCCTCGGTTTTGAGGGAAGGAAATGAGTATTACAACTTTGGCAGAGCCCACGATAGGCGGCATGACTTGGTCTGGTGTCCCCGCAGTTGCTGGCTTGAGGAAAAACGCAAGCAAAACAAAACAAGTAAGCAAGGTATGTGCTGCTGAGTTACAGTCCTGTGCTCATTTCAAACTAGGTGCAGCTGGAGCTGGAAACCATCTGCCAATGGTTAATAACTCCGTAGCCTTCAAACTGTTGTGAATTTGGGGATTCCGGGAACTTTCTAAAGTTCTTAAATAATGGTTTAGGGTTCCTGCTGTAATATGCCAGAGGCGGTTTAAGAGACGATGGGTAAATTATCTGTCTCTCTCCTCCACATGATCCCCTCTACAGATCCTAAGTCCTGTAATGCATGAAATGCTACGAGAGATTAAATGCTTAGAGAGAAAGCGGATACAAATTGATATGAAACCCACACCATACTATCTGGTCTTTCTCAAATGGCATTTGGAAGAAAAACAAGAGCATTTCTACTTAAATCCTCTGAGCATCTTTCAGGCTTATCTAGTGTGTGTACGTGATTTTTAGGAGCTCTTAATCAAGAATGATTTCATAGGTCGTGAGCTCACCTACATGTCACAATATATATTCTCACAAAGCTGTGCCTTGCATTCACTTGATTCCAGGTAAAACTAGTCAAAATCATGAATTAGTCTTACTCGTTGGGGGTCATGTGGATGTGGTGTTTAAATATTTCAAGAATTTTGCTTGTTCGGCTAACGGTTCCCTTCTCCATTTGTGGCTGTGGAGACAAACATCAGCTCTTCCCATCTTCAAATGCTGAACAGCCCTGTGAATGCTATGTTCTTTGTCACCAAGCACTTTGCAATACACACACTGGATATATTGGGTATAACAAGTTATAATATTATAATTGTTTAACTTATTTGCAACAAAAACTCTGTCTGGAAAGCCAGAGAACAATGTTTTGATTTTTCTCCAGTATAATTCCATTTCGTCAAGGGTACATGCACCTTCTACCTTCTATATACTCTTACTACACTTGGGGAGAATACAGCAACAGATGAACGTACCGCAGACCATCTCAAGCCTAATGGAGACCAGTGCTAACGGATCACGAGTGGAAGTTTGCATCAGTTTGCCATTCTTCAAGCAATCCTGGTCCTAAAATTGGACACCTGTGCGTCAGGAGAGCTTGGCAGTATCAACCCCTAGAGTTGACAGAACCATGGTCTGGCATGGTGCCGAGGCCTCCAGAACCATTGCATGTCGCCTGCATTCCTGTGATGAGCCATTGGGAGGGCATGTTGCAAGCAGCCACTGATAAACAGCACGGGGCTCCATACAGCATAAGTGGACCCCATCCTATGTCTAGCTCCACCAGCTGGGCTTGGATGAGATTCTTCTTCTACCTTGCTCAGTCTTATTGTGACAATTACTCCATAAGCATGACATAACTGTGGCTAGGCCATATTACAACAGCTTGCCTTAAGCAATTTGGCAAAAAGAGGGACAGTTCAAACAAAATAACAATCTGGTTCCAACTCTAGGCACTTGCACACAACCGCACCCCCCTGGGAGGGTTGCTGCATTCCCCTGCTCAGCCCTCCAGAGCCACCACCCCTAGGTGGCTTCTTCCTGTCAGTTCCTAACCTGGACTTTGGAAACCTTGGGCAGAAGGAGAGACAAATGAAAATGTAAGGGAGAGAAGAGGAAGCAAAGGACTGAAAACTAGTAATTTCTGAGGCCAGGAAGCAACAGGGAAGTGGTGAGAACTGCCTTGGACTCTTTTCTCCACAGTTCTGGCTGTGTGGGAGCCCATGTTCTTCCCAGGAGGCCTCTGAGGGTGATCCCAGCTGCACCTCTTCGGCGTGTTGGCTTCCTGATGGAGCTTCTGATGGCCCCTCATCTTCATATGTATCCTTGTTGTTTGAGATAAATGCAGTGATTTTCTGGCTTTAAAGCTGGGAAAACCTAATTACCATGCTTGTCAAGGGGAGGCTGCTTCATCAAGTTGCTGATGGCTCTCCCTGCGTGAATATTAATAACAAAATATCTACATTGCAAGTTCAAAACACTGCCCCAGCTCCCCTGGAGATCTGCATGTCCCGGGTAGTATTGCTACCCTTTGTGGTTTGCTGATGTCCACGCACATGGTAGCATCGTATGATGTGCTGGACCACAAAGATGCTGAGTCTTTTCCCAGGAATCTGGCTGGACGCACAGGCAGATACAAAGATAATTTCAGTGACGTGTGTTAAATGCTAGGAGACCCTGGGCGTTAAGGAACTGCAGAGAAGGGCATAGCAGCAACTTCTAGGAATTCATGGATTTTAAATCACCAGGTTGCAACTTCTCTTTATGAATTAAAGAAAACAAGAGTACCCAGTTTACTCATTCATTCATCCACTGCAGGCGTTTACACCTGCTTTCTTAGCATGAGCATCCAGTGGAAAATACACAGAAGGACCTCAAGGTGCTTCTATGATAGACCTCGTATCACTCTCTGAGGTGATGGAATGCTGACGCAGACGGGGACGTGGAAGAGATCTGCTGAGAGGGGTAGACCAGGAGGCTGGATAATCTTCTGGGCGCGGTACCACTCTCCACCCTCCCCTGCGTTTTCACCATCGTGAACGCCCCACGTATTAGGGACGCATGTTCAAATCAATCCCCAGAGGCTTTCAAGGAGACATAAATTAGTGTCTCATCATCTGATTTGTAGGCTGATCAGGCCATTAGCAGTGTTCTGCCCAAATAGTGCAGAAGTAAAAGTTAAGATTTAAACTGAAGCTGAAAAGCTTTCCCTTTGGGAACTAGCAAGTTAACATCGGTATCGATACCATTTAAACTAGTGAGTTAAAATATTAACATTCTCCAGTTAAAACGAAATCCATAATGTAGAGAAACGTCATGCCTACCCTGGCGGTTCAGAGTATGAACAGTAAAGGAGAAGGAGCAGGTTGTCTCTGTCCCATGACTGAAAGCCACGGTATTTTACCACGGATCCCACAAGCCTTCATCCTGTCATCACTAGTCTGGTTTCCAGGCTGATCTCATCGAACACCTCAGGGGAACAGACTTTCACACTGTCTAGTCCGGTGTCCTCTATCACTTACGCAAAATGACTTCCTCACATAGTTGAAGAATCAAGTTTGAGTTGTGTAATGTTGTTAAAAAATTAAACGAGGTGGTGAATTTTCTCCTGTTATATTCTACACACACTTGCATACCTTCACGTCTCAACAGTGGTAAGCAAGAAACCAAAGTGCTCAGTTGATTTGCATAATGCCCAGGGCTCTGAAGACAGACAGGGAGGGAGTAATGTCTGAAACAAAGATCTTGTGTAAAAGATGCTTACATGTTATTTTAAAGTATTGGTATGATTCTGCTTAGGAGACTTTTAATACTGCCAATAGGGTGTGTCAGTTGGAAGGACATCTCTGAAAAGATTCACTCAACTCTTCCATGTGTGGTGAATTCTCACTGTCCTGTCCTAGACAGAATGTTCTAAACATTCCATCCTTTTATTCATTGTGGCAAGCAGCCATTTGAGATGACCCCAGGGATCCTGGCTTCCCTACCTCATGCTGCGTTCTGTGTCCTACTGAGTGGGCTAGAAGCGGCACTTTGCTTCTCGGGAATGCAATCCTGCCAAGTGTTAGCAAAACACGTTTGAGATGAACTCAGAAAAGTGTGCGACTCCTACTTTGTCGGCCCTGTCTGGTTCTTCTTCCCTATTTGTTTTCACAAAGCCATCTGTGGGGGGCCCTAGGGAAACCCCCATATGACAAGGAGCTGAGGGCCACTTCTGGCCAACAGCCAGGACAGACCTGGGGCCTTCACTCCAGCAGCAAAGGAGGCTCAGAATCCTGCCATCCTTCCAATAGCCATGAGCCCAGCCTTGAATGAAGGTGGCTCCAGGTTTGAGGGCCCAGTGACTGCAACCTCATGAAACCCTAAGTCAGCAAGCTAGGCCAGAACTCCTAACCCAGTAAGCTAGGTCAGAACTCCTGCCCCCCAGAAATGGTGAGGCAGTGAATCCTTTCAGCCATTACATTTTGGGGATGCTTTGTTACGCAGCAGTAGAAACTAATGCAGTCATTACACACCATCTCTGCAATTATAACTTCAGAAAGAGTCCTTTGCTAGATCACTTGTAACTAAATAAACAGCACTGTGTCCCATCTTTTGGTATGTGGAAAAACACGAACTAGATAATTATGAAATATTTTCATTACCTCAATTGTAGGTTAAGCATGCTCAGTTCCTGGGATGAATACACACGATCCATGGTGCTGGTGGAAATGTCTCCGATGGTGATTTTTGGCAGGATTCGTTTCAAGTCCGAAATTGATCGCCAATTCGTGGGGGCATCTTGAGCAGGTGGCTTGGTCTTGTGAGCCTTTGTCTCCTTAACCAAATGGAAGTGATAAGACCTGTCATGGGGCATTTGGGTGAGGCTAAAGTCGTGTGGCAGTGTATCTGACACTTAGAGGGATCTTAATGTACCACAAATATTATTTTTATGTCCCTAATCCCTGAAGAGTTCTTGATTTAATAAGGCAGGCAGAAATGATCATGGAAAAATAGGGTATATGTTTTAACAGAGGTAGAGTCAATGTACAAAAAGAATTCAGGCTAAGGAGTAATCATTCTTTCCTCTAAATATTAAGAACACCATTAGCTAAGATTGCCTCTGAAGAGGGAAAGATGAAAAATGGACAGGACTCTGATTTTTTTCCCCCAGCCAGACTTCCTTTGCTACCTCTGAAGGTGACAGCAGCCTTATCAATTATATAGGAGTTTTCCTAAGTCGGGTTAGAAGAAACACACGTGTGTGATCTGTAGTACCTACAAGCCAGGTAAAGAATTGATCTAAAGTGTGTGTGTGTGTGTGTGTGTGTGTGTGTGTGTGTGTATATAAAACACACATTTCAAATATACATATATTTGTATATATACACACACAAATATTAATGATACATGTAATTATATTAGTGATACATATTATATGTAATTATTATATACTATTACATAGATATACACAGACAGAAACATAAACATGCACACACGCCCACCTTACCTAAGGAGTGGCTGCATTTAATTCATTGTACGGTGACAGTCTTTGACAAAAAGTGCCAGCTCTGTGTAACCTTTAAAGCTTCATTAAGTGTTTCTTCAGTTCAACTTTCAGGAGATGGGCACTGAGATAAGGCACGGCACCTCATAAAGATGTCATACTGCAAATGCTTTGTTTATGTTCCATTAGCATTCACTGTGCAGCATTTCTACAACTTCACTGGGCAGTTTGAGTTCCTCACTTTCCACCTCCTGTCAAACATACAGATAACTAGATATTTACATTTTCAGTGAATGCATTACAAGTATAGGGTGGAAAAATGTACCTTTGTTTTTCTTTTCCGTCCAGCTGCCGTAGTACAGTCTTAAGTAAATGCCACATTACTTCGATGCATTGAGGAGAATCGAATGCTGCTCCCAAGAACTCATTTAGAGCCGTGGGGCTAATTTAGCAAGATGAGAGCTACGCCTCTGGCTCTTTCTGGAGTCTTCTAAGGGAAAAGGAAGGTAGCAACCACTTCCTTGGGTTTAGAGCCCATTACAAGGTCTTCAGGCTGCAGCTCCTGGGGGTCTGAAGCGCCGTGTGTGCCCAAGGTAAGAGAGCCGCCGGCCGGCGTCCTCGGCACGTGAATGCAAAGTCCTGTGAGGAGGCAAAGTCCCGCATGGAGCCGCGAGGAGCAGCTCCCCACTGTCGGGTCCTCCTTCTTGCTCGGAGGGCCATCTTCTCTTCTTTTTGGGTAGAATTCACATTTCTCCTGGTTCAGCAAAGAGAAGAAATACAATCCGGGCAGACTACCCCCCTGGAGACTTTTCTATAAAGAACATCAGAATTGTTATGATTTTTTTTTATCATCAGGCATCTATGTAATACAAAACCAAACGGTGACCAAGTGTCAAAAGTACTCTTTTCCCAACGAAACGTGTCATGTTGAGGAGGACAGTGTTCCTGGGACTGACAACGAGTTCTCCCGAGCGAGAGCTTGATGGAAATGGGACGTGTCTGCATGTGTGGGAACGAGGGGCTGCTTTGAGAGGTGGAAAGCAAAGCTATTTTGCTTTTTCCTTTGGTGATGGGTACCTTTATTTTGTAGTTTGTAGCCATTTTTCTGTTTTTAAAAATTATCATTTTAGACTATAGGACTGCTATGCGTTTAGCTTACTGTTCTGTCTGAAGCCTTTTAAAAGGCTTTCTCGGTGCTGTCACACCTGATTACTCACTGAATCAAAGAATAAGCCCCTGAAGGAGCTTTTCCAGTAAGTTAAGTGTTTACAGTTTCATGGCTTATGATTTCTCCCCTTAGAACCTGTCTTCATTCACAGAATAGGCCAGAGAGGCACAAGAAATGAAAAATAAACACGGATGTGTTTTAGAAGCGTGAAATTTTATGAAAAATGTTAGCATAGTATAATTGTGTCATGTTTTCAGCTAGCAATAAGGTAAAGATTAAACATGTAAATATATATTTTCCGTGGAAAATCTTGACACTTTTCTTATGTCTTGACACACTCAAAATAATTTTCATACGAACAACAGTGAAGTAAATTCTCACCTATTCAGTGGTTCTGCACGCTAATTTTATTAAAGCTGAAGAGAAAGGTGATACTTGTTTTTTTTAAACCTCACAGCATTATATTTATTCTCAATATGCCCAACCAAGTGATTTCCCATTTTTGACAATAGTGAGGTTATGTAATAGTCTATGACCCACGAAGCATGTTATGGGGAAACAAAAGCCCTGACGTTTCAGTTGACTACACATGTGTTCTACACTAATGGTATGATTAAATCTAAGTGATTTTAGAGACTGGCATATTAGAACGATTCCATTTCATACAGAATGCTAGAACACATCAAAATATTATATCCAAGCCATCATCTCATTCACAATACAGGATGGCACAGGAACACAACCGTCTCCCACGCAACCCTGGCAGACGTTAATAATCGATGCCAGCACTCTTTGAATGAGCCCGAATGTGACAGCTTATTCTTCTCTCCAGCACAGTAGTCCAGCTAGTCGCAATGCCTTCTCCTCATAAATTGGTAGGTGGAGCCTGTCATTTTGGGTTTATTATCACCCTCATGTTGACATTTAAACAACTACGGTAATGTTAAAGGAGGGAGTGCTTAAGAAATGCTTACTGGGCCTTGGCACTTTTGTGTTAAGAGCTTTGCATGGAGTGCAGGGTAGAGCAAATAGGGCAGGAAACGAGGTCTTTGGGAACAGAGGCAGGAACTGGGAATATTTAGCAGAGAACTGCACGACCCAAACAGCGCACGAACACTCTTCCAATGGGCACGAGGAACGAGGTGGATGCGTGCCCCTCCTGAGCAGGAAATGCCAATCAGCGAATTTGGGGCAACAGGCACTGTTAAAATGTGCTAGGCACTCCCAGCCAGTCACCGGGACTATTCGAAGTTGGCGGAGGTATTTATGGACAAGATGAGCCTGGGGGTAGAGAATACGGTGGTCACTGAATTAACACTCAAAGGCTTGTGACATTAAAACACTTGATTTTCATGAAAACGATTATTTTCTCACCACACTGGATTATGTCTCACTAAGTTCAATGATTTTAGCACCGCATGACTGCTCGGTTTGTTTTGTAGGCAGGACTTGCGTATTTACAGAAGCCTGTGGACATCTCCTCCTGAAAGCTCTTTGGGTAAAACTCTAAAAACAGCCTTAGACCCAACATGCGCTACGAAGTTATCTGCATCGCCTCTGTTTGCTACAAATGCTTGGAAGCGTGAACTGGAGGTAAAAGTATTTGTCATCGTGTAAGTCAATGCATTTTCTTAATGAATAAGTGAAGACTGTCACTTATTTTTATCTTCATTCTGACATGAGGACATGCTTCAGAATTGCTGTGCCCGTGTCCGGAGCGCATGCACAGGCGCTGATCCGGAAGGGCTGACTTCAGATAAAGACGTGGTGGTGTTACCCGTGACTCCACACTGATGCCACGTGGAGAAGGGAAAGCCCCTCTTCAGTCGACTGACATGGAATGAAGGGCATTAGAAAACCACCATTTTCTGCCATCACATTGGTAGCAATGCCAACTAGATGCCAAAAGGAGTGTGATGAACAAGATGATAGGTACGCAGCCTCAAAATATCTCCCAGCTTTTTTACCAATACCACCAATGTCTTACGAATCGCCAAGGGCTGATACCTGGATAGGAGGACATCAGGCAGACATTGCCTTGGCTGGGAGATGACCATCCCCAGGGACAGGAGAAAGGGAGGGGCCTCCCGTGCTTCCTGACACAAAGCCCTGGAGAGAACACACCATGGCTTCAGCGGGATCCTTTCCCTAAAGCAATCAATGGAATCCCGCTGTCGGGAACCAACAGGCAAGCTCATGAGCTCCCCAGAAGGAACGCACCTGTGACCTTCGGCACTGTGGTGTCACGAAACACAACGACAGATGTTCCAGAAGGGATGGTGCAGATACGTGACCAGGTAATGCCGTTCACGGTGCTGGTGGGGGAGGCGAGCCTGGGAAAGGAAAAGCAAACCCAAGAAGGAAATTACAGACAATGGGCAGCGCCAAAATATGGCTGTGATTTAGGTCATAGTACGGGTCCCGATTTCCCTGATTTTGATAACTGCAGTAGACCCAGGCAGTCTTCACCCTTAGGACACACACACCAAAACGTTTAGTGCCCTGTAGGGGTGATATGTGTACCTCAGTTCAGCAAGTTACGCGTCTACTTTGTATGTAGGGGCATGTGCGTGTGTGTTTATGAATGTGCAGGCACGAAAAACACGGGAAAGAGATTAGACAGACGAAAGATGGCAGATGACACAGATGACAGATTGATGGTATAGTGAAGCATACTCTGAGTATGTTACATATTTCCAGTCCATTTTTTACTAAACTTAGATATTATCTGTATGCTTGAAAATATATCAAAATAAAAAGGGACAAATATAAACAGAAATAGGGATGAAAAACCTGAGTACCTTAAAAATAAATCAAAATAATTGTACCTTTCTGGGTAAGCCAGTAAGTTGCTTTTTAGTTCACTCTAAATAAATTTCATGATGAATTGCCTTTAGCAGTGGGTCTTGCTTTGTGATAGCTCTGTTCCCTCCAGTTAGTCCATCTTACATACAAACTGAGGCTGCAGTAAAGTAGAAATGAAGAACAGGAACTTTTCAGCCTTTAAGGGGAATACCTTGTAACCTGAAGTGCAGTGGAACGTAACCTTAAGCAGAGACATGCCTGATACCGCTGGGGTTTCTCAGGTGGTTTGGGATCCTACCTGCCATGCCTGCATCATGTCTGGGATGCCTGGATTTCTTAACAGCAATTGCAAAATTTCTGCAAACCCCAGTGCCAAATGGAAAACCTGAACACTGTCCTCTTTTTTTTTTTATGTTTAAATTTTAATAATACACATTTTACTATGTGCTTATTTGTATATGGTGAACTGTACTCTGGTGTGGTATAACCTTCATTCTGTGGTTATTCCAAATTTTACGTTAACCATTCTTAGAAGTAGTATTAGTAAATGAAATGCAAAAAAACAATTCAAACTCAGCTTCCGGTGATGGAATCCAAGTTTAATTATAGATATACAGTTTGCTGAAACTACTCATGGGGTTCAATGTCACTACTGATTTTTCAGAAATGGTATCAACGTGACTTCGTATTTGAGGAATTTAGGCCAGAACTACTTGGTGCCAATTATGTATGGGATAAATGCATCCTTTAGTCACCTTGTCTGCAGAAGAACTAGAGGCAGAAAATAGGCTGGCCTACAGTAAATTATTGAGTCTGTTCTTTGTATTTTTGAATGGACTTTAAGAATATCACAAGGAGTTCTAGCCACTCAATGAAAAGAATGGATGTCAAAGCAGTGATAAATGGCCATGCTCTCTGAAGCTCCGTGTTGAATAACTTCTGTCCTTCTGTCTTGGAAGACAGCACATGGTCTTTTATACAATAAGCCGGGAGTCTGAGATAGTACATGAGCAGAACACATCTGGCCAAGAGGCTTCCAGCTGAGTATTATGGCCTTATCCTCCTTGGGCTTCTGAAATCCGAGCACTTGAGTTTCCTCAACATTGAAAATGGCATCATGGCCTGGTTCTCCTTGATGGCAGCTGCCCCATGAACTGTGGGCTGTAGGGATGTAGGGGGACAACTATGTCATGTGCTTCCAAAGTTCAGTTTTCGTAACTAAGAGGAAACAAATACTTACTGGTCATCTCTTGACTCCAAATGACATCAGGGTGGAACCGGGTTCCTAGAGAAAAAAACACACACTACTTAGTAAAGTGTGAGTGTTAGTGGGAAGATGACATGAGCTGTTGGTCCAAGGGGAGGCTGTTCCCCGTTGCCACCTCCACCATTCACTCTCTGAGGCTGACAGCTGCCCGCGTATAGATACGCACCCTAAACCCCTGCTCCCTTCTGGGAGCTAGTGACAGGTTTTGATAAGCAACAGGTCACAGAATACAGGCATACCTCATTTCGTTCGGCTTCACAGATACTGCGTTTTCTTTGCTACAAACTGAAGGTCTGCAGCCGGCAAGTCTGTCGGCACCATTTTTCCAAGTGTTTGCTCCCTTCCTGTGTCTTGTGTCACATTTTGGCAATTCTCGCGATACTTCAAACTTTTAAAAATGACTACATTTGTTACAGTGATCGACAACCGCTGATTACGACTCGCAGCAAGCTCAGATGGCGGCTAGCAGTTTTTGGCAATCAGGTATTTTTAAATTAAGGTCTGTACATTTTCTTAGACCTAATGCTACTTGCACACTTAACAGGTGACAGTATAGTATAAACATAACTTTTCTATGTGTTGGGAAACCAAAAAACTTCACCTGACCAGCTTTATTGTAGTACTTTATTGCAGTGGTCTGGGGCCAAACCCACAGTGTCTCTGAGGCGTGCCTGTCATTCTTTTCGGTTCTGAAACTCATTTGCCCACAGAGTTCTTACCGCATTCACGCCATGTGCTCGCAAACTAAATTCGTTATCCCAGACATACAAGCCATTTAAGAGGGATAAGAGAGGAACCTTGAATGCATGTGCTAAATTGCCACTGGATCTAGTATTAACAGTATTTACGTTCTGCATAAAGAACAACAGGGACAGCAATAACCTATTTTGTATTTAGGTTCATTGAAAACATGAGATAATATCCACGATATCTGCATCCTGGCTTTTTCTAATTTACTGTGAACTTTTTCATTTAAAATACGAACAATGCTAACTGCAGAGATGGAGAACAGCGTATTTGACTGTTCACTTGATTATATATATTCTGCTAAAACAAGAGCTGAGAATGTTTTATTCCTAAGATGATAATCCATAAGGAGACATGCACCATTGTATTATAACATTCTAAACACGGCTCCTTCAGATGAACACGACCCATTTCCTGATGTCTAAAAAACTGAAAAATTCCAAGTGGAGATAACTGTTTTCCTAAGACTGCAAATTTTATTTTGTGGTTCTGTTTCCTCACGCATTTCGGCTGGAGGCATTCCCAGGATACACTGGAGAATGGGGACTGTTAAGCGATTTTCCACACTTCCCTGAAATGCAAAGGTAAGCACTTTAAACACTCAAAACCCAGCACCCTTCGATGCCTGCAGACGCAATGGCTTATTTGCTATTGTCTTTCATAAGTAACTGGAGCTGTAAGATGTGTGTTCCTGTCTTTGGATTCAGGAGCCATAAATCTTGAGCAAGTTAAGAAGTCTTGTGTGGAGATTTCATGAGAGGCTAGTGTTGCCGGAGTCTGTTTGTTCCATCAGACATCTGTATGCAATAGTCACAAAGATATCCTAGGAGGGTTACAAGTCACACAATACCAGGTTCCCCCATGACCCTCACTGAACCCAAAGGACTCCTCCTGTCCCCCACCCCGCTGCACGTGAAACTTTCTGCAAACACATCAGCGGGGACTCCAGCCTGCATATAATTTTCCTTTCCATTTCAGCAAAATTTCTGTTTTCTATCACTCATAACTTTGGAAGGCTTTGTGGGAAAAAAACACTGTCAATGTTTATGTTATTAATATAAATCATATCAGTTTACCTAGCTTGGGATGACAGGACTATCTAGAAAACACGTCAGATTTTTCAAAATGGAAACGTTGCTTCAGCAGCACTTTGAAAAGACAGAAAAAAAAAGAGAGAGAGAGATTCATCTTAGATTTGGGAGATTATATCCAGATAACAAAATCTTAATAAAAGAGAATGGAAAATAAAACTAAACCAAAACACAGAATTTTCATTTCTTGTCGCGTCACTTCCAAAGTGTTTCAAGCGTATCATTCAGGATTTCTATAAAACCTGGGTCACATTTCTTTTCAGATAAACCCCTTCTCTTTTTGACTCTAGATGAAGTTTTAGAAATCAAAGTATTTCCAATAAGAGCAGCTTCTTGACGCCACCTCTACAGCGGCAAGTGTACATGAAAAATATCAGTGTCAGCCGCTGAGTTATTTTCTGGATGGCCACCATCCGAAACCTAATTGTTCGGACTTGGATTCTTATTTCCAACCATACAGATGTGCCCTACTTTAATTTTTTAAAAATAATATCTAGTGCATTTTTTCTTCTTGGTATTTATTTATTTTCTGCAGACCTTCACCATTAAAATCAGTCTTTGGAGCGAAGCTTACTGCCCCACACAGGATGAGCACAGAAGAGCCTAGGAAGAGGAGCTAAGTTCAGGCCTTTTTGCATAGCAAAGAGGTGTTCTTTTTCAGTCGGAGCAGAAATGTTGGTCTTGAAGCTGGGCATTTCTTGCAAGAAAGTGGTGCTTGAAAACGAATTTGCTTAATTCCAGATTTGCATTTAAGAATCAAGAGCCAAATCCTGGAGAGCTGGAAACAGTAGGGTCGTGTCTTCAGACCTAGGTGTGAGAGAGATGCATGATGGGATAAAGTGCGCCACCAGGCAAAGGGGGATGAGAGCTCCTGCGGGAAGAGCAGGGGGATGGCAGGGCTATGACCTGCTGGCGATGTGTGAGTGGGTGCTTTTCACCAGGAAGCAGAGGAAACTTCAGGACGCACTTATGCATCCCTTCCTCATGTGGAACTCTTGCAAGAGGCAATCTCTTCCTGGAAAAGGGAAAACAGACATGCAGGATGTGACTGTAGGAGAGTAGAAATGGCTTTTAAGTAAGAGAGATGGAGACAGTCTTCTGGTGTCCTGGGGCCCCAGAGGCAGAGGGCAGGAGCTTTACAACAAGAGAGGTATGGGGGGGCCTCTGGGGGCACCAGGGCCCAGATGGCTCTCTCAGTTTAGCTGAAATGAGCAAAGGTAACCCCCTGGAAATCGAGACTTCCACTAGAGAGAGGAAACGGGCAGATGGAAAATGCACTGGTATATTTACCCCCAGAACACGATAGCCTTTGGACTGGCACAGTGGAGGCTTGTGAGCTAAGCTGCAAACAGATGCATGGAAAAAAGAACTGGAGTGTGCTTGATTCTTTGCCTCCACTTTTAATTTGCTATAAACAATATAAAAATAAAAGAATTAACTTCTCAAAGTAAGTTTGCTTGCAGCAAAACACAGATAAAATACCTAAATTTCAAGGTCGTCACTAGGATTGGATGTAATTACACAGCAAGTTAACACGGAGGAAGCATTCAGTAGGTTGTAGTTAATATTATGATTGCTGTCATGTTAAGTGTTAGAAAAATATGCCTTTGATGAAGGCTACTCAGAGATCATCGTGTCTGAATTGAACTAGATGAGCAGAATCTGTGCCCGTCATCTTTCCGGTTGGCATTCAACCATCCTCACTCCAAAAATGAAAGAAAAAACTAAACATTGCAACACATCTCCAGGAATGGTGTTAACTGTAGATGGGTTATTTTGTCAGGGCACCTGTGAAGATCAGGACAACATGTGGGAAACCATTTCAAGTTGCCCAGGATTTCTCCAAGGAAGAAACCCCTTTAAGACAAACTTGATGCAGGGGTGGGATTTGGGATGAAAGCCAGTTTAACACTGTGGGTCTCATAACAGTGATCTTATCAAAGTGTGTAGCAAATGGAAAGGGACTTGGGAAGGCCCTATGCTCAAATATTCCAGGGGAGGCAACCAGGACCTGTTGCCCAGATTGTTGACAGAGAATGGATCACATGAAGGGGGCTAAATCGTTTGTTCCGAGTCTGGCCCACAGGCTAGCACATCAGATCACCTGGGAGACAGGAGACATGCAGTCTCAGCCTCCCCTACTCCCCCAAATGCTACAGAATCACTGTTTTTAACAAGACCTCTAGGTGCCTTAGGGGCCATGAAACTTTGAGAGGAAGTGCTGGCACAGACCCACGCCCATGTTAAAAATCTAGGACTTGCATTACACAAAGCAGGAGAAATACTTCTGAATAGTGTCTTTTAATAAAGCTTACTTTTATGTAATAGCACGTGAATAAATCAAATATATAATCACAGTAGCAGAGATCAACAATTTTCGAGAATCGAATAAAGAACCTTGTGAGAAGTTGTGTTACGATCACGTAAAAGTGAAATTTATGCTCCGTAAGTGTTCATTTTTGCTCAAAATGATGGCACTGTTTTCAGAAACTGGTAAAATTAAGGCCATTGTTCTGGGAATAAAATATCTGCTCTTTTCTGTGGTGTCACTTTTTTGCATATTCATGTTCTGTAGATGACCCTTTGTCACCAAACTGAGACACTTCTGAGTTACAACCTTTCCCAAAAAACTCTAGGCATAATTTCCAGTTTAGGATAATTAAAATAGTCTGCAAATAAATAATTCCAGAACCCAAGATATACATTTTTAAAACTTATCTAACAAGAGTCAGTCTGTTTAGTCAACCTGATCTACCTACAGGTGAGGATTATTCCGATCCATCATTTGCTAAGATGCATAGAGAACATGTCCCGGGCTGTATGCGTTAGCATTGCTGGATGCCTGCATCTGGCCCCTCACCAGACAGGGAATCTGGTAATAAACCTTAGGTTTATTTATGCACAGCATTAATTGCATAGTGCATGCTCAGTCAGTGTCATTAAATTAGTAATGAATGCTTGCAGCAAACTGCGTTTTTCTGTCTTTGTGAATATTTTTGGTCCTGACTGGTAAAAACTAATAGGGAACTTCCTATCAGGTGCTTAAAAAGATGAAGCTTTCCAAGTATATCTAGTTTGCCATTCTTTGCTTTCAGTGTTGCTATTATTCTGCATTGTTTGTAGAGGTCGGTTAACCCTGACATTGGGTGTTGCCCCGTCTTCCAGGGATTCTAACGACTGTGGGCACTATCGGCTGAGAGGCTGGGGAGGCTCTGAGTTTCAAGGATGGTGAGCTGCGGCTCTTTCCCACCTTGGACCATCAGGATGCTGCTGTGAACCTGAATTTAGGCATTTGCAAGTCCCTGCCTGCCCCCGGCTGCACCACTGGCTGAAGCCCAGGCCATTCATAACCAGCTACTAACCAGCACTTTCCTTATGACTTGCCCTTTAAATTCATGGCAGAGTCAATTTGCAACGCACCCGCGTTCTGTTCCGCATTCAGACACATTTCCAGGCCTGGAGGCACTGTAAGTGGCATTTTAAGTAGTAATGGGAGTTTTCAAAGTCCCTCTCTTTTCCTTGGAGAAACATTCCTGTTTGTAAGGATTCTGTCGTTGCTTCATCATCGACCAGCCTCTACTTTTTATAGTTCATTTTTTTGTTTCATCCCATGCCTTTTAAGGTTTAATGTTTTATTATTTTATCTTTCACCCTTGCTGCTTTTGGAGCCTTCAGCAGAAATAGAGCCAAGACAATGACTTTGTGTTTAACCTGAAATTCACTGGTGAGAGTTCAAGTAAATTTCACCCGCAACGTCAGTGTTTGCTGTATAATGAAAACTAAACGCAGCACTCTTTTACCTTAAAGGACAATGACCCGAGCGAGCAGAATACACGCACGTGTTCCTCTTGGTCACAATACAGGTCAATACCGACGTCCCAAATCTTTGTGCCTTAAGACAGACAAGATTAAGACTTTGATGTACGCCTCTGTGGCGCCTGAGTCCCAGGAGTGAACATTGCCATTAAAATGCAAAACTCTTCACTACAAACATCGGCAACAGGAATAACAAGTATTCTGCCTAATGGGATTTTTCAGCGTGTATACATAGGGCACTAAAAATATAAATCAGCCGTTTCTAGTTGAATTAGTGTGTTACCCGGTTAAAAAAGGAAAATACATCAGGCCATCGTTCCACAAATGAATAGGTGTCTAAACGGAACTAGAGGATCTGTATGCCAAACTCTTGGCCACTGGGTTCTGGAGAAATGGCAGTTTGAAAATCCTTTGGTTACTGTAGAGAACTAGTCAAGTTCTTAGCTATTTTCCTTATGCACGAGAACCACGCCCATTCTAGGCACACGGTGTCCATCACCCCCAAATACAATACTCCCAGGGTATGAAAATGGGAGGCCCATCTTGCTGATGTTTCCTTGTGTGGGAATCAGTGGAGCAACATTCCAGTTTTGAGGAGCGTATACATCAGTTTAGCTCCATCTGTTGAATGGTCTCTGGCTTTTTTCTTATTTTGTGTCTTCAGGCACTCACTCGCACCCCATGGAAACCGGGCCAGCCATCAGGTATGGCACAGCATCGAAAAAAGGGCTGAAAAAATCCTCATAACTGTCAGTCTATAGTTCTATGTCGAGTGAAAATATCATTTGAAAAGGAGGGAGAAAGAGAGGCTTTTTAAGACACACAAAAGCTGAGAAATTTGTCTCCAACAGACTTGCTCTTTAAGAAATGTTAAACCCAGTTCTTCAGGCAAAGTGGACATGATACCCGAGGACTCCACCCACAGTGAAGCGTGACAGGAGGGTATTCTTGTGGGCAAATACAAGCGACTTTCTTTCGTTGTTTAAAATTCCTTTAAAAGGTAATCAACATTTTAAAGCAAATTTTAATAAACTGGGGGTTTAACATATATGTTGAAGTAAAACATGTGACAAAAATAGCACAAGGTGGCATGGGCACCAGGCTGTTGTGAGCTTACTTTCTATAGGACAAGAGTCCCTCTAGAGGAAGGGCTTAAATCCACCCCAGGGGCCAGGTACACTCTCCCAAGGAGTTCTTTACAAAGAGCAATGCCTGCTCCTCTCCCCACATCTGATAAAGTCACTCCGGGAGGGATGTCATCAGGCAACTTGGGCTGCCCGCACTAGGTCTTCTCAGGGGACTCCTAAAAATCTTGACACGCAGCCTGCAATTCAAAATCTCTGCATTTGAACCCCAAGGACTGTATAACAGCACCGTTTGTGCAATAGTGGATACCTGGAAACTGCTTAGATGGTCACTGACAGGAGCATGCAGGAATGTATATTATTATCTATAACGAACTCGATCCTGCCCTTAAAATTAATATATTGTACCCTCACCTAAAAATATGACTGAAACTCAAACACATAATTTTGTGTAGCAAGAAAGCAAGTACAAAAGAATACGGACAATAGGAAGCCATTTGCATTATTGAAACATACCGAACCATGCTATATATTGTTCACAGATGCACATGTGCATAATAAAAGTATAAAAGTTCATATGGGAATAATACAAACCAAGTAAGGGTTTAGTAATTATGTCTGGGATGAGAAGGAAGAAAAGGGGACAGGAAATAATATACATGGGGGATAATTCCACCTGTAATATTTTTTTAAATGTCTCAAGCAGATGAGGCAAAATATTAAAAAGGTACCACAGTGTTCATCCTAACATTCTTCATACTTTCCTGCATGTTTAAACAATATTCTATGGAAATAAAATGTATGATTAATACTAATAAGCATTCGTAGTTCACACTAATAAGATCCTAACCAACAAGAATGTGACAGAATTCGGACACATACCCACGTGGAACACCCAAGCCATTGCTATTATTATGATGACTATTATGGGTTCTCTTCTTTCTTCAGGCATAACATCACATCAATTCTAACTTCTTAAAGTCTGCCTTCTTACAATTCCTTCCTTTTCCAGGTTCTCCTGTTTGTTATTAATACAATAAGCTTACTGAAGCTGAGAAGGAAACACACACACGTTTTAGTTATCTTGTGTTTTCAATATGGTTTATTCATCTTTAGAGAGAAACGCACATAGCAGGATCTGATTTCACTGCCCAGGTAGAACACGTTGGCTCGGTGCTGGACTCTGGCTTCCAGACCCCCACGCCCAAGCATGATGAAGTGTGAACCAAGGACACCTCTTAGGATTTTTAGCTGCGTGCTCATGGGGCATGTCCAATGAAAGGGGTCCTACACAGGTTCTCACCCTACCCATAGGTTTAGAAAGGATCAGTCTTCACCATAAAAATGCAACTTTCTTCTTCTTGAATTCAACACACTATTTAAATAATTTATGAAGTCCTTGAATCATTTTCCTTTCTTGTTTGGAAATATCGCTTGGTAGCTGTCATATTTCTTAACGTCCTGAGAAATCCAGGCAGGTGGAGAGAGGAATCTGGCACTGAAAATGTATTTCAAAACAGTTGCTACCTTTGAAAACTGAAGACCGGCTGTGATTTTGTACTGGAACATTGTGCTGGAATTATGGCTGACACCATGCTCCACGGGGACACATCTGCATCACACATGTCCCTCCGGAGTTGAAATCCACCAATATGGACCCAGTGGGATGACCCAGTGGAGTCAGTGCACTGGGGTTCCTCCCATCAGGTTCTTTCTGCAGACCTGGGAGAACGCCCAGCCTCCAGATCTGTGCTCTTTCCACGCACGTTACAATTTCTACACAAAATGGTCCAGGGACACAACTACTCCTGGTGCGTCAGGGATTCCTCAGAGGGGAAAGAAACTTAACCTTGAATGCATCCCATCTTCCAGTCACAAGACTAAAACATTCATATATATTATTTCCATGGAATCCCCAAATAGTATGCAATTGGCTTTCTGAGCCACTTATGTAAAAGGAACATGGAATTAGAGACAACTCTCTCACCTTTACACGGATCGTGTGTGTTGAACCCTAGATCCACGCAGCCTGTGTCCCTCCTATTCCTGCCTCTCCTCCTCATTGGTGTCGCTCCCGGTGGCCCACAGCCCATGCTTCTCCGCTCCCCCAGCTGCCCCTCATACTCCCCATTTCAGGCCTGTCTACTTTAGGTAGCTGCTTCTAAATTGGGAGCCTGCTGGAAGTTCTCATGATCGTCCTCAGTTTCTTCTTCCATGTTCCATGTTCTTACAGCACACCTGTGTTGGTTGGAAGGATGCCATGATGGGAAACATGGGCTTTTTACTTGGATAGAGATGGAACTGAATTCACGTCTGCTACCTGCAGTTGTGTGCTGTTGGACAAGTGGTGTAAGGCCCGTGAGTTTATGTATCTTCACCTGGAACACCACTTCTTGCGTCCGATTGCTGTGAGAACAGGATGGAATTCCATGCACACAATGGCAGGCTTGCAGCGGCACCCGGTAAGCATTTGCTTGGCTTCACTTGCAACTGCTTCATGAGGTTTCCAACCAGGATTGTATCTTCTTGGCCTTGTTCTGGCAAATCACATTCAGCTCTGGATGCGTATAACAGTTGCCTAGTTAATGCTTTTTGAATGTAACATTTATACATTTCTAGTCTTTTTTAAGGAAGCACTTTTCTTTAAATAAACTTTAGTTTTTTAAATAATTCTATAAAAACAGCAGTAGAGAGGGTTCCCGTGTGCCCCTCCTGGAGATTCCCTGCTGTCGACGTGTTATGTAACTGCAGTGCATTTATCACAACTAAAAGAGTAACATTGCTTCAGTGCTAGTAGCTACTCTCCAGACTTTACTCAGGTTTTCTCCGTTTTTCCACTACTGCTCTTTCCTGTTCCAGGATCCATTTAGGGTCCCATGTGATGACAGTCACCATGTCTCCCTGGCCACCCCCAATGCATGCCAGGTTTTTTGTTGTTCCTGGTTTTTCTTGACCTTGACAGTTTTGAGGGGGATTGGCCAGGTATTTCGTAGAACATTCCTCCATCTGGATTTGAGTGGCACTTCTGTGAGCATTCAATGGGGCTGTGGGCTTGGGGAGACCACCACGGAAGTAACGTGGCCTTCTCCTCACTCCCTAGCAGGGGCTGTGATAAGGGAGCTGTTCAGGGCTTTGCAGCAACCATTTACGCACAGGGAGAGCCTCGTGCTGAAGCAGTCTGGAGCCGGCTCTCTTTCTAACAATGCCTTTGCTCCCCGTGTCCTGTTGCACACAACATATTCAGTGGCATCCAGATCATGCGATGTCACTCATTTCCAGTAAGACGTGTAAGCAAGAAAGAGACCTGTAAGAATTGAGCTATTTGGCACACAAGCAAACAGACAAAAAAAGCAGGTGGGCTCCAGTCATTTTGGAAAAATCCCCCTTGCTCTGGGGCTCTAAGAAGAGAGCTGCCATCCTGATCTCCTCCAACATCTGTTATAAACAGCTGCACCCTTCTGCAAACAGTGCCCCCTCACGTGCATGAAGAATAAATGTTCCTGGGCATCTGCGGCTGTGTGTGTGGCCCCGCTCAGCCTGGGATTTCGGCCTGCAAAAGTAGATTTGTGCTTCCCACACTGAGAGGGAATTAACACTTGTGAGACTCTAGCTTGGTTGAAACAACACAGAATGTCCTGTCTACAAAACTCATCCAACAGATACCATGGGGGGTGTTTCTACGTGTATGGATGCTGGTGGCTGTTGTTGGAAATTTTTACAAAGCCTACAGATACAACTCCTCCCTCCTTCTCTCCCCTTTTCCCACTGTCCTTTTCTGTTGCTTACAAACTGTAATCCATCTCCCAATCAGTGGTCCTCAGCTGTGCCAGCTGTACGCCCACAGGGACATCTAGTGATGTCCGGAGACAGTTTAGATGGTCACGACTAGGGCGTGGTCGGAGGTCCCCATTTAGTGGGTAAAGGCCAGGGGTGCGCTCCACCCTGCAGTGCACCGGAGTTCATCCGGGCCCCAGTGCAGGGAGGGTGGTGGTGGAGGAGCCCCGGCACGCACTGCTTCCCCATCTTCTCACATCCATCACAGGTCCATGGGAGCATCTGTATCCCTTGCCTTAATGCCCCCGTGCTTCATTTTAGTCTGAATCCACCTCACCCCGCATGGCAATCACACTTCTCTTCTGTGTCTGTACTGAGCTCATTCACCGACAGGGCTAAAGCACAAAGCACCGGCGCCATCACGATGGGGGGACCTCCGGCTTCCTGGGACGCCTCCTCACTGTGCAGAGCCCCGGCAGTTCCCGGGGACTCTGGCCCTCCGTCTCCCCAGGACGCAGCCCCTGTGGGCTCCTGGCTCACGGCTCCAGCTCCTTGTCCGTGCCCCGCCACACTGTGAGGGGCTCCAGCTCAGCCCCACCCCGTACCTCTGCACGCACGTTTCAGGCCTTACATTATTTTGCTTTACTGCATCACACATCCCTTGAAAACGACTTGTCAGTAGTCACCTCTGCGTGGACATGCTGTCCTTTCTCTATGTCCCAAACCGAGCTCTTCCTCGCCCTGCCCGCCTCCCCTCGCACGACTTCATCCCTGTTGGTGACACTGCTGTTCCCCCAGGCAGCCGGGCTCAAAACTCATCCGCCCTGGACGGGGCTCTCAAGCATCCCTGTGAAATCAGCCCCCCGCGCCCAGATGCAGAACGGCCTTCTCTCTCTGAAACTCCTTTCAGAGCCATGTCCTCCTTGCCACCTTTGCTTTCTGCTTCTTCACATCTTTGTCTTTAGTTCCTCGACCTCCCAACTAGGCTCTCATTCCCAAATGCCTCATCTGCAACAGTGGGCAGTTTTCCTGCTGTGACCAGTTCACGTCTCACCTGCCACCTGGCATTACTCATCTCACTTGTCTGTCGCCTGCTGTTCCCTCTAGATAAAAAAAAAACAAAAAAACCCCAGAAATGTTTCATTTTGGAACAATTTTGTATTTGGCCGTGTTTCTCTGGAGAACCCTGACTTATACAACCTGGAAACTAAATCCTACCTGTACCCACAGTATTTTGAGGATGCCTGCTTCCCTCCATCCCAGACACATCTCAGGGGATGGGTTTTACTGTCTTGCATTTCACTTAAGAGTTTTGTATCTGGTCGTTTCTTGCCTCTGCTCCAGGATTTATTGCTTTCTTATAATAAAAGTCCTGTCTAGTGCAAAACTGTGTCCATCAGAAACACTCAAAAGATACTAAGGGAAATGAATGACCCATTCCTTGACACCTTATGTTTATATGCTCACTTGCAATATTGTATTTCTTGCACCAAAGAAAAACCTAATGTGGATTTAATTAAGACAACATCGAAATACTTCTGGTTGCAAAGCTGGAAGCATGCAAAGGTTTTAAACGTGGCAGATGCACAATAGAGAGAGGTGTGTTTTCCCCTAAAAAAAAAAATCAATTCCAGGAAAATGAATGCCTGGGACAGCAGCAGAGCAGTCCAGAGCTGTTTACACATGCCAGTCGGGATTCAGTAAACACCGGAGGCAGCATGGCCTGAACCCAGAACCGTATCCCGCAGAGCCATGCTCAGCCTCGAATCCTTCAGAAGAATCTATAGAATATTTGAATCTATCCTAGTTGGGAACCAATCTCTTCTTCCACTGAAATAGGTATCTTTCCTCATGCTCCATCTGATTTCTGTATCAGCTTACACTGCTTTTTAGTGTCGCACATGCGCGCGATAACAATTTTCATTCTCCCTTACAAAAGGCACTCCTCACGGTCAATCACACCCTCCATGGGTTCCTGTCTCCCCTATGAATGACATAATAGAGGATGACTCTGTATCAATAGATTTTGTGAATTCTTACAGTGACATATCTTTATTTTGCTTCCATCAGCATGAGCTGCTGGTCCGGAATTTTTTGGGAAGAAATTCCAGCAGCTGCTCGTCTTTTGGGGAAACAGACTTGAAAAGTTCAGACATGAGCTTTCTGCTTAAGCAAAGTAAGTTACTTTTTCAAAATAAAACCAATAGAGAGTCCTTAATAGAAAAGGTTTCTCCTCCTACTATATGTCATCCTGGCTAACAAAACATAATTTTTCTAAACAACATTTGGGATACAGCCTTTACCCTAAGCCTGTCCGTCAATACCTATGTGCTGACCCATCAATCGATTGCTCATGGCTTCCGCACTTCCAGTGGTTCTCCACGGCTAATGCCCATTCCATTAGGGTCCTCCTGTTCTCAGGGGACTTTGCAGGAGCAACAGTAGAATTCAACAGCAGGCCACATCCTGAGAAATCTCTTCTCCCAGGCTTCTATTGTGCATTTCTCGCAACAGCTCCATTTATCATTAAAACTACCAGAAACAGTTCGAATTCTGTTTCTTGCCATCAGACACGGGAAATATGCAAACAGCATTTTGAGTATGTTTCAAAGTATGTTTTCTTTATACCCTGAAGTAGATACTGGACTTTCTGGAGGCAGAAGCCACGTGCATTTTCACTCCAGATATGCTCATTCATGCTTAATGATGAAATGAACAATTTCATAACTTCAAAGGCTACACATGTTAAATGTTGAGTGTATTTTAAGCCCCTCTTCTACTTTTTACCTCATGCTTTTCCAGGCTTCCTCTGCTATCGATCCTCACTATGCATGTGTTGGCTAAATAATTTTGGATAATACAGGTATGCCTAAGGTAAGACAGCAGCCCTTGCCTGAATTCACATTGTTAGCTTTGAGAGAAAAATTCTGCCCACTCGCAATATAAAATGGTGGCGACTCTTTGGAGCCATTACACCACTTACTGTCAGAAAACCGTCCTGCAGTCGTCATAAGTTCACTTGCAAGGCTGAGCTGACCCAGGGCGACGGTACAGGCGTCAATGTCTTGTCAAATTCCGTCCCTCAGCAGGAAACAGCCCGGAGCCGAGGACTCTGTTTTTGATTGTTGAAATTTGTGTGTTTCTCACATACAGCTGCCTATGAGCCATAAAGTACAGAATGGAGAGAAAATTCAGAGCACTGAAAAGATCCCACTTCTATTGGTCATTGGAGTATGTACATCAAGGTCTAAGAAAAAGAAACAGGGACTTTAATCTTCTAAATGGACAGAAATAAGCAGTAACTTAGATCATTAAAACACAATTGATTTCCATGTATCTAAAATGTTAACATCTAATTTTTACATTTAAATACATTGAAACCAACACATGATGCAACAGTAGGAAAAGTTCTGTATTAACCTGAATATTAATCCCAGGGCAGCGAGGTATCATTTAATTAATATTAACACACACAAACGTTTTGAAGTAACTGGAGTGATCAGAAGCAAATATTGAATTTTTTGGAAATGGATTCATATTAGAGATAATATATAGTTTGTTACTTTAAATAAGTTAATAATCCTCTAACCCACTGACTGAAATGAGCTTTCAGATAATGATGTGTACGTAAATTAAGAGTAGAATCTAATTTAAAAAAAAAACCACATAGCCTAAATCTATTAGAAGGTGAGCAGCTGTGCCCTTTTATTGTCTGAAAACATTTCCCCCATGTGAGGAATACTGGCATACTTTCAATAAAAAATTTAAGGTAGACAGACATAGTTGTCCAGGGTTTTCTTGCATGACGGCGTTTATTAGACGCTGTCTCATATGTTGAAAATCTCCAGCAGGCATCTGCTTGACAGATGATTGAACGCTTTCATTATCCACGTCCAAATCAAATGGGTTTAAAGCTAAAAAGGACACGAAGACATCAGCCAGTCGATCCTCCCATATCTGACATGTTCTTGGAATTTCTGAAGAGCCACATTCCTCTGCCACTTCAAAAGAGACTGACTGGTGGCAGATCACCATTTTGCAAATGGAAGATGCTGTGTTTGTGAACGCTCCCCCATATATGAGGGGGCCTGCCTGGAGCTCTGTTCAAAACAGAGGAAGTGCTCTTTTAATTCCCTGAAGACTTGCTGTGCCCATGGATTCCACTCTTTATTAGCTTTTAGGTTTACAGTTTGTGGATTGTACCTAGACAGGGAGGGTATGAGTAACTGGGCCCAGGGCCGCGGGGGTGGGGGAGCAGCTGGACACCCTTGCAGCTTGGTACACACACACATAGCAGGCTCAGAACATTGCAAGACTCGGACACTCATGCTGCACTGTTCACAAGTGACCTTAAAATTCCTCAGCCAACCATCAGTGTCAAATTAGCAGAGCCATCAGTTCAAGTCTGGGTGCATCTGCTCTGCAGCTCCACAGAGATGCCGGCTGAACTCCAGCACTCCTCAGTTTGCACGGCTTTCCTGGAGGGTCTCAGCATTGTAGATACTGTTTTTCTTTGGAAACATGTTTAGTTCACGTATCTTTATTGTCCAGATGCTGACAGTGTCCTCTCTGTCTTTATGGGTTGAAGTACCCATTCTAGTGGTATTTATCAATTTGGAAATTTGCAAAGATCTCAGAATATATCCTTTGCAAAAATCAAGGCTCAATTCTAATAACACATGTTTGCATGGCTTTGTTAGTTTACTAAGCATTTCCACTTAAATTGTCGTCGAAGCATGAACATTTTGCCTTGTTGTGCTGTTTATAAGATTTTATTTCTCATCCAGTAGGACACATCAACCTTTGCAGATCAACCATTAATTTGTATGTGTGTGTACATACAAAACTGCAGGTCTTAAAAGAATGGCATTTAATTTTGAAATAGGAAATTTGTATTTTTAAAATACACTGGAGAAGTAACAGTGACATGATGTCGCTGAACCTCGGGGAAGCAGGGGAGCCCAGAAGTCAATTTGGGAAGACAGCAATTACTAAAAATGAGGAGTGACGCTGAAATGATTTCAGGTTAATTAAAACAGGGCTTGACCTAATCGCCCTCCAGCCCCCAGCGAGCTGATGTGACCTGGGTCAGAAATTCCCCTCGGTGGCCTGGCTTGTCAATACATAAGCCAGAGCGATGGTATCTTTATTTTCAAAAGTAAAACATGACATGGGCCTTCAGTGCTTTAGAAATAGATGTCAAGTCAATGGGTTTGGAATCAAACGAAAGGTCTACAGTTGCATCATTCACGCCAGATGGTGTCATGGAAACCCATGCAAATAATCACTCAATAATCCCTCCATTTCTAGAGTGTTCTCTTTCAGGCCAGGTCTTTATACTTCAGAAGCTCATTTTTAAAAATTAATACCTACACTCAGTTAATAAATAACATTAAGTGACCTATCCCTTGGAGAAGGATTTAGTATGTTCTGTAGGTGACTCTTCTCAAAAGGTGTGTCACATTGACGGGGGTCCGACAGCATTTTCCTCCCCTAATATGTGTTAGTTACTTACTACTGGAAACATTAAGCAGTATGATAGCGCTTCGACTTATAAAAGCAAGATGCAGCAAAGCTTGGGAGTTTTGCAGGTACAGGATGTAAAATGCACACACAAAAGGGAGTAAAAAAGTGAAATTCAGAAAAAAAATGTGGTAACTGATTATTGGTGTTTTTTAAAACTAAATTCATCTATTTACTCCCTCTCCAAAAAACAAATTTGAGGATACATTCAGGGCTGGATGCAAGAAGCAAGTGGGTGTCGCTGCCTCTGACTTGAGGGGCAAGGGGACCGCTGAGGAATGAGATGCGGTTTGCTCTGATGACTGAGGGCGAGGAACAGGGGACTGCTGCACCCAGACCTGACTGCTGCTTGTCTGGGAGACTGGCCTGTAGCTTATACTCATCTTTGGAAATATTTCTGGAACTTACATTTATATGTTTATCCTGAACCATTCCCCCATTGTTCTGTGACTGTCACTTCACAGTTCTTCTCAGTATTTGTTAAGTCTCACTCAATGTTGCTTTTCAAAATATTTTAACTTCATCTTACACTTACTCTGGGTATTTCTGTCATTTCATCATTTCTGTGCTCCATGGTCCCCACCTCCTTCCAAATGTTTTGATTAGAGTTGTGGCAATTACATATATTATATATATATATAATCATGTGAAGAAATTATAATTTAAATGAGAAGTGATCTCACTTTCATATCCCTCCTTACAAGTACTAAAATTTAGAAGTAATGTTAATGTAGCTTAAAATGTCTTTTCTCCCAAACTAGATTGAGCAACTATATAATATATGATGTACCTTCGTGACTTCCCTATATTCATAAGTAGCTTTATAACTAACATGGATTAAATCTTGGAAAATTTGCTAATAATAGGTTTTCATTCATTAATAATGGTTTTATGAGTCTTTTTTTAAGTCCTTACATTTTTATATAAGCAGGTTTTTGCATAGATTTTCACTTAGGAAACTATATCATTAAATAAAATAATGCTATTTTTTTAAAAAAAACAAGTATTGATTTCTGTGATCAGGGAAATTGTCTTCAGAATAGCAAAGAATTCCAGGCAAGATGGGTAGTGGGATCTGCATGAATAGCTCAGACCTGACACGTTCCTGATCATCATGTCAATATGTCTCATTCATTAGCCTTGTTTCCCACAACTGTTTAGTTTTTAGGTTTAACAAAGCCTTATTTTTGACCTTATGGAGTAAAGTCATGAGTGATGAGTTCTGCTTCTAACACTTGAGATCTCAACATACTTTCAATCCTTCTTCAAGTAGAAAACCAGTAGAAGGGCAGTAAAATGTGAATAATAGGTATTAATAAAGTCAGATAAAGGGGAAAAAAGAAAAGAAATGGAGGAAGAGTCTTGTCTAGATTTAGGACATTACCAAAGGCTGTATTCTTGCCTTTGGGATAAAGATAATCATATACATATACCCGGAATGTTCAGTTTGGAGGACAGAGTAATCCTATTAGCTAATTTGTCCAAATTAGAATAGTATCTGACTTTCATACATGTGTGGCTAGGAGGGTTAGTTCATTCTTAATCAACAGGTACTCAGAGGTATAGCATTTTCAAATGCAAGCATGATAATATCTCTTAGTGTTAAAAGATCCTTAAACAAACCATCTATTTAGGAGATAGCTAGTACGTCCTTCTCCAAATGGAAACATTTAAGAGATGAAAACTGCATCGAGCAGTGGTCCTACTAGAATGTTGTAAATAGGTTTTGCAGTTGTGTTTGCCGGGATTCCAGTCATGTTACACTCTGTCTGATCAGATGCTTCATTTCTTCATTTCTGAGGCAAGCTATCAACAGATTTCTAACGGGCTTCTGCCTGTAAACGTTTGTTAGCATTGCCTGTGTAGATGGGTTGAGGAAGACCTAGCCATGTCCCCACAGATGCCTAGACCGAAGAATCCAGCTTTACTTCTGTGAACTCCGTTAGGATAAATGAGGTGGCAGGGAAATGCATTCTCTTTGGGTTCTGCAGACGGTTTAAACAGGTGCGCTGTTTGGGGGGTGGGTTTGGGCCTCTTGCCTCAGAGGTTATACGTCAAGGGCAGGGTCTTGGATGCCCGGCAAACCTCGACAGCCTTTGGTGGGGAAGGAAAAAAGAAAAGGAATGTGTTCCTTGAAATTTATGGACTGTAAAAGATAACTTCACCTGTGTCTGTTTTCTCTTATTGGAAACATATGAAAGCTGTTGCTGGGAAGGGAAAATCAAGCCTCTAGTTTCTGGATGTGAACCCCTGCAGGTACCCCAAGGAGATCTGGGATATGTCGGAGTGTGCAAAGCAATCGGCTGACCGCCACGACACTGCCACTGGGACTCACCCCAGAAAGACCCTTCAGCACATCCTGAAAGTTCTCTGTTTGCTTATTTTGACCAGAGGTGATTTTCCCAATTGGAGTTTATAGCATGTCGAACAGAAGTGGCTTTGACCACACAGTTCACGTTGATATGCAGGACTTGACTGGGATTTAAAAGGAGTCCTGCTGTTTCAAATACTCCAGCTGCACAGAGAACCCTTTAAGCCTGGGCGGCACCTTCCTAGCATGAGCTCTGCATTCAGTGAAGAGTGGCTGGGACGCCCCTGAGCTCAGTCCCTCACGGGTGCTCTGCGAAGCTCGGAAGCCATTTTCAACAACAGTGCTGAGCACATTCTGTGAGGCGGGTACTCAGCCTGGCCCTTGAAATTCAGAGAAGCGCACAGTATGACCCCCCATCTCAAACCTCATGATGCAGTAGAGTGTTTCTAAGTTTTCTTTC
Source organism: Phataginus tricuspis (assembly GCA_029783875.1). Taxonomy (NCBI): domain Eukaryota; kingdom Metazoa; phylum Chordata; class Mammalia; order Pholidota; family Manidae; genus Phataginus; species Phataginus tricuspis. The sequence continues at coordinate 4,340,976 of JAQQAC010016209.1, read as the reverse complement.
TTACGCTGTCACATATTTATTATTTTTAGTATTTCTAAGTTTTAGTTTATTCTCGTCCACAACCATTTCCGAACTACGCTTTGCCTCCCTACTGCCTCGGCGCCTTGGTTTCCTCGTGTAAAACAAGGGGCTTGGTGACACAACCACCACGGCTCCTCCTAGTTGTAGCTTTCTAGGACTCTGTGTGTCTCCGTGGGCTCTGCACCCTCGGGAATGATCCCGTACTTCTGCTTTGCAGACTAACCATTAGTATGACTTATATGCACCAGGATTTTACTGCAGATCATGGCTCCTCATGACATGTAAGAACTCTACATCTTGATATTCAAAGCTTATTTTTGATGGATACGATTTCCCACTATTTTCCCCTAAGAGAATAGTTTCCAGATATCTTGGGAGATTTTCTTTTCAGAATTGCAAACCCATCTTTATAAGAAAAATCTATTTTTAAAATGTTTATTTAAAGGAATACATCTTAATTATCAAAGAAAATCCTAAGACAAGATTCCCGAGACATTTTGGATCACCTGAGCATCGTGAAAAAGGTTACCTAGCTTTAAACTAAAGGTCCTGCTACCCACTGCTCAAGTTCAATGAACTGCCGTTTTCTTGCATGTGCAACGTGCTGTTTTATGTTTCACTAGCTTTTCATTTATTGGAGTAATATAGTCATGTCTGATTGAGATCAGGTTTCTTATTCTTAAGTAACAGTTTTGCAAAATGTCTAGCATAGAGCCTCAAATCCACTAAGTTCATCTTCAGACAGACAAACTGTGAAGAAGACGACCGGTTCTCTTTGTTTAAATCTGTCACACAAACTGAGAAATAGGTATGGTCAAAAAATACTGTATGGCCTCATTTACCTGTGGAACCCAAAAGAGTCAAACTTCTAGAAGCAGAGAGTGGAATGGTGGTTGCTAGGGGTTGAGGGAAAGGGGAAATGGGGAGTTGTTGATTGGGCACAAAGTTTCAGTTATGCGAGAGGAATAAGGTCTGGAGATCCACTGTACGGCACAGACCCTGTAGCTAACCACATTGTATGGTACACTCAAGTGCACTAAGAGGATAGGTCTCACGTTAAGTGTTACTATTACTGCTTATTACTACCACTCATAATAAAGAGCGTAGGGAGGAAACTTTGGGAGGTGACGGTTACATCTATGGCCTTCGTGACGCTGACGGTTCCACAGGTGTACACTTCTCAAACTCATCAAGCTGGATATATTAAACATGTCCAGCTTTTTACGTATCTCGTACCTCAATAAAGTGGCTTGAACAATGCATGGGAAAGAATTCAAGTTCACTATTGAAAGGAGCGCGCATTGTAAAAAAAATACCAGGCTTGTACAATTTTGTGCATGCTAATATATGATTTCTTGGGCCAGGGCTATGATATTGGCGTTTTAAAAGTTCACTGTTATACTTTTACAAAATAAAGCTAAAAGAATTTCTTGTGTATTTATTTCGTAGGGTTGGGGTTAAATTTCTGAAGAATAGTGCTAGAATGGTATAACCCCAGGTATGCAAATATAAAATGAATATTCTTCACTGAACGCCACTAATACCGTGTCACTTGGCACTCTGACCAAGAGTATGTAAAAATACCAGCTTCCTCACTATTTCCAATATTGCATATTACCTTTCTATACTGACTTTTTTCAATCCGATGGATTAAATAAATTATATCTCTTCTATTAATATGTTTTTAATTCTACTCTTTTTCTGTTTGTGTAAGCATTCTGTATGCAATTAATAATTCTGGAAATTGTTACATCCCTTATTTCTTTCCCCACTGGGTTCGCCTTTTGTCTCTGGATCTGTGAAAGCGTCGACATAACTGTATATGCCAGGGTGGAATTCAAAATTCGATACTGATCATTATCATGTACCTTGTATGTCCCTCAGAGTCGCGTCACTGTAAGGGGTAGGGACAGTGCTGAGTCCTTACATATTTATACTCTAATAATTTGAATGCATAGATGACTGGAGAAAATTCCAAAGATTCTTACTAAAACATGGTTCTCAAAATCTTAGGTGGAGACATACAGTAATAGTGGGAATAAGCTTTGCCTTGTATTCTAAGGAATGAATACCCCTCAACTCATAAGGCTAAACAAGTTCATAATACAAATTTGTTAATTAATGAGAAAGAAGTAACCAAGTTATTTTTAGATAAGCAAAACTACCAGTGAATCTTCTGCTCCCACATTCTAAATTAACACAGGTAGTAGTCTAAGAAATAGATTTTTAGAAACTTATCCCCCAAAATACCTATCTGACCAAAAGATCTATAAGCAATGAAATGAATACTGGAGTCTTAAATTCAACCCTCATTATTAATACTCAACCTTTGCATGACATAGTTTGCAAAATGCTTTAATACTTCTTCAACTTGCATGACATCTAAAAACATCTGAATTGCTCTCATCCCTATTGTTAATTAAGAAGAAATACTTTCCATTCAGGAAAAAGTTTTCATGTCATCTCGCATCTCTGTGGTCCTTTAGTTTATCTGCTTGTAGGAAGCAACTTGCAAATATGCAAATACATATTTTTCATGGAAAATGGAGAAAAACTATTTTTGCTTTGATTATAGCAGCCAATGCTTATAAACTGCCTGCTTTTCCCTGCATAGCATTGGGCTCATGTTTCCAAACATCCACTTGAACACAGTATAGAGTAAGGCAGCCATCCACAGGCGTTTAAGACCTACCAGACCATTCAACATAGTGTCAGGGTCTGTTTGATTGACCCACAGTGAATTGGGTTAAATGTGAAAGAGGAGACCCAAAAGCCTTTCCATTTTTCCAATTGTGTTAACTGATCAACCGAAAACTCTAAGCAAACAAATATAGAGTGGTGATTTAATGCCTTACATGTGCTCCATGCTTTGCCATATACCACCACACAGGAAAATAATGAAACAGGTCAGATGGAGGTATGGGCTTTGCCTTTTAATCATCTAACTTGTTCTCCGTGCACTGCAGAATTTCCCTGAACAGAAAATTCCTGAATAGGGTAGAATCAGCTTGAAAAGTATTCTCAGCTATTACAAATCACAACCCAGATTAAATGTGTTATTTAGTTACAAACCATAAAACCTAATCCTTATGCGACCATGTGTCCACCATTGCCCACTGTACCATTATACCCACCATTGCCCAGTGTACCATTATATCACATGGGCACCACTTTGCTCCTTCCCACAGTGCTTACCATGCATGGTTTGTGATAGAAATAACCACAGTCAAGTGAATAGCTCAATTTTTGCTCAGGTCATTTGCTAATGTCGGTTTTCCACTGGTCCTAGAAAGGAGCTCTTTCTGTTTTGCTGCAAATGTGTGAAAATGGATGCCAAGAATTCTTTCGAATGTGAGGAATGGAAACTACATCGGTCTAGCTTACCAAACATAGGGCAAAAAGTAAAATATTGCCTAAGTATTTTTTGGTAGGAGGGAAAGTAGTGAGTTTTGATTTTTATATATTTATTGGTGAATTTCCTTCTCTTTTTCTGGAAATTGCCTGTGCCTGTATTTACTCATTTTTGTTTTATTGGTTGTGAGCTATTTTGAGTGGTAAATAATAGGTAATGGCTTTTTTGCTCAGTGATATGTGATCATTTCTTTTCAGGGAAATGTGTCTTTTGAGTTTTTATGTGGTTACTTTTGCATGCAAGATAAATAAAATATCAAGGTTCTTCTCTACACTTTTACTTCTATAGAACATTATGAAAGAGTCACCCATTTTTTTTGTACCATTATAATTTTGTTTACTACATGTAACTTAAAAAAAAACTCTACCTATAATGTGGAGAGTGAGATAGGAAGGAAACTAGTTTTCATTAGCATCATCCAATCTTGTCATGACAGAGTTAGAATGCTGGCTTTTAAGGGCTAGTGCTTCTATTTATTATTACTCTATTCTTGTTTTTTTTTTTTCTGTCTGACTAGTCTAGCATGTGTTTACTGTCACTTCAGTTTTATAGTCTTATAGGTCACAGCACCCCATAATTTCCATTTTCAGTATTTTTCTGGCTGTTCTTTCACTCCAGATGAATCTTCAAAGTCAGGAAAAGGAATTTGGCTGGGGTCGTTTTGCATTTTTATACATTAGTTTAAGGAGGATCATGTCTACCATATTGAGTAGCCTTAGTGAAAATCTATGCCTCGTTTCTGAAGCATGAATCTTCACAGACTCCTTCTATTCTAAGACTCTGCCCTGAATTCAGGTATTGTAGTTCTACATATTCTTTTTAGAAACATAATTTTTTAAGCTTCAGATCTCATAAAACCTGTATCTGCCTCTGCTAATGGCAAAAGGACAGAGATGCAGGTGAGGTCTGGTCAGCTGATGGGCAGGCCACACAGAAGAGTCAACACTTTCCTTTAAGGATAACGCAAGTTTTATAAACAAGGGAGTGGCTTGACCATATGTTTGAGAATTTAGATACACATATGTAATCCCTTCCTTTCAACAGAATTCTCTTTTAAAGCAGTTTCAGGTCACAGCAAAATTGAGAGGCAAGTACAGAGAAGTCCCATGTGTCCCCCACCCCACCTCCCACACAGCCTCCCTGTGATCAGTATCCCCACCTGATGGGTCATTTGGGGGTAGATGTGTCATGTGGGTACTGATGGGACAGTCCTCACAAATAATGAACCTACAGGCACACGTCATTATCGTCCAAGTCCGTGGGTAACATTAGGGTTTGTTCTTGGCACCGTGCATTCCACGGGTTTGAGCGAACGTATAATGACACGTATCCACCATTACAGCATCACACAGAGCGGGCTCGCTGCCCTAAACATCCCCTGTGCTCCACCGGATCGCTCCCTCTTCCCAGCTTACATTTTATAAAAACATCATTCTCGCTCTTAGATTTCGGAAAAAAGAAATACGTTTCTATGAGATGATATTTTGTTTTGCTCCTTGATTTAATATTTTTAGAAATGAAACCAATAGGATTTTTGTCCAATTTGGCACTTGAAATATCTTTCCCAAGCTGGAATTTTAAGCCCTTTCCCCCAAACAAGGCAACATTTGCGTAACTTCTCAGCAGGTAGAAGACCCCAACTAGAGGTAGGCCAGGTCACCAAGAAAAGCAGGCAGCGTTCAATAACTGTGAGCTTACGGCCATGACATAGGGTTATGTGAGCCGGTGAGCCTCTGGCCACAGAACTTTGATCAACTGTTCCATACATGACCTTGCTTGATGTGTCTTCCTGCTGAATGACACTTTATTTAATTGTTGACTTGTTAACACTGAACGCACACCCATCAGCACGATCGCTCCCGCCCGGACGCGGCTTAGGTGGCAAGTATTTTCTCCGTAAGGCCCATCGCAGCCATCCTGCCCTCAGGAACACCAGGCGGCATCTCGGCGCTGTGCTCGGGGTCATTTTAAGCAGCAAAATCACCAACAAAATGTGAAACACGTTTCAGACCACATAAAGGATGCTTACGGACGGTATGAGGACCGAGCAAGGGAAGCAGAGGACTGAGTGTCCAGCACCAGCTGGGAATGCGGACGTCGGTCGGCTGGACATCTCCCTCCCTCTGCAGGCCCCAGATGACCGTGTGCATGCAAGCGCTGATTTGCCGTTAGAACAGGTTTTAGCGAGAGGGCATATCTGCAAATACGTGACCTGCAGACAGTGACGATCAACAGCGTCTACCTTGTGCAACAGGGCACACATCCTACCCCTGCTCTAGCGAAGACAGGGTTGTGCTCAACCCTGGCTAATCCACACACAAAACTATTTTCAAACATTTAAAAACTGTAGAGTTCTTTTTGAAAAGCCCGAAATTCAAATAAAATTGAAGAATTTGGGGAAGAGGGGCTTTCTCTGTTTTTTGACCTGCCTTTTGCCCTCCGGGAGGGTTAACGTGAATCATCCCAGGCCTTATGACGTAGGGCACCAACACTCTAGAAATCGTACTTTTCAGATTGTGGCATCTTGGTTCCACGTGCCATTTCTTACCCTAAGCCACGTCCGGCAGCAAGTGCTCTCCCAGTAAAAGACAGTATTTCCTCTCCCAGAAAACGAGTGATAAGCCATGAACAACTCCTGACTATGTGTCATTCCTGAGCTGTTTGTAGAGTGAAGTGTCTAACGTAGAACAGCCGGTGCCCAAATGAATATTTCACCACAAAGTATAAGTTGTCCGGTGGGTATTTCCAATGCCCCCTTTCCCATCAGGAATTCTTTGGTAAAATAGCCTCCCGGAAGTAATTCATCTCTGCTCTGGGGGGAGGCCTGCCGGGGAGACGGGGCCCCCACGATCAGTGGAGATGCATGATTTAGAGGGGCCTGCATGAAATCTGCCGCTCCTAGAACTGTCGTCGTGGGAGGTCTTCTGGAGCGCTTTCAACACATTTTTGTCTTATAACTCACCCTTGTGTGAAGTTACAGGAGGACGGTGCTCGAACACTTGAGGCTTTATCATGTATAATGAAGCAAAATTAGACCTTCACCTGTGTCAACACCAAATCAATGAAGTTTTCGACATGCTTCGTCCCTGTTTCTGGCCGAGAATTAGGGTGCTGGAGCCAGAAGTTCACACGTGTGCCAGCTGTGCGTTTCTCTGCCTGTAAGAGCTGCACTCAAAAGAGCCCCCGCGATCCTGGGGCTCCAGAAACTAACCGTGGGCACAAGACCCTTTCACAAGCCCAGTGTTTTGGAAGATACGCAGATATCGACAGCATGACTCCAGGACAGCTGATCACCGAATCCTTCCGTCCTCCCATCTCCTAGAAAGCCATGTGAGGCGCCATCTGGAGTTTTCTGGCGTGAAAATTCTAGGACTGAGAGGGCTCTTCAGAACGAAGGGAGAGCACGCACCTTGATGGGAAGGCATGGGGGGTCGCTCGGCGATCCAGTGCCTGAGGAGGCACCAGGCTGCGCTCCAAGCCGTGGCTGCTGGCTTCAGCTCAGAGCCCCCGCTACAAGCAGGGAACCTGCTGGCATATGAGCCGGGGGGAGGAGCCAGTCTGATGGACCCCTGCTGACCTACCGTCAGCAGGACCAGCTGCAAACCCCACGTACAGGTAGCACTGCGTCCCTAAAACGCCTCCCGGCTCTACCAGGACTGGCTGGGGTGCCACTGGGACTGGCTCTCACACGACCAGGTCACCAGGACTGGTTCAGGCGTCAGATGAGGCGTAATGCATCTGCAGGGGGTCAGGACAGAGGTATCAGAAGTGCACTGTGCGTAGGGTTCATTCTGTCACTAGACTTGCCCAAGGACACCTTAACTGCCTTTCAGCAGAAATAAACCTGATTCCTAGAAGAGTGCTCGAGAAGGACAGTTCCTCTCGGACCCAACACAAATGCTGTGTGATCTAGAAGGATTCCAGCTTTCACACAAGGAACTAAGGTGCTGTATTTTTGACACGACTATAGAACGTTTGGACACAGACACAGCCTTGCTAAAAAATAAACACTGACAAGGTCCTTGTCTTCCAGATCAGCCTGCTCTGTCCCATCACTTAGCCACCGCCTGCACGTAACATCCAGGTTAGCCCGCTCTGCACGTCATGTCAGCTCTACCTGGATACAAAATTCAAAGCAAAGGGCCATTACATACACTAAAAATGTCAGTCCATTAACAGGAAAACTAGCCCTTGCTCACTCTACATTCTCTAGTCTTAAACAATTCACTGTTTCTGAAAAGTGTTCAAGAGGTTAGCAAAAAGACGGTTTTTTTACTTTTCAAATTCTTCCAAACTTACCATTTACATGTCTATAGGGATCAAAAGCACGATTATAAATTTTGTTTTTAAGAATTCGGCATTTAAAATTCAAATTTGTTTTCATTTCTGAGGTAGACTTAAAAATCCTTTCTTTGAAGAACCCTAAATTATCTAATATTTAAATAGATGTCTAGGTTTCTAGTGTGCAATTATTTTTAAAAAATGCTCTGTCTTGTGAATGTTAGGTTGACTGGCAAGCTTTTTTTCTTGTTTTGTTTTTTGGAAATCTTAAAGGTTACATTCTTGCTAATTTTGCCACAAAAGCATGTTACACTAATAAATCACTAGATAAATCTTTCTTTGTTCTCGTGAGGGGAAAAAATAGCTATCACACATATTTAAGTATTGTAAAGTGTGTTTGGGGAGGTCAAACTCATTCTGAGTCATGATTTTTCTTGGAGGGTACAGTTTTCCTTTGCTATTTTAACAGGATAGATTCTTTTTTAAAAAAATGTAAAATGATGTACAGCTATTTGAAGGATCTGGTTAATTCACTTTGATTAAATAATAATGTACTTCTGTCAAGCGATAACTACACCTTTATCAGAAGAACTTATGACACAGAAGAAAACCTAGGGGAAATTCCCAAAACTTAAGTTAAAGAAATGACAATTTGTAAACCTTTTTTCTTAAGTGGAGTGGGAGAGAAAGTGTGATGTGATGGGTGGAAAGTTAGCCAGACTCGGGGCTGGAGGACTTGAGATCTCAGTTCCCAAGTCTCAGACCCAGTTCAGCTGCCTGAGATCTTCAGTTTCCTCATCTGTGCGATGGAGCCATCAATTTATGTGACTTTGTCTTAACACAGAAATCTGCACCAGACTCCGCCAGAATGTTCCTCCCTCGGGACTCACGGGGCCTGAGGGTGCATCACAGATGTTTCCTTCCATCACATACTACATACGTAATTCACATTTAAAAAATCACTCTCTTAACCAGGAGACTGTACCTCCCATGAGGCAGGACACAGGAACTCTTTTTGGATCTTGTTTTGGCCACTACTGCTTCCCCAGCACTTAACCCGGTGAGTGACACACAGTAGATGCTTCCCAAATATTCATTGTAAAAGATAAGGAATTAATGAATACAACTGTTTAAAGGCACTCCTCTTTCAAGTTGAGGAAATAGCTTAGGCAACATTTTTCCAGACAATTGACCACTTTAAAAAATCCCCTTTGGCCACCTCTGTATCTGTTATTTTGACATGCTAATAATTGTCGACATTCAGCTTCGTAGGTAGGGCATTCACATACTTTTTAAAAATGAACATCTTGCCACTGTGTTATTTATCATTTGAAATACCAAAAGGAGCGAGCGAATCTCTTTTGTCATGGACTTTTGATTTTGTCCTGGCCTTGAAGCTCTCCTGCACTGTCTCTGTTGGGATGATTAACATCACTTGTACTATGTCTCATTTTCCAAACTGCTAATATTTGTGTTTCCATGGACTGTCCAGTCTGTCTGTGTCTGTCAGAATGGCAGTGTGATGATGTGTGGGAACTTTTCCTCAAAGCACCGTATGTAAGTAACTGTTATTGACTGAATGTCTGTGTCCCCACCGATCATTCATATGTTGAAAGCCTAACCCTTAGTGTGATGGTGTTAGAAGCTGGGTTCCTTCGGGAAGTGGGTAGATCAGGAGGTGACGCCCTCATACACGGGAGTAGCGTCCTTCAAGGATCCCCAGAGCGCTCCCACGTACCTCCCTTCAAGTCAGGGCCCAGCGAGAAGACGCCGTCTATGAACCAGGACACAGGATCTCCTTGCACACTGAGTCTGCGGACGCCCTGATCTTGGACTTTCCAGCCTCCAGAGCCATAGGAAGTGGATTCTGTTGTATATAAGCCACCATCCTATGGTATTGGGCACAGCAGCCTGCATGAACAAGGTAATCACATACGATTTTTACTCAGAAAAGCCTGTGCACATGATCATCGGACAGATGCAAGAGATGACAAATAACATCCTAAAACATAGAATATTATGAGGCTTAGGGACGATGAAAACACTGGCAGGAGGTTTTCATTCCTATCATGGTTATTCGTCAAACTTTATCCTACCTAAACAAGCTTTCTCATTGACAGCATTCTATAATTTAAAGACCAGGTGACTGTATGAAAAAAACTGCTAGGCAATTTTTTACAACTACTTTCCTGAACAATAATCTCAGGTATCCAGTCGCGATTTAGCCCCGGTCTTTAAAAGAACTGAAATAATTAGTTCTTGGTCAATGGCCGTTTTAGTCTTTTCTAGTGACAGAAGTGATTCAAGCCTTTGAAACTGTCACTCACCTTTCTGGATATTCACTTTTGGAGGTCAGACTTGTAACGATTACTGTTACAACGCTTCTTTCTCTAGTTTTATACAAAGTCCTGACATTGGTTTGGAACCGCGAGAACCTGCTTTCTTATCTTTTTACTCCTTGCAAACTCATCTTGGATGTGAGTGGATCTGACAGGCTAACCACACCCTATAAAACATTTTATCATGTCCATGGCATGCGAGGTGGCCTAGAACTTCCTGAGCTGTACCATGGACTCCGGAATCACAGAAAATTGGACCTTATACATGTGCTGACGGCCATTACAAACTCTGGGCTTACTGATATTTTACCAAGGTGTTGGAGATAAAAACGCAGCAGGCTTTTACTACCCATCGGCTTGAGTCATCACTGATCATCCATTTTGTCTATTTTGCTGGTCACCAGAAATAAAATTTTATATGTATATGACAATATATAGTGATGATATATGTTATATATAAATACCTATGTAAAAATCGTATTTTATATGCACACACGTACATATAAGTTTGCCTGTAATCCACTTTTATTGGCATCTTTTATGTCTAACATTATTCATGCATGAATATAAACATTTCCCAGATCTTGATTCTTGTATACTTGGCTCTTAATTATCATATTTTGGAGCAACAGACAAAACCACATTCAAATGAAATCCTGGTGACCAAGTCCCCTGGGATGCCCCGTAACTTCCCAGCAGTTGCCAGAGTCTAACAGAGAAATTTTTCCATGGGATAAAAACATAAGTGTTTACTATTTATTTTATAGTAACTAAAATAATGTGGGGCATTTGATACAAATCTACAAAATAATACATTTTTTATTATGAATATTTACTTAAGCCCTAGCTAATCTTACATAAATCATCTTTTGAGGTGGCAAAATATCCAAGATAATGTTTGTAGGAACCTGTGTTTACCTACTTAATAGTAGGGCTTATATCGTATATCTAAACAGCTGGAAAAATAATATTTTTAAATGGGACAATTAAAAAAATGCATCTTTAGGTCTTCATATTATAGCAGGGTCAAATGTCGACCATATTGGATTGGCTACAGTCGTATGTAATTTAAAAATATTCTGTAAAAGGGGGAATATTCAGATTAGTTCTTGAAACCATGGGGTTCAGAGGGAGAGGTGTATTATCTGATAAGAACGAATGTTTTATATTGCAAACCAGTTTAGGATTTTTCACTGTTCTCAAACAAGTCATTAATCCATAAACCGGGAGCAATATTAAAGATAATTTCATTCAATCCTTCTAGTTTTAAGGATCTGAGACCCCTGGAAATGAATGAGTCAAAATGTCTACACAAAATCCCCAGCAAATGGATGTAAAAGGAGACACCAAGAGAGCTTTCCAATCAACGTAGATGTGTGCATTACGAGCTATACCTTTGAAGTGTTCCCCAGACGTCTAACGGCAGCGTCCTCTCAAAGCTCACTGTATTCAAACTGTCCTTCGCTACAATTCTGGTTTGGGCAGGAATCTTAGGAACTTAAAGCATGCTGCAAACAGTAATTACACAGGAGTATGTGGAGCATAACTGGAAGAAGATAAATATTAGCCCCACTTGACCGTGCTATCACATAAGGTGTACAGGCTCCCCAAACTCATGCCACAGCTGTGGACTTTGAAGATGGTCCACAGATTCCTTTCCTAATGAGAACCACACCCTCCCCAGGCTCCCTCCTCATCCCGTGGAAGGGATTATGGCAAAGCTTTACTGGCATACTGCAACTGGACTTAGCACTCCCATGAAGGGTTACTTAGAACTGAGATGTTAAATCATCAGATGATAGATCGAGTCTAGATGATAAACCGGTGCCCAAGTAACTCGTGTGTATTTTGAGAAACGAGTAACAAGGACCTACCTGGCCGTGTGTGGACATATTGGTTGTGAATTGAATATCGATGTAGGAAGTCTCGCATTTCCTTAATTTTGTTGGAAAAGGGGCCCATGGCCCACCAACCATGAAACCTAAATAAAGAAAAACAGAAACCTATGAATATGTGCTAGGGCAGGTCTGTCTGGACTAGGCCTTGTGGAGCACAAGGAATATACCATGACCCCTTTAGGGGTCTGCATCTAAGGAAGGGTGGGGCTCACTAAAGAAGCTTTAATAAGCTGGACGTGACACAAAGCGCAGACAGACGTGAGTCAATCTGCATGGGGCTCGGGCACAGGGAAAGGAATTCAGAGTGTCTAGACCTTACTTTTCTGAAGACTAACTTAGTCTTTGGGGAAGTGGTGGGACTGGCCCAGCTGATGTTCATTACAGTGGCAGCTAGCCACCCATTGCCAAGAAGAGGAGACCGCCCCACTGGGAGCTCCCTTGGAATATGTCTCTGCACCACTGAAATCTATAAAGCCAAAAGGGGGAAGGAATCCTGGTCTTGTATGTCCCTGTCAAGTCTTCCCTTTGCAAGTCACTGTTCACTCTGGGACACACTCAGCTGGACTATGGTAATCAAACACTTGCATTTTATATTCACCATGTATTTTATATTTACATTGAGAAAAGCAATATCCTCTTGAAAAAAAAAAAAACCCACATTGCAGAATCACATAGCTGTGACTCAGCCAGTTACTGCAATTTACTCTACCAGACTAAATCCTATCTTTTGGGCTTGTCTGCCTCCAGGACTGAGGATTAGCCTGGAAATATTCATAAAATAGGTGTAATTCAAGTAACATATTCATAAAACAGGTGTAATTCAAGTAACATAGAAAAGGTGGGATTGTCAGATGAGGGCAGAGTTGGGAAATGCTCTGATAGCCTCAGATGAAAGCAGAGCCTTCATGGTGTGGGGTGAACCAGATTCAAAGAAGAGGTTCTTACCCTGTGTGGTGAGGAGTCCTTGGGCTTGGGTTTGGTGCAGGGGTGTGGGAGTCATGCTGCGTACATGGGATAAGATGATAACAGCCTTGGAGGCCAGAAAGCCGGCTCCAGGGAGCTGACCACGCTGGTGGAAGGGTCTGTTCATGGGAAAGAGAGGTGGAAGATGAGAATAGATACCAGGTGTGACCAACCTGTCTTATGGGGCTCCCAGAGGCCCCTTAGAGGCCACGGCCTCCACTTCCTTCCTCCAGCCTGCATCCCATGTTATCACTTTTCCCTGCCACATTGGCTCCTGACATGCAGCAAATCACAGGTCATCACTCTGCTGCCGCTCCTACAAGTTGGAACGAAAGCCCGAGGGACAGCTTTCGGAACCAGAACAAGGACGTTCTGACAGCCGCTTTACTGGCAGGGGATTTTATGCCCTGGGGAAACCTGCAGAAAAAAAATAAAGAATGTTTGGTTGACACGGATATCCAGATATAAAGTAGAAAAAAATCACGGGTGACAAATTGTGTGCGTACAGAAATAGTCACGGATGATTTTTCTTCACTCTATTTGACATTATGTAAGAATTTTGTAGCTCTCTCTAATAGACCTTATTGTCATCTTTCTGTCCAAGAGAGACCACTCACAATTCAAAGGACGTGTGGAGAATTTTCAAAGCAAGAAATGTTCCTTGAAATCTGACCTAAATGGATGAGGTGATAGCCTTTCGGCAGTTGGCTGGTACTGAAGTCAGATGCAAATCATTTTCTCTAAATGTATGGTTCTCTAGGAGTGAATATTTGCATACACACACACACACACACACACACACACACACATTTATAAAGACACACAATGGGATGGTATCTTTTTTAGGCTAAACGTAACTCACCAAGAGCTCCCGTTAAGACAGACAGCAGATGGATCTGTCTGCTGCTCTATTTTAACAGAGACACCACCACCTCTAGCAGGGGAGGGAAACTAAGAATTTTGGTTTAGATATTTTAGGAAAATATATGCAGAAGTTTTACTAGGTGCTGTGAGCTGTCCCAACTGCTGCCTACAGAAAAGTCATTTGCTGACTCGGTGGGAGCCAGCCTTTGAAATCTCCCGGCTGAGGTCTTGTCATGGGGGTCTCTAGGAAGGAGAGATTTACAGACTTCTAAGGGCCTGGGCCCAAGCTTGTCAAGCTGAGGGTTGCCTGCTTAGCTGTATATTTAAAAGTATATCAATTATCTGCACGCTCGGGACCTGTTAATGGGTGACTCTGTGGAGAACCAGTAATCAGCACGGAGTATCTGTCATAAAACAAAAACAAGGCTTTCTGAATTGCAAATTTGGAGGCAGAATCCCGGCTCAAGAGAGCATTAAGCCAAATTATTTGCAACCTTGGATGTAAAAGTATGCAGCAAAGTCTAGACCTGTTCTATTTACTTTCTTTTTTTACTGCCACAAAAGTTTTTTTTCTCTCTTTCTTTCTTCTCTCCCGGTTAAAAGAAAGTGGCTGGGCCTGCACGTTCATCAAAGCACTTTACCAAGAATGTGCTTGGATAGACTGCATTCAGAATGCTGACTTGTGAAAACAAAGGGTTGTTTTGTAATGCACATAAATTATGTGCTTAAAAAAAAAAACAGAGGGTTCAGAATTGTTTAGTGCACTCTAGCCAGGGTAGGAGGGAGTTTGGCCTATTTCTCACGTCAGCACTGCAAAATGTTTCTTGAGGATCCCATGGCTGACAAACAGGAAAGCACAGCGCATTATGGCTTTCTACTTACATTTATTAAAATTAAACTTAAATCAGCATATATATTTATTTGGCATCAACCATGAGCCCAACCACACTGAATACTATTAGGAATGCAAAGATGGACTAAAAATGTCAGAAGTTTGGGGGAAAGTCTCCTCTATGTATCTAGTGGTCTATGGATTCTAAGGACCTAGGGGTACAAGATTTTAAAAAGCATTATCTCATTTCAAAGAAGCCCTTGGTTTTATCTGGTTGATGGTTCTTCAAATATCTTATTTAAAACCACACTGTGACCTTGATGGATGGATGCTCGAAGGCACAAGCATGGAGAGTCCGTAGGCATAAGACCTCAGGAGTAAGGTCACACCTAAGGTGTGTTAAGGTGGACGAGTTGACTTGTTGTCTGAAGTAATACACACAGGAAGAAACAGCGATAAAGCTCATAAAAGGCAGCACTGACAGTTAATTAAAACATTATGATACTATGAAGACTTGTTAAGAAAATGTGATGATCAATCATCCAAGGAGCTCTCCTTCATAGTAACTAGTAGTGTGTGGTTGGGCTGGCGTGAGGTATGACAGAAGATCCCACGGTCTTGAAAACAAGCGAACAGGTAAGGAGAGAAAATAAAATGGATGTAGAATGTTGTCTGTAGATCTTGATACATATTTGTGCAGTGAAGGAAGAGTTTAAAGATTACTTCAATTACTATAGGCTTGACTGAAGGTTAAGGTCAAACAGTTCTTTCATGATTTAGTAAAACCTGAACCGATACAGACAATAAGGAATTTGACAGTTAAATGTAAGGAAACAGGTAAATAAGTGAATAAACAAATATAGCTGATAGCAACATCAAAGATACCAAATAGCAAGAAATAAATCTGATTATGTGAATCTTGTACACAGGGAACACAGAAACTGCTGTGAGAATTTAAAGACCTAAGTAGAGAAATATATCAATTTTATACATAGGAATCAGTATATTTAAGCATTTCGATATTCATTCTCCCCAGCTTAATTTATAGGTTCAACACAATTCTTATTAATACTTCACGAGGTTTTTGGTGACAACCAAACAGTTGACACCTGAAATTTATATGGAAAGTCAAAGAGCCTAAATTAGCCACATTTTCCTTAGAGAAGAAGATCAAATATCAAGGCTTAATTTACCAGAAATCAAGACATACAATAAATCACCAAGACACCAGCACAGCGTTTCTAAAACACATACAACAAGAAAAAACAAAAAGACAGTGGCACCAGTTTAGACAAAAAGAAAAAAAAATCTGTGGAAAACAGTGTAGCAGCTGGGGAATGGCCCATTTATAATATAAAGTCTACATATTTGTGAAAAGATGCCACAATCAGCTCACTGGAGAAAACGACTGCCAATCAAACAATTCATTTTGGTTCCAATTTGACATCAGTATTTTAAAAAAGGAATCTTTACCTCTACCTCCAATAAGTAAATATGAAATAGATCATAGACCACCTGTAAAATGTATATAGTACAACTGTAGAAAAAAACAGGGGAATATGCTTATGAACTTGGGCTATTCAACAATTTTAAAACAGGGCATGAAAATCACTAGCATAAAAGGAAAAAAAAACCCCAGACACATTGTTTTTCATTAAAATTAAGGACTTGTGTTTATCAGGAGACATCAGCAGGAAAGTTAAAGGATAACCTAGACACAGTTGTCCCCAAAGGACCACTATTCAGAATATATAGAGAGCTCCTGCAAATCTATGCAAAAAAGACAACTGAATTACACATTTTCAAAAGACTTGGATACCTTCCAACTGAGGATTCCTAAAAGGTCAGTAACCTTACAAAGTTACTCCACATCATTAGTCATCAGGAAAATACAAATAAAAGCCAGAATATATGCCACTATCCAGCTACTTAGAATGGACAAAACTGTAAAAGAAAGATTGACCCCCTCAAGTATTTACGTGGCTAGGAGGTGACAGAATTCTAACTATATGGCTGTGGCTGTGCAAAGTGGTGCAAGCAATCTGGAGAACCATTTGGCCGTGTCAACCGATTGAGAAGGAGTAGATGGTAACATAGGTGTATCCATATGTAAAATATCACTGAATTTCACACTTAACAACATGTAAAGCATAGGTATATTATGCCTGAAACATGATGGTGATTTTAAAAACTCTGTTTTTCCCCCTCACCTACAGTGCTGTAAAATGTTCAGTTTTAACAAAACATGATGGTGAAGGCATTTTTTCAGAAAGGAGGCAAAACCAGATTTCTGGTTCATTTCTTTTTTCCCCCAGAGTCCCGTTCACATATACAGTTTCACAAATTATGCATTTCAGCAAAACAATGGAGAAGAAATACATTTTCTTCACTTTACTAGGCAAAAAGGAACCCTGAGGCTCTAAGAAGCATACGATGATCAGAAGCATAAAAACAAAACTATCTTCTTTTATAAAATGATTGTCCTGATCATATTATGTAGCGGTATTTCAAAAGAAATATTACCTAATAGAATTACATTGTATGTGGCCATTCCCTTCTTTCATTTCATTTCTAATATATCATACAGTTATCTCTGAAAAAGAAATAACTTGGTAATACAGATGAGACTCTGTGCTGAATTTGCAAAGATGGGTAATTTTGACTGGAATAAATTCACAATAGCAGCCATAAGTTTCCAATACATAGGTCGACATTCACTTTAATAGACACGCTTTTTCTCCACGCTGGTGTATAATGAATGACATTTATGGAAAGCTTCAGGCTGATCTAAAGGCTCACATTTGAACATGATTCAAGTTTCACCAATCCAGAGCATGTAAGTAATGATGTAAAAAAGGCAGTCCCATCCTTGAAAAATTCCCATCGGTCAGCAGTCCTTGGTTCCAGATGATTTTGTGTAAGTGTATTCCATAAAGCTTTTGCTATGTAGAAACATCATCTCAACATTTTAACAAAAATAATTTGATATTAAAAGCAGCAGATGGTGTGGAGTGCTTCCTGCGTGTACGCACTTCCAACAAGCTGACCGTGGGCCGACATTAGTATTAGAAGCACAGCTGAGACTCGAACACATGTCTCTCCGCGTCGTTTTTTAATCTGTTTTCTGTTTGTTTTTTTTCTCCCTGAAATAACATCCAGAGGCAGCATGGCATGGCAGTCAAGATCCAAGGCCGTGGCCTGAGAATAACTGGGTGTCCTTCCCAGGTCTGCCACTTACCACCTCTGGGACCTTGAGCAGACTTCAACCTGGGCTCCTGGGGCACATGGGGCCAGTCACAAAGGCAACCTTACTAAGTCATCAAGAGATCCCGACGGCCAGGCACGCGGCCCATCTGTGGCACAGGGCCCTGGGTTCAGCGAGCACTCCGTAAACAAAAGCCGTGTTTATTACGCGATCTTGACTGTGGGTGGACAGGTTTTCTTGCTGTGTCCCCACGTGGTCTTTCTCTGTGGGCACACATCCCTGGCGTCTCTCCATGTGCCCCCTCATCTCTTCTTATAAGGACACTGGTCGTGCTGGATTACAGCCTACCCTCATGACCTCATTTTAACTTAATTACCCCTTGACAGGCCCTGTCCCCAAATACAGTCCCATTCTGAGCTACTGGAGGGTAGGGCTTCCACGTATGAATTTTAGGGGGATGCCAGTAAGCCGATAACAGTGTATATATTAGGGTGATCAATTCCGGCTGCCACATTATAAATGCCACCCTTTCATTAATTCCAACAGTACTTTCTTTCTCTCCAACAGATACTCCCAGTTAACCCTTAGGGTTATATCCATTAATTTCTTGAACTCCCGTCACTCCAGAGCCTTGTTGGCTATGGGAAAGACTGCGTTTTGTTTCAAGAGAGGCAGGAAGGCAGTGGCTGGCTCTGAATGGAAGAGTGCCATGCTGGGACTTCACCTTACTCCACTCATGCCAGGAGGGGCATCTCTGAGGGCTGTGTGGAGTAAACGGGTGGGAGAGAGTTCGGGGCCAGTGACGGAGCCACTCCAGTAACTCAGTGAGGAGGCAGGTGGTGGAAAAGGTCCCACTGAGGGTCTATATGTGCAGTAGAGCTGAGCCTCTTGGGAGTCAGAGGACGTCCACATCAGCTCGGGCGCACGGAGGCGCGTCTCTCCTCGGTGCAGAGAATGGCGCTGCCGCCCTCACTGCTTTAGACCACAGTAGGGACAGCTGCCCCGTGGGTGTCAGGAGGAGGACAGTGCAGGGATCTCTGGGATGCTCAGGGACACACAGGGGAAGCCCAGCCTTTTACTCGAGGCCACCACCTCATTTTCTTTCTACCATTGCTACACATTTCCTCATTTCAGCCACATGCTATGGGAGCTTCCAATCACTTGTCCACCAGTCTGTTTTCTGATAGGTCGTCTGGCTTTTGCAAGCTAATCACTTCATTGTGGCTGGCAGATGCAGGAGCGTGGCATTTCCACAGTCTAGTGTTAGTCCAAGGGCAAAGTTTACCCATAATTTGCAAGACAGTGCCTAATGACCATGCCATAAACTGTTACTCCTCTGCGAGGACTAAAAGAGCCTTCAATTATAGGATTGCATCATTGGAAACCTGATTAATTTCCATTTAAGCGATTACCCCCTCAACCCAATACGACTGATGGGCAATATACCAGATACTATATTGAGAGTTATATTTAACTTGAACAAATAGGATGCCCTATTAAGCTTCCTGGGTGATTTTGCTACCAAGGTTCATCATTTCCTTTTTCTTACAGTAGCATGGTAGCCAGCTCATCTGTATAGCACTAGAATTAGTATGGGTTGCTTTACCATACTCCCCAAATTAGTGGAGATTGGCCTAAGCTATTTGAAACAATGAGAATAAATGAGATCCTGGAGAAGAGGCAATGAATCAAGGTTCACCACAAAAAAATGTGCAGCATGACACAATTCTCTTGTAAGGTTTTTCTCTAGAACTCTTTGGAGAAGAAACCAGCCTTTTCTGTTTCAGTTATAAGTTCCAAGATTTTTCTCTGCTCTTGCTGACATAGCCTATTAGCAACCGTGATTATGTTGTAGAGACTTATGGAAATTCAGGGTTTTATTGTGTTTGCAAATGTTACTCTAGAGCAAATTGCCTGCTGAGCCAGCAGCCTGCTGACCCAATATATAATGTTACTCTGATTAAGCTGATTAAAAGCTGTATGTTTTGACACACATTGATAAGGCTAACCTACTGGAATCGTAGACAATAATGAAACTGGTAGTTCCATGGCCCACGATATCATGAGCCCTGCTCATAAAGATGACAAGCACGTTTTAAGATTCTTTTGTCATCTACGTCTGCATTGTGTAAGACAATGTCCACACACATCTCAAAAAGCGTCGCTCACAGTACAGTGGTTGAGAAGCTCGTTCACGCACCCAAGTTTTAATAAAATATGTTCTGTGACACTGACGCCCACCTTGTAAGTCCAGAAATGTGACGGCCACAGTTCAATGAACTGGTGACTCCCTAGAACTCTTTTTCAGCTGTTTCAAAAGTGTCCCTTGGGTGAGTGACAGTCCTGGCCATGGGGTTGTTTGCGCTCCTGATGTTCCTGGACATGAGCACCAGTGTCAGATGATCAAGGACTTTCTATTTGAAGAGCAAACATTTCCTTTTATGACAATAACAGGAGAAAATCTATCAATTTGCTTTGTTTGCTGGCTTTAAGCTCAGTAAGAAAAAAAAACACTTAATTACATAAGTACTAGGTAAATAGTTAACCCAACAAACCTACATTTTTGGTAAGTATTTATTTCTATAAATAAATAATTTTATAATAAATAGCCATTTTGGAACTTTAGTCTGTTGTCCTTTTTTGGTCATATATGAAAGGGACACATTACAATTAGATACAGATACAGATATAGCTCATGTATATATGGTGTCTACATATATATCTTAAGGGTGGTAGTAGAATAATGGCCCCGAAATATGTCTGCATCGTGGTTCCCAGAACATGCAGTTGGGTCACCTTGGAAGGCAAAAGGGACTGTGCAAGGGTGATTCAGGGAAGGACCCTGAGATGGACGGACGGTCCCGGGTGACCCAGGCACATCCAGTGTCATCCCAAGGTCCTTCAAAGCGGAAGGCAGGAGGGTCAGAGTCAGAACAGGAGATGCGAGGAGGAAAGCAGAGCTTAAGTGATGGGAGGAGGGCCCACAAGCCAAGGAATGCAGGCATGCAAGTGGCCCCCAGAAGCAGAAAAAACAAGAAATTAGATTTTCTGTGAGATTTAACCACCCGGAATCTCAAGTTCAAGCAGCACTAAGAAAATAATACATTATTCTAGAAGGAAACTCTAGGAGAGGTATTCAAAGAAAATATTAAACATTAACCTGAATTTAGAACAGGCTTCCAAGGCTTGGGGATCAGCCACTGTGAAGCTTTGTCTACAATGCGGCATCTATGTGTTTTCAATGATAACTTAAAAAATTTTTTTAAACCCTGAAGGCATGCCTCTATGTTACTTTAGAAAGAGAAGAAATTTAAAACCTTTAATGATCTGTTTTTAATTTTGCTAATATCAGAAGAAAATATTGCCACATGTGTTTACACATTTTGAAGCAAAGGCAGACCGCTAGGAGAAAAATCAAGAGAACCTGTACTATTCATTTGCCATGCCCAAGGTATCTAATTTTTGCTTCCTCAGTCACAAAAACAGCCTATATCCTGCTGCTTTGTGCAATTAAAGAGAGAAAGATGCATCTTCATGTTTACTTTGGATATTCAGCACATTGGGGACTCTTAATTAAAATGAGTGTTCCTCTGCAGATATTTTAATTTCAGCAGGAGGGTGTTTGAAAGGAAGCCCTGCATTTTTAACATCTCAGGTAATTTTTCCAGCCTTGGGAGATTCATGCTGCTAAAATAAATGCCTTTGGAGAAAGACTAGAGAGCTAGTTATGTTGTCATGGGTAACAGATCGAAAGACAACAGGCCTTGGAAAACAAAGGTCAGAGCTCACAGCCTTTCAGTCCTGAAGTCTGCGCCCCTCCCTACTGGGGGTACGGGAGGTCCCGGAGCCCACAGGGACTCCACATCCCTACACTGTCAATCACATGGCCTCCACAGCAGGTCAGCCCTGCATGTGTATCAGTCATTCCACTGAGTGCAGCACGTTGTGGTGACTAGCTCTGAGCCCCGTCCCCCACATTGCTCTGAGGCTGATCATGTAGAAGGTCTTTTCCCAGTTTTCTCTATTGCAAGTATGTGCACATGTTTGGTATACAGTAGGCACTCAGTACTGTTGGCCAATGTCTATTTGCTCCTGCACCCGCAGGCTGCTGTGGGCCCTGGCACTGCTCATCAGGGAGACCGTCTCCCCAACCCTGCTCCTGGGAACCTGTCTGCCCAGACCCCGGCTTGCTCCTGCCTCAGGATCGGGGCCCCTCAGAAGGACCCCATCCTGGCCCTGCTGCCGCTCTGTTCTACCACTCAGAACAACTCAGTGATATCTACCTTCCCTTCGGTCTGTTGCTTAAAATTCCCGGCTTCTCACTCTTGCACCTTCCAATGAGACCATCCTATTAAACCTAAAAATAGTACAAAACAAAACAAAGGGGGAGAAAGGGTGACGTTTTGACTGATGGGCTAGTCTGACATTCCAGGGAGACTGCAGGTTCACGCCTGGTCCTCTGCTTTCCAAGATGCACATTTTTAAAGTATAGATTGTTTGTGAATTTCAATCCCAATGAGAGTAAAAGGTAGGGTTTGGGGAAACTTGGTGACAAGGATTTGAACATGGACAAAGTCTCATGGTCCCTTGTGGCACAGCAGATATTACCTGCCGCCCGGCCTGGACCTCCGAGAGACGGGAGCTGAGGGAAAGGGAGGGACGCGGCTCCCGCGAGCCAGCGGTACTTCATTCCTACTGCCAAGAACATCCCAGACTGGAAGAAAAATGGCAGTGATTTTATGAGTTCAAATTTAGGAATTCAAAAACAAGCTTTACAAACAGTACTCCTTAGAAAAGCCCTCCTAACGCCACTAGCCGGGCCTTTCTAGGTGTAGAGGCAGAAGCCGACACATGCACAGTCATCTATTTCTGGAGGGCCATCCTTCTGCAGACCGACGTCACGGACGATTCCAGATCAATCCCAAACCACCCTGGCAATTTTCCACACTGGCAGGGGTACTTGTACGGCAATACACGTCCACTTGTCATTAGGCAAGGAATAGGATGTTTCACGGCCTAAATTTTTAAGAGAAGTGGCCATTTCTACTATTTAATATACATTTCATTTTTCTAGAATAGTATCATATATCTTGAAGATGCACGATGCTTATCAGTTGACTACCTAATATTACGTTACAGCTTCACAACTTAATGCTTCGCTTTTTTTAAAATTGAAGTATCATTGATAAAGAATTTTATGTTGGTTTCAAATCTACAACACTGTGGTTCAACAGTTCCCCACGTTATTAAATCCTCGACCCCTCTAATGCAGTTGCTATCTGTCAACATAGGAAGGTGTTACAGAATCATTGGCTATATTCACCAGGCTGTGCTACCATCCCTCTGACCAACTTATGTTCAGACTGAGGATTTTTGTGCCCCTTTATTCCCATCCCCCCTTGGAAACCACTAGTCACTTCTCAATGTCTATGAGTCTACTGCTATTTTGTTCCTTCTGTTTTGCTTTGTTTTTATACTCCACAATAAATGAAATCATGTGTTATTTGTCTTTCTCTGCCTGTCTTACTTCACTGAGCATAATATTCTCTAGGTCCATCCGTGCTGTTGCAAATGGCAGAATTTATTTTCTTGTTATGGCTGAATAATATTCCTATATGTCTCACCTCTTTTTTATCCATTCATCTATTGATAGACAAGTAGGCTGCTTTCCTATCTTGGCTCTTGCAAACCGTGTGGCAATAAACATAGGGGTGCATGTGTCTTTCCAAATCAGGGATTTTATTTTCTTCAGGTAAATTCCTAGAAGTATAATTACTGGCTCGATTGGTATTTCTAGTTTTAGTTTTTTGAGGAACCTCCATCCTGCTTTCCACAGTGGCTGCACCAGTTTGCTTTCCCACAAACAGTGTAGGAGGAGGGTTCCCATTTCTCCGCATCCAAGCCAACATTTGCTATTTTTTGTCTTTTGGACAGTGGCCATTCTAATGGGTGGGAGGTGTTATCTCACTGTGGTTTTATTTTGCATTTCCCTGATGATTAATTGCCCCACTTACTGAACTTTATAAATGCATTTGAAAATATTGAGAAATTGCTAATTTGGAAATGCATCTTATCGTTCACATTAAAACATTATAAAAGTAAGCCTTTACCTTGAGAATGGAGGTTTTTATTGCAATTCTAGTAATTTACTGCATTTGTCTGTAATTACATTTTTTTATTTACAAAGAAATTTCTAAATGTATTTTCAAGTGGTATAAAGTCTTCTTTTATTATATTTTCTCAGCAGGTTGATTACTGTCTTTCTTTGAAATATTCTGAAGATAAGTAAAAATTGTGCCTAAAATGGATCTGAAGTTCCTTGCAAATATAATAATATAATAATAATAAATATAACAACATAGTATCTGTCCTGGGAGTTCTGCTTCTCTGCTTGAACGTTCATTTATACAGATATGATATTGTAGAGGTGAGCTTAACAATACTGAAGCTATAAATGTGCATAAAATGTCTTCAGGGAAGTAGAGATTTTACCACTGAATCAATCATTGAAAACTGCCCCTAAACATCCAGCAAGTGGCCTTAAGCCTTGCATTTCCTCTGTATAACCGCAGTTGCCAAGCATCCGTTAAGGTCAGATGTCGGCAGCCCACCTTTTGCTTTGACTCATGGGGAGAGAATCAAGCTGCCTCCTTGGGTCTCTTCTTAGAAACACACACAGAGAAGAGTTGGTACATGTGTGATGAAACCGACCACTTGGTTCAGCGTGATGTATGCAATCCTGAAACGGCTAATAAGTCAGCCCTGGGGATGGCCTTCCAGAGACAGCAGGACAAACAGTGAAATAAAAGGATACGAGAGCATTGATTTATGCAATGAGAACCTCCAATACACTGTAGGGTTTTGTAGCTGAAGAACCTTAAGGCCACATAATCAAATGCCATTATTTTCTAGTCAAAACTGCTATAACAAGGGGAAGGGCTTTTTTCGAGATGCTGTAGCCGGCACCAGGGATTATGCCTGCTGCCCTGACATCATCTCTATTAGCTGCACTGCTTCTACTCATCTGCCTACCCCTGGGAGCTCATGCCATCAGTACTTTGGAAGAGGGGGCCAAGAATGTGTTCTTTATCGACAAATAATTTAGAATAGGCTGTAATTTAACTCTAGAAACGAGAGTCAGCCAGTTTAACCCAGCCACACGCGCTGATAAAAGTAACTGCTCTCAACACCACGAATACTGGTGTTTCATATATAATCTTAGCAGGGAGGAGTAGAGGAGGGGAAGGATGTCACACTGCCTGGCAACAGAGCCTGCCTCGTACAAAATGCTTCCTCGCACTGACATCACCTCTTGGGCCCCTGCTCCAAAGGTCTGCCTCATCGTCCCACAATTCCTACCTCTCTTCTCTCCACGGATGCTTCCTTCTCCACGGATGCTTCCTTTATTAACCTTCATGCCTCCTATTGTTTTATCATACATATATGAATAAAGCTTGTGTGGACATTCTTACACAAGTCGTCCGGGTACACACACTCTCATTTCTCTTGAGTGCATGTACCTAGGAGTCAAAATGCAATGTACGTGTCCATGCCGAGGAGAACGGCGGAACCCAGCGTGGCGCCCGCTCCTACCACGGAGGGCAGGGGTGTGAGCCGCAGTAAACACGAAGAGCTGACAGAAGCAGTACAGGGAGCGAGTCCGAGACCGTCCTGTTGGAAGAGTGGCTGCTCTCGCGGCCCTGCTCAGGGACGGGGCAGGGGGACACTGCCCAGAGGAAACCTGAGCTCTCCGGCGCTCGCTCGGGTCTGTTGACAAAGGGAAGCTCTGTAGAAAAAGGAGACCCAAGATGCCAGACTCCCCAAGGCGGGGCAACAGTGCCGCCAGGCTGTGAAATATCACGGAACATAAATTAGTCAGCTCGGCTATGGTGACTGTCTCTTTTTTTGCCCCGTGTTTTTCATGATTTAAAATAAAGCCTGATTAGCATTTTGACCCAAGGGTGGGTTCTTCCAACTACACGGCAAACTGCAGCCTCGAGCACTGTTTTCATCAGTTCACAAGCCGGATTTCAGCTTGGACGGTGGTAAAAGAAAGCAGCGCGGAGGCTATGCTTCCACGTTCCTGCTGGTGCTAACGGCCAGGACAACTGCTGGTGGTTTCTAGGCAGGGTGGGCGCCGCCATGGTGTGTCTGTGTGTTCGTGTCAAGGGGGGAGCCCTGCTGATACCCCTTTAGTCATCATCAAGCCCTGCTGTTTGATCTCTCTCTTCGGCAACACATAGAATTTCCCCAGCCTCCCTCCAGTCCTCTGTGCTTTATTCTTTGCACCCTAAAGATCACAGCCACCTTGTGCACCTCGCTCCCCTTGTGGAAAATTACAAATGCTTTTAGGGACATGCACCTTCTGCTGTCTTTCTGCCTTCCTCCATATCGCTTCTTTTTTTTTTTTTTTAATAATTTATTTTATTTTAGTATCATTACATATCGCTTCTTTAGTTACATTTTTTATTTATATTTTTCAGATCACGGCAGATGCATAGGGAAGTGTAAGAAATAACGCAGAGATCCCCGGTCTCTTTCGCCGCTCCCCTGTGGGGTAACACCCTGCAGAACTCACTAATTTGGCTTTTACTTTGCTCAGCACTTTGATAACTCTCTGAACATTCAGTGTCTCAGGGAGCTTAACTCCTCTTGGGAACCCTATGGAGATGATTGTGAATATTTTTGGATTCTGAAATTCCTTTCAATTAACTGGTAGTTCTTTGTTGAGAGAGTTATCTGAGAAGGTGCAGAGTCACTGGAACTTGGTGTCATGTCTCTTAATACTGAATCTTCACATCTGCATTTCTCAACCATCTTTCTTGGGGACATATTTTCCTCTTTTTAAATGCTGCCATGGTCTGACTCTGGACCTTAAAGTAACAAAAATATGAACGTAAATGAATCTGTTGGTAACTGAGGACACTTAGAAGGTGTTGAAGCAGATTTCTTGCTATAGGATTTTATTGTATTTCAAGGCCTGAAATGATAACAGGGCAAGCTCTGTAATGAAAATGCTTTAAAGAGACAATTTCAGGTTATATCCAGATGTGCAATGGACTCTGCTGACCGAAAGCACTTCTTTTTTTTTTTTTTTTTTTTTGCTGGCCCATCAGGAAATTTCCTGGATGTGCCAGAGGGGATAAAATGTGGTACAGAATGAACACTTGCCATGTTAGGGTCTTTTTAAGTTGTCCTAAGTTTGCATGTAAAAGGTGAGGAGACATTATTGGGGAGTAAAGTTGATAGATGAAAGTTCTCCTGACAGAGAATGACTGTACTAATTTCTTTGCTTGAGGAGACATGGGAGGGATGACCCCAACCACAGCCTGGGGAGTCGAAGGGAAAAGCCATCCTATGCGGCTAGCGAACGAGAAGAGTTTCACACGGTGAGCACCCTGGAACACTGCTCGGTTTGTGTCTTGTTCAAGACGCTCACGTTAAACGCGTCCTGGTGAGGCAGCTCAAACGGCATTCTGATGGAGGCAAGTCTGCAGCCAAGAGATTGTGGCAGCCTGTTCCCTCTCTCCCTCTGCCTCCAAGTTGGTGGGATGGGCCATGGCAGAAGTAAACAGGGAGCTGCTGTCTGCCTGGGTGTGAGGGGACACTAGGACAGGCTGGGAGGTAGGCTTGGCTGACTTCGCTCAGGAAAGACTAAGAGAAAATACTCTATTTACAGGACATTTTCCATAGTCACAAGATATTGGTGAAAGTGACAACAGCAACTATACAAGGCAGAGTTAGGCTTTGATTTCAGTGGATCTGTACTCATCAAGTAGTCCCCACTTCTAGGCACAACTCCTTTAAAGGAGAAAAAAAATATCACTGACAGACAGAATCAATGGTAATGTTTAGGCATACAGCATATATTGGACTAAATCACCTTTTAATGGTATGTACCCCTGATTCCTGACCCCAACATATAAATAAATCTTCCTTGTTACATCAAGATGAATGCCTCCCTCCCTGGGACTCTAAAGAATTACCAGTTTAGTTATGCTGCATCTCAGCTTGAAGCAAGGGGAATGATCATTGTGGCTTTTCCCTTTCTTCTAGTAGCTAAGCTAGTATTTCACAAACTTTTTCTTACACACACAAGAAGCAGAAAACTTCCTGCCAAGGGAAAGGCCTGCATTTCCTCAGCCACTTGCATTCGGAGTCGGGAGGAATATGATCTTTATTCTGCAGCTCTTGACATGGAGAAAAGCTCTCCATTTCTCCATGTCTGTTTTTTCCCTCTGTGAGAGATAAATCTCCTACCTAACTCACAGGTACACTGCGAGTTTCTGGTCAGATAGCAGGGCCAAAATGCCCACCTAGAAAGCTCTCTCCAAACAGAAAGGGATGATTCCTATTTTTATTGGCGTGACCCTTGGAACTTGTAGAAGATGGTTAATAAAAATTCAAAAAGCTGTGGCCCATAACTTGAGAATGCCAACACCCGCCAGCATTTTTGTTATTGGGATCCAAGTGGTAGCCGGCAACAGTGAGCAAGTCTGCCTGCTGTGTGGCCCCCCCATCCTCAGCTCCCAGGCTCAACGGGGCCGGCCCCCACCCCCCGTGATCAGGAGACTCGAGAAACTCGGACACATTCTTCCGTGTCTTCTTGGCACGAAAGTCTGGCATAGTTTCGCCTCTTAATCTCCATTCCCTTTCAGTTCGGCAAACACAGCCAGCTGCTTTAATTGAGAGTTTTCCTGGCTGTAAGGGTCCACCACGCTGGGCAGATGGGAATCACTTGGGAGAGATAAGTTAAATCAAGATATGCATTCTTGTACAGTTTGGGCTTGGCAGAGTGTGAAGGAGAGGGTTTTCAAACAAGAGCCTACATCTTTTTTTTTTTTTTGTCAAAACATTATTTGTTTCAGAAGCTATCTCTTTGGGTTATGTTCAAGGAAAGGATTTCTGAATAGAAAGATGCTACTTCTACATATTTCCTAGGAGACACTGGCCCATGGATTTGCAATTTTGAGAAGAATGTCTTCGGGGTGGTTGGTTCTTATTTGAGGACTTTTCTGGCAAAATGCCAGCCGCCTAGTTTCTTAGAGAATGGAGCCTCTCTTGGGGCAGTGGAAAGAGTGCGTAGAAAGTGGTTTTTCTATTATGCCAGAAAAAAGAGGGTGTTTTAAGGATAACTTTAAAAGGCTTAAGGAAATGAAAGAGGCCTGTTTGCTGAGCTGAAAGTAAATCCCCCTTATACCTTAACAAATGTGGACAGTTTTCCATTCCAGGAAGATGACCCCAGAACATGGAAATATTCAGTGGTAAGCAGAAGAGAGTGTGTGAAAATAGGTTAAAGAGAAAAGAAAAGAAAAGAAAAGCATGGTCTGGATAGGTTAATCGTCTGCAGTAAACTTAAGCATTGAATAGGACCACACTGGGGTTAGGGGTGCATCTCTGTGCCTGAACCCTAGAACACATCTCTTCCTGGAAGCCAATCTCAAGACTGATGAAGGTCTATGTGGGGTCTTCTGACTCCATGCCATGAGCTACCCTGAGCTGACAGGCAAAACCATCACACGTTGCAGTTCATGTCAAGACTATACCTGGCCCATAAAAGGTGTTAATGTCACAACGCCCCAACACCCGGGCTGAACAGGTTGAAGAGATCTAATTATTTTAATATGGTGCAATGTTTTTCAATGTGGCCTGTAGTCTCAGTTTTGGCTATTTCCAGCAGCTTCGCTTTTAAGTAACTTACATCATTTATTTTTCCTTTGCTTTTTTGAGCTAGTCTCATAAAGGGTCTCTTTGATTACATTCGTTCAGCTCAGACTTTTAAGTTAAGATCTTTAATCATGCCCTAGTCCAGGGGTTTTTCTGCAGAACGTTCCTGTGAAGTGCTAGACGGTGAGCGGTTTAGGCTCCGCAGGACATGGGGTCTCTGCCACAACTACCCATCTCGGCCATGGTAGCAAGACAACAGCCATAAACAATACATAATCAAATGGATCTGACTGTGTCCCAAAACAGCTTTCTTTAGAAAGCAAGTGGTGGGCCAGGTCTGGACCAAAGACTGCAGTTTGTTGACCCCTGCTCTAGACGCTGATGTTGTCCAGGTATCTAGAGTCTGGGGCCCTAAGCAATTGAATAATAGCTCAAAGCAGGGACTAGCCACCAAAACCCTTGGACCAAACCTCATCACCTCACCCAGTGAACTGTTACACAACAAGGAGAATAAACGAACAGGAGTGAACAAAAGCAACATGTAACACTTTTAGAAATGATACTAAATGAAAAAAATTAAATCACTAAATACTGTATCTTGAGCATCTTTTTTTTATAAAGCACAGAAGCACATAAAACTGATGTGCTCCAGGGTTACCATACATTAGTCTTTCCTATTGTAGAATTTAACACAAATGGAATCAGGTAGTATGTGCTCTTGTTTTTATTTGGTGTCTTCTATTCTGCATTCTAATTTTGAGATTCATCCATATTGTTGCATTGTAACAACAGTTTCTTCATTTTTATTCTGAGATCCATCGATGTTTGTTAGTTTCTTTCTTTTCTCTTGCTGGTAGGTACACTATCACTTCCAGCTTGGGTCTAGTTGCCCCATAACTTTGCCAACACTTCCTATGGCTAGTCTTCTAAGTTTTGATCATTTTGATCAGAGTGCACTGATATCTGACATGGTTTTTAATTTGCATTTTCTACTGACTCATGAGAATGAGATTTTTTAGTCAACAGTTTCCTGGAGGCAAGAGGGGAATACTGGCAACTAATTCCAAAGGGGAATGAAATAATATTTTGGGGTAATATGCTCCATCTCATTACAGTGGTTGTTATAGGAGTGTATAATCATCAAACTTAAAAACAGATGGATTCAGCAAAGTGGTAGCATACAAAATTAACACACAGCAATCTGTTGCATTCCTATACACTAGCAGAAAGAGAAATCAGGAAAACAATTCCACTTACAATTGCATCAAAACGAATAAAATACATAGGAATAAAGCTAGCCAAGGAGGTGAAAGACCTATACCCTGAAAACTAAAGACACCATGAGAGAAATTAAAGAAGACACCAATAAATGGAAATCGATCCCATTCTCATGGATAGGAAGTCAAAATGGCTGTCCTACATAAAGTAATAGATTCAATGCAATCCCTATCAAAATACCAATGGCATTTTTCAATGAGCTAGAACAAACAGTTCTAACATTCATATGGAACCACAAAAGACCCCAAATAGCCAAAGAAATCCTGAGAAAGAAGAAAAAGCTGAGGAGATTATGCTCCCTAACTTCAAGCTCTACTACAAAGCTACAGTAATCAAAACAATTTGGTGCTGGCACAAGAACAGACCCACAGATCAATGGAGCAGAATAGAAAGCCAGATATGAACCCACACATACATGGTCAATTAATATAAAAAAAGAAGCCATGGATGTACAATGAGGAAAAGACAGCCTCTTCAACAACTCGTGTTTGCAAAACTAGACAGCTACATGTAAGAGAATGAAACTGGATTATTGTCTAACTCCATACACAAAAGTAAACTCAAAATGGATCAAAGACCTGAATGTAAGTCACAAAACCATGACTCTTAGAAGAAAATACAGGTAAAAATCTCATGAAAAAAGTATGAACAATTTTTTCCTGGACACATCTCCTTGAGCAAGGGAAACAACTTAAAAAATGGACACGTGAGACTACATCAAACTAAAAGCTTCTGTACAGCAAAGGACACCATCAGCAGAACAAAAAGACAACCTACAGTGTGGCAGAATATATGCATAAATGATTTATCTGATAAGAGGTTAACATCTAATATATAAAGAGCTCACACACCTCAACACTCAAAAGGCAAATAACCCAATTAGAAAATGGGCAGAGGACCTGAACAGACATTTCTACAAAGAAGTACATACAGATGGCCAATATGTACATGAAAAGATGCTCCACGTTGCTAATCAGCAGGGAAATGCAAATCAAAGCCACAATGAGGTATCACCTCACACCAGTCAGAATGGCCCCATCCAAAAGACAAGAACTAAGAAGTGTTGGTGGGATGCAGAGAAATGGGAGCCCTCCTACATTGTTGGTGGGAATGTCAATTAGTGTAGCCACTTTGGAAAGCAGTATGGAGGTTCCTCAAAAAAACTAAAAATAGAAATGCCATTTGACCCAGTAATTCTCCTCCTAGGAATTTACCTGAAGAAAACAAAATCTGCGATTTGAAAAGATACATGGACCCGTATGTTTATCACCACATGATTTACAATAGCCATGGAATGGAAGCAACCTAAGTGTCCATCAGTAGATGAATGGATAAAGAATATGTGGTACATGTACACAATGGAATTTTACTCAGCCATAAAAAAAGAAATCCTGCCATTTGCCACAATATGGATGGATCTAGAGAGTATTATGCTCAGTGAAATAAGCCAGGTGGAGAAAGACTAGTACCACTGGCTTATTAAGTGATTTAGCTTATTTGTGGAATATAAATACAAAGCAAAACAGAATGAACAAAACAGCAGTAGGCTCATAGACACTGAGAAGTGACTGGGGGTTACTGTGGGGGAGGAGTTGGGGGGATGGGTGGCGAGGGTGAAGGGAATAAAGGGGCACAGAAATTCTCAATCGTAATATAAGTTGGTCATGGGACGGTAATACAGCAAGGAGAGGACAGTCGGTGATTCTGTAACATCTTCCTATGTTGACAGATGGTAACCGCACTAGTGGGGGTGAGGATTTAATGATATGGGGAAGTGTTAAACCCGTGTTGTATATTTGAAACCAGTAAAAGATTGCATATCAGTGATACCTCAAAAAAACTTAAAAATAGATGCATTTCATTGTACAAGAAATCACCTCAACAAAACTCAAAAAAACCCCAAATACATGGAATTGATTTGAAAAATCCACAAAATAAAATCTATTTAGGGATAAGTACACATGTAATAAAATTCCATTTTTTTTAAGATAAAAAGCACAGAAATTCAATACAGTGGCTGTTGCTGGAAAGAGAAAGAATGTGGAGATAAATTTAGCTTCACAGGCATTTGGAGGGTCTATAAGGGGTCCATATGTTGTCTGGACATATAAACATGACATAATAAATTCTACATATAAAAACAAGATCTTCACGTTTGGGTTAGAATCTTACAAGTGTTTGAGTTCCAAGTAATTTTTTAAAATCCCACATCTTTCCAATGTGGGATGCACTGTGGTGGCCAGTAATGCTAGGGTGTGGTCTGACAGGACAAGATTTTCTGGGAAACAAGCTACAAGATTCCAAGGACATACTACCAACATTTCAACGGCAGTTAATAGCTAATTTAAAATGGCAGGGGTCATATATTCTAACGAACGTTTTTAAAAGATCACTAGGGACATGGGGGAATTTTAAATGACTATTCCTAAGTGAAAGAAGCAAATCTGAAAAGGCTACACACTACATGATTGCAGTTACATGATGTTCTGGAAAAGACAAAACCACAGGAACAGTAAAAAGATCAGTGGTTCCAGGAGTTGTCGGGGGAGGGACACATGAATACAGATGAATACAGAGGATTTTAGGGCAATGAAAATACTCTCTGTGATAAAATAATGAGGGATATATGTCATTGCACATTTGTCCAAAGCGATAAAATATACACCACCAATAGTGAGCCCTAATGTAAACTATGGACTCTGGGTGGTAATGACATGTCATGTAGGTTACCTTGGTTAAAAAATGGGTCATTTGCTGGGGATGTCGATAATGGGGGAGGCGGTGCATGTGTGGGAGCAGGGAAATCTCTGTACCTTCCCCTCAGTCTTATTATAAACCTAAAACTGCTCTAAAAATAACTCTGTTGAAAAAATCATTAGGACTGCACAATGGTGGTGGAGTGGAATCAGAGAAGTTATTTGCCAAGTGGTGGTAGACAGGAAGTTGGACAGGAGTTGCATTTGAATGATAATTTAGAGTTAAAATTGACGCGGTTAGCTGATGTTAGAATATAATTTTAAAATGCCGCTCCTATGATACACAGCATCTTCCCCTATCGAGCTCCTACATAATGCATGACTTTTGTTAGAACCCACCCGTTGGCTGGCAAGGCCACTCTATGAATTCCCTAGTCATCTCTGTCTTATATTGCTTTCAGATTTGGAGTATTGGTTGGACAGCTGAAAGGCAGAAATAATAACCGAGGGCCAGTCAGAATTTTCTCCTGGACATGAATTTTGGATCTGTCCTAGAGCAGAGGCAGGCACCCAGAGGCACTTTGGAAAACCCGCACACTCAGGGGCTCCTTTGGCACCCTCCTCTGACGGCATGCTGTAGTGATGAGAGATTCCCATCACTCAAAAAACAATTAATTCACACCTTCCACTGTAGAGGCCACAGCACTGGGCTCAACAGGAAAAGAATAATATCAAAATCTGAGCTTTGCATATCACAGAACTTGGGACAGCTATGAA
Source organism: Phataginus tricuspis (assembly GCA_029783875.1). Taxonomy (NCBI): domain Eukaryota; kingdom Metazoa; phylum Chordata; class Mammalia; order Pholidota; family Manidae; genus Phataginus; species Phataginus tricuspis. The sequence goes on along the minus strand of JAQQAC010016209.1, from coordinate 4,306,743 downwards.
AGATACGTTGTCTGAACTTTCATTTGTCAACAAAATTGTTTTAAAATAGGAGAACCCAGAGGAGTCCCCGCCATAGCATTTTTAGTCCCCCGCTGCCCCATCCTTGCAGAAATACCACCAGTCATTTCCACCCCTAGAGTTTGGAAGCCTGCATTTTCTCGTCACCAGGCAAGGTTGTCCTTCACTGAGGTCTACCCTGCACCCTCTCCTCCAGACGCTCCTTTCCAACTCTGTTGTTCAGTTCCCCCAAGCTTCAGTCTATTCTCTCAGGCCTCGGCTCATGGTTCTGTGTTGGAAGAATTTTGAGATAAAATTTGGAACTTTTAAGGAAGCTAGTACTTTGCATTTTTCAAGTGAGGACCTTTTTCCGTTTTGTTTTCTCTTCTTACAAGGGCACTTCGGTTTCAGACCAAAGGATGGAGGCTAGAGATGGAACATCAGAGACTACATCTGTGCATAAGCTGAGGGCAAACTTCCTGCAGCCTGGACGTTATGCTGTTTGTGAACAAAAGCCAGGTGTGCAACCAGAAATAAATGCAACTTCCTGTCCTCCTCCACACATGTGCTTTACTGTCAGGGTTACCACTCGGAAAGCTTAGTTTGAATTTCAATGCAGACAATTCAATAATAAACTAAATGATAGGAAGAACGTTTACTGATTGTAGCAAGAGTGAAAGGCACAGTGCTGCTAGGATTTGTTCTGCACCCATTGCTGGTGGTGAATGGAAGTCAGGCAGGGGATGTACAGTGCAGCCCCAGCATATGATTATAGGTAAACGAAGCCCCAAATACCAGCAGGGAATGGCAGAAGCACAATTTTTCACATCCATGTTTCCCTTTTACACGTCGAGGGCTAAGTGAAACATCACCCAGTAAAGGAAAGCATTTCTCAAATCACACTTCTTCTAGGCAGCTCAGGAGGGTGGGGAGAAGATGGAGATTTGGTTCAATGCCCGCCTCACGTGGTCAATGGTCAAGGATGCGAGGAGCATTTAAGATCTGCGAAGACTTCTACACTTCAGACAATGTTCCACATGCTATGAAATCAGATATTCTTTCTGCAACTTGAAATGGCTTAATCATCTTTTTAAAAATAGAGGCAGAATTTCACTGAAACTGTACAGACCTCATGTGCACAGCTCTAGGATCTGTACCCACATATACCCCTGGATGAACGTGCTATCACCTGCGTCAGCACGGAGCACCTTCTTCACCTCGGTGAGGCCCTTTCGTCACCGATTTCCAGCACCAGAGACATCCTCTACTTTGACTTGTAGCATTACAGATCCATTTAGATCGAATCTGAATTTTGTATAAATGTTTCTAAGGCATTGTAACCCACGGATAGATACCTAGAAGTACTTGTACGTGTAAACGTCTAGATCCACATTAGCCTGTACATGAGTTTACCCATTCACATTAAACCATCCACTCACAGTAAACCATCCATTTACTGTGTTGCTCAATTCCAGTCCACGTGTCCAGCAACATCACAACAGTTAATCCACTCCCGACATACGGCTTCGTCAGCGGGAGCACGGTGCCCTCAGGAAAGTCCACCATCGGGGCTACCCTCACCTCTCAACTGCTCTATTTACAAGTCAACCTGACCTAAGAAAGTAGGAACTCTACCAATTTTTCTTTCAGCTCGATATTATAGAGCAGCTTTCTGACTCCCTGATGCCTCATGCATCCTTTCGTTAATTATGGAAGTAACGAGATCCTGGGTGAAGGGCAGTGAGTGTCGCACTGAACATTCGCCCGATGGAATCCACAAGGGAGCTGCTTTCCAAAAGTGAGGCAGAATAATTCTCACCACTGCCCAAAGCTTTCTAACGTGGCCTTCATACCTGGTTTTAGACACAAACTCGCTTTTCTCCAGGAGCAGGTCTGACCCCCTTGACGAGGAATGCCGGGACACAGCCACAGAGGCAGAAGCGGACGAGAGGCGGCTGGGGTGGCGGGCTGTGGGGGGGACAACAGCTGAAAAGGACAGGTTTCTTTTTAGGGTAATGCAAAGGTGTCGGCATGTATTGGACATGTAACTTTCTGAATAGACCTAAAAACATTGCACCGTCGGCTTTAAAAGGGTGAATTACATGCTATGCCTAGCATTTCTCAATTTGATAAAACAACATCCATAAGCTATGTGCTCTTTCTTTAAAAAAAACTGCTCAAATCAGCCTAAACCCCGAGTTTAAAAAAACATTAAATTGTCTGGTAAATGTGATTCCCTGTGTGTTTTCCTTATTATAAATGTAGCACAGCCTCTGAGAGCGAGAGAAGGGCGAGAGAAGGATCACCAACATTTATTCCACGTCATTCTCAGCAGTCTCTTCTGCTCATTAGCTTTTTAGTTACAAATTTGCTATGGTTCTTCGATACCCTCTTCTGGAAAAGTGAGATGTCTCGAATACAATGGATGATTTCAGAGAGGCTCCCTCAACTATGGATCCACCGGATCGTTTGCACCTGCCAAGTCATGGACAGACCTCCCCACAAATGCCCCTTTCCCGGCGTCCCTAGCTTCTCCTCCCTTGGTGGGCCACACGCTGCGGGTGCTCGGGCCCCTGTTCCTCCTTGCCTTTCTGCCTCTGCCCCAAAGAGAATGAAGAGAAATGAACATTGACAGTGTGATCCATCCACCCAAACTTTGAATTGTTCGGTCCAGAATCATGCTTTGTGTGGAACAGCATGCCAGGTTCTACAGGAAGTCATCTGTTTCACCACACCAGGTTGGAGGGATGCTTTCTTTCTCTTCTGTTTTCTGAGACTGGTTTTCCCACAGAAACTGCAGTCAGGACAACGTGCCAGGCAGGAACTCCTGCTGACGAGTGAAGTGGGATGTGGGTTCTATTCAAGACAGCTTTCCAACAGGAACATCCATGTCTGGAAAAAAGGGCCTTCCAACACTTGGTAATTGGTGATATTAAACATCGGTTTAATATAATGAAATTTACGGACAGAGTTTTGTGCCGGAAGAGCACTTTGCGGAGCACACTAGGTGGCTTTTTAAAAGGAGACCACAGCCATCATAATGATTTGTTTATGACCCACAATTCCACTGGCCATACACTGATGCAAAGCGTGTGCGAGGCAAAGCTGCATATTCAGACGCCTCCCGAAACACAAGGCCTAAACCTCCGTGATGAAATGACCAGGTGTGAGGATGTACACTCAGGGAGAGAAGCTGGAATCACACAGCACGACGGAGAGACCCCACGGGGCCGTCTAACGGACGTGGGGCAGCTGCTACAGAACAGTTTCTCGATGAAACGGTATAAATATCAGTATAGGTCTGATGAGAATGTCCTTGGGGCCACAGTGACACCGTCCAGCAGACGCACCTAAACACCCCCGGAGGGGGGTGTCTAGCCTGCCATGTGCCACTTCACAGACTGAAATCCAGTCTGTGACATTCTGCTCTGCTTCAGCCTCAAGCGGAAGGAGCAGACCACAGTCAGCAGGGAAACAAACAGAACCTTCCACGTATTTCTGCATAAGCCACGCATCAAGGGGGCAGAAGGAAAGTGTTTCTAATGATGTAAACAAACAAAAAGACTGGTTAGTGACATAAATATATATTCGAAAAATTACTGTGTGTCTGAAAAAAAAAACCTTAAAAATATTTCTCCAATATGCGATTGGGAAATAACTATTGAAAGAAATTTCAGTATCTACCTGGCCAGACCTTTTCTGTATTTTCAGGAGTAATTCCTCTGCCTGGAGACTGACAGATGTCAAAAACAGTGGCATTATTAAGTTTGGCTCAATGGCCAAAAAATGGACAAATTAGGATAATGTTGTCTGAAGAGCGACATAATTTATTTCCAGATTATCATGTCGGTGGGTTTCCAGCGGGTAAGTTTTTTTTTTTTTTTTT
>JAQQAC010016209.1:4290893-4302760 GCA_029783875.1 Phataginus tricuspis | reverse complement strand
CCCCGTGCCCCCCCTACCTTACGTCTGCTAACCGTAATGCCCCTTTTACCCTCTTATCCCTCCCTTCCCACCCTTCTTCCCCAGTCCCATTCCCTTTGGTAACTATTAGTCCGTTCTTGGGTTCTGTGAGTCTGCTGCTGTTCTGTTCCTTCAGTTTTTTTCTTTGTTCTTATACTCCACATATGAGTGAAATCATTTGATACTTGTCTTTTTCGGCTTGGCTTATTTCACTAAGCATAATACCCTCTAACTCCATCCATGTTGTTGCAAATGGTAGGATTTGCTTTCTTCTTATGGCTGAATAATATTCCATTGTGTATATGTACCACCTCTTCTTAATCCATTCATCTACTGATGGACACTTAGGTTGCTCCCATTTCTTGGCTATTGTAAATAGTGCTGTGATAAACATAGGGGTGCATCTGTCTTTTTGAAACTGGGCTGCTGCATTCTTAGGGTAAATTCCTAGGAGTGGGATTCCTGGGTCAAATGGTATTTCTATTTTGAGTTTTTTGAGGAACCGCCATATTGCTTTCCACAATGGTTGAACTAATTTGCATTCCCACCAGCAGTGTAGGAGGGTTCCCTTTTCTCCACATCCTCGCCAACATTTGTTGTTGTTTGTGTTTTGGATGGCGGCCATCCTCACTGGTGTGAGGTGATATCTCATTGTGGTTTTAATCTGCATTTCTCTGATGATTAGCGATGTGGAGCATCTTTTCATGTGCCTGTTGGCCATCTGAATTTCTTCTTTAAAGAAGTGTCTATTCATGTCCTCTGCCCATTTCTTAATTGGATTATTTGCTTTTTGTTTGTTAAGGTGTGTGAGTTCTTTGTATATTTTGGATGTCAACCCCTTATCAGATACATCATTTATGAATATATTCTCCCATACTGTAGGATGTCTTTTTGTTCTGCTGATGGTGTCCTTTGCTGTACAGAAGCTTTTCAACTTGATATAGTCCCATTTGTTCATTTTTGCTTTTGTTTCCCTTGCCCGGGGGGATATGTTCATGAAGAAGTCAGCGGGGTAAGTTTTAAAATATTCATTGAGAGCTTTATGTAAAAATGATGCAAATACCTATTAGTTAAATTACCTTATATACATATTTTATAGTGATGGGATATAAGCTATCTGTTTGATGATGAAAATAAAGTACCTAAATATGTAAGGCTGAGTAGCTTTCACCTGCTGGGAAGGATATTATTAGTGTGGAAAATTTGGTATCATGTGGAGCCTTCAAGTCTCCTCTTAGCCTAAAAGATAATAAAACTGAGTAGGACAAAGTTTCAATTATTCACCTAATAAGCAAATAAAGGAGGCACTTAAAATTTAGTATCCTTGAAATACTGAGACTTCATTCTGTGCCACCTCCTAAAATGTATATAACCTTTCACTGTCTTAAATGAGATTTTCTTTGATGTAAGTTTTATGATGAGCAAGTTAGGTGAATGAGATTTGCCAGAGTAAAAGTGAAAACCTTGGGTCTCATTACTGAAGAGCGCCAACAGGATGTTCCATCAAAAGAGAAAGCAGGCGGCGGCAAGAGACTCCACCTGCCTAGAGCTGACGGCAGCTCGGACACACGGGGAGAATACTGTCGGGAAATGAGAGATGCGGCTCGTCACGATCCTTTACTGAAGGAGGAGGCTGTGGGAGCGTAGTTCCAAGAAAATTGGGTCTGCTGAAAACCATGATTTCAAATATTATAGTTGTGTCTACAGGACCTTGAAAACTTTTCCAGTGGCTACGTTGTAAATGATGCCAAAAATCAGTCTGACTTCAAAGGCAGAGAAAAACTATGCCATGTGTTTGAAGTCTAGAAGACAGTGGCTATATTCACTTCTACAAAGAGTCGTTTAAGTAAAAACGTTACCTTTTCATCTTGCTGCCAGCCAGTAACTTGAAAATGATCGACTGCATAGCAAAAAATATGATCCCCATTATACAGAAGTGGATTAAGACTTTTACACTGTTTATTCAAGTTCTACCAAATAAAATATTTTCACAGAAGATTGTTTCAGATGGGGTGATTATGAGATATTAGGCATTATTTATGAACAAAAACCTCGGACTTCCCTCTGGTTTCTTCTGATAAAACACTGTTTTGCTATGTATGTGTCTTCACATCTTTCCCAACTTAACAAACATAAAGGATGCGGAAAGGAATAGCCATTTTAAGGGGCAGTGTTCTCTAACATTTGTACGAGAGGAACAACAGATTTAGGCAGATTGCATTTTTCAAACGTTGAAATTTCATGTGCTATGCATGCGTCTATGCAAGAATAAGGTTGTCAAACTTTTTTTTTAGTCAAAGAGCTGGTTTCTCTTTGTCTTTCTTCTCTCTATGCAGTCTCTGGCATTTAGACTGTACAGTAGGAATCCGGTACTGTGAGCATGGATGTGGAAACATTTTCCCACGGCACGGACACGAGTTCCCCTGCAGAACAGCACAGGGAAACAGGGAAAAAGAAACCCTTCCTCCAGTCACACGGACCAACCCTGAGACGAGGGACAGAAGCACAGGAGGGGGGGCCCCAGAGACAGGCCCCTTAGGCCCCTCCCAACGTGACCCCCACGGTCCCTAAACCCCTGACACTGGACAGCGCCGTGCCCGTGCCGTGTGTGTCCAAATCCACATGTTCCCTCAGGATGGAAGGAACTCACGTTTCTGGATACAATAAGACATGGTTTTAGGGCTTGTGGAAAAAGACATGTTGAGGCTCAAATGAGACCTCAAACTGTCTCAGAAATATGTTTCAGCAACTCTGAGCTGTATGGTGCCAAAGTCAAAATTCCTTTTACTTTAAACCTAGAGGATGTCCAGGAAATTTGAACCGTATGGCTATTTTACTCAACTCATCAAATATTTTCCTCTATAAGCTACTTAATGTCCAAAAATTGTGCATGTCTGATTTTACAGACACAAGACCATGTTTGCCAGGAATATACCAAATTATACAAAGTATACCTGCTTGGAAAATTTGATGTTGTCCCTACATTATTAATCAATTCTGCTTCTCTTCAAAACCTTTTCTAGGTAGCTAGCAGTCTCTCCGTGGGATCTGTAACTTCAGTGAACAACACAAAATAAAAACATGAGCAAAAGGGCAAGTCGATCCAGAAACAGAAATTCCTATAAGAATACAATGTAAGGAACAAAGAACCAGGACACATTTCATAACTTTTGGACCCCCTCTGAGGGATCTCTGATTGGATGTCTAATATCCTTGTCTTAAGGACCTAAATTTGGTCAGTGTTTCCATCACATGCTTGCATCTGTATACTGAGGACTTTTTACTGAAAACTGGTGAGTCATAATACCACGGAACCCTTTCTAGCCCTCTGCAATTTTTAACTGCTTGTGGACTGCCTGATTTCGCCCTAACACTGAGGGCTCAGGGATTCTATCAGGAAAGGCCTGTGACCCACAGGTGTGGCAGTTCAGCCTAAGAGGACCACGCCCGAGTCAGCTCATGGAGTGCAGGCTCGAGGCAGTAGGAACAACAGTCCAGAGCATCACACTCAACCCCTCAGCAAAGCAGTCCTTAGGGGAGAAATCTGGAGCCTGACCTGCATTTAAGCCACATCCTGCTGTTGTGGACCCAGGGACACTAACTGGAATCTTAGACTACTGTTCTCATCTATAATATAGGAGTAGGTAACACTCTACAGCTCTATTTGCTGCAGACTGTCCCAGTAACCACTCAGTTTACGGGTTTCCTTCTCTCTACAACCCCGTGCATAGGAGTGTTGTCATCAACCCCATTTTGCAAATGAGACAACTGAGGCACAGAGAGGTCAAGAAACTTGCCTGAGGTAACACAGTGAATAAGATGCAAATACAATCTTGTCCCATAGATTGTGCTCATAACTGGTGCACTTATGTCCCCTCCTTTAAATCCAGGACAGAGTTGTTTGAGGGTAAAAACAGGTAAGAAATTGCAGGAGTTAAGTACGTGGACATTGTCTCCCTTCCTTATGCTAAAGCACTGAAAGGTGAGTGCTTTGACATAACTCCGCCCACGCCCACACCTACATTGAGTGTCCCAGTTACCCGGCATCACATGTCCCAGAATCCCACGCCCACGTGAAGCAGGAAGCCTAACATCCTGCTGCTCTGGATCCTGTACATGCAGAATGGTTCGTGCGAGTTGCCTTTTCTTGGGGAGGGAATCAAACTTCCAAAGCAAACCAATAAACACGTTGTTTCAATAACAGAAAACCAAAGACTAGACAAGCTGATGCACTTAAAGTAACAAATGTGGAAACATCATCTGCCTTCTGCCCTATAAACACCCATGAGGAAGGTACCAGAACCCTAATTCCCTTTGCTTCTTCTGCACCATAGAAAATAAACATGCAATTCCTGATTAATTAATTGCATTTGCTTCTCAGGATATGAAGTGTCTCCTTAGTGCCTCAGGCAAATCTAAAACGAAAGAACACTTTTCTTGTTTTGGTACCAGATAATCCTATACATCACATTGCATGTTGGAGGCTGGATATTTTCAAGAAAAGTTTGGGTTTTTCCCCCTAGAGCCACCCCTCTTGCCCCTAAAGGTAAGGGATGTCAGATTTGTCCGTCCATCTGTCCCCCATCTCTTTGACTCACTCCTGCACGAGTATGTCACCGCCACCTCAGGTGGTCCGAAGTCCTCACCAAGGAGACGCTGGGAGGCAGTGCTGCGTGGCCTCAGGAAATGCGTGTACTCTGAAACGCACTGCACACCGCAAACCCTAGTGGCTTGGCTTCCACTGTTTGGTGCAGATCAGAGACCGCAGGTCAGCCCCCAGCCAGACCCAGGCACGGATGTGATGAGTCTGCATAGTAAGGGCAGAGACTCAGTTATGGTCACTGCCGAGGAACCACCATGGGGTTCTTGGTTTTGGAAGAGCATCTGTCAGGAAGTAGGAACTTACAGAGGAAGACAGTACTTTGGAACCCACCTCTGGTTCTTGCAGGAACATCCTCTGTTTGACAGCTGTTCAAGCGGTGAGCTCACCCCCGTGTCACTGAATTGTGGAAGGGCTATCAGCCCTGTGCAGATTACACAGTATTCTACAGACTTTGAAAGGCATTTTTATTTGAGGGCCCATCTGTTCGGATGTGACACTGTGTGCCAACTGTGCTAAGGCCACAGGTAAACCTCGTCAGGGGAGAATACCGACGTAGTGGCTTTGCTGCTTGTATGATCTACATGTTTGTGGTTTAGTCATTGGGTAATTAAAACAAAAACAAAAACAAAAATCTCTGAGCATTCCAGGAAATAATACCATGGAACACATTTTGTAAGGAGTAATATTCAATGCCCTGAGGCTATAAAATATAATCCTTTAACGTCTTCCTTGTGTGTTTTTCATAACGTAGTGATAGTTTTATTTTTTCCTTGATGAATGCTCTCTATTCTGACAAAATTAAATCAGGGAGATCGTGGAGTCACCCTGATGGCCCTTAATCCTCACTGCACCAGAAAGCAGAGAAATGACATTTAAGTGAATACGACTAAAGTTCTATTTTAGGGATAGACAAAGAGATTGAGTCTTCATGTCCATATTAAGTCCTTGCTCATGTTTTTCAATGTCTGGTATTCAGTCTTAGACCAAAAAAATTTGGTTGAAGTAGGAGTACTAAAAAAAAGTTTTGCCTGTGTTACTACGCGTGGTGCTAAAACAGGACAGCCCCGAGCTGAATGCGGGAGAAAGACGGTCATCAGCCCTGTCAGGCCACTTCCCCGCCCCGGGATGGGAAGCCATGATACTCAAAGGCAGCATTGGCTGCTCCAGCGAGGCCCCAGGCAGAGGATAATCAGAACAGTTACGTCATTTGGTTTCAAATTTTGGCCAAATGCCACACTTTCTGCCAAAGGTCCCCTCCCTTGTGCTTGCAGACCAGGTCATATTTTTACTGTCTGCTATGGATCATTCAGACTCATTTGGAAGACCTCTAGCAGACAATTTCACTGCACTGTTGTCATTCTTTATACTGTATAACCTACATTTTCTATTTAAGTCCACTTTGCTTCCGTTCATGCATAAGAATGGAATATATTTTCAAAAATCACTCCCTAAGTCTTCTTAGAAACATCGTATTGAAAATGATTTTGTTCAGGGGCCTCCAAACAAATGTGCTTCTTTACATACGGCCCACTGTAAAGGTGTGCCAGGTCCCAGGTATTTTGAAGAGACATTGTGGAAGTTGGTGGCACATAGGAATGACGATGCTGAGAACTCTGTGTCCCGTGATGACTGGTTCAAGTAGAGAGAAACCCTGTGAGATCGTCTGGCATCCCCAGACCATGTGTGAAGGCTGGTGTTTCTGCTTTGGGTAAGTGTGGGCGTTGACAGTGCCTTTTCAGTTCTTCCATTGTGAAAGGGCGTCCGTGGGAATGAAGCCAGCGATCCCCAAGGGCTCCGTCAGCTGCAGCGGTCCCCAGCTGTCCGCCTGACGTCCCTCCCCCAAGGCCTCCAGCATCGCACAGGCCGCTCTCAGACCTGCGTGAGAGTGCCGCACACCAGAAAAACCTATGCCTCCTGATGGGCCAGTTTCGGCAGAACACGGTGCACAAGGGCTGGCTCTGCTGCACATGGTGTCATCCTGGAGGGGGTTGACTGAGGGCGCGTCTTTCACAATGACTCATGGGGGCAAGTTGTGTGTTTGCTGAGCTGAGGGGAAACCCAGAGACCTGACTCTTCTCTACATGGCCCTCTTCACACGCCCTGGGCTTCCTCACGACGTGGTGCATGGCTTCTGAAGCATGAGTCCTGAAAGGGACTCCAGGCTGATAGAGTAGCCCTGAAGGGTCATCGTAATAAGGATGGAAAACTATGCTGTGTGTATGCATGAGATATATATAGATATAGAGCTGTCTAGGTACACATCTAGATACATATCAATATTGTAATATATGCGTATATATATTTTGATTTGTGTCCATATATAGATATATAGATATATAGATATATATTTTTGAGAAATGTAGCTCGCCATCTCTGGTTTAAATGGAGTTCTACCTGTGTTTATCCCACCCTTCCATGAATTGCTATGAGTGAGTTTTTATTAAATTGGACTCCGGGGCAATGCAATGGTTGCCTTCCATAGAAAGCACGATTGCTAAAAAAAGGCTTTCTCTGGAGTAGTGAACCCAGCATCTGTTGAGATCCACCAGCAGAGAAGAAAGACTTTCAACGTGATTTAGAGCTAATGCATAAACTAAATAAACAGCTCCGATGATCAGACCACGAAGGTTGACTTTCTGTGATTATTACCACCAAATCTGGACACTTGGATGACTTTGTCACAAACAAAACAACAATAAATAATTGTTAAAAATCCGCTCCTTTCACTCACGTGTGTATACTATTACTTTATATACTGTGTCTGGATTCAACTCCCAGACCAATGACATCAGTGTCAGTATATCATCCCAATTTGCCAATGAAATACCATCATGTGTTGCTGAAGAGAAAATATGTTTACGGTGAAAGCTGAACCCATGGTGCAGATCTGCAACTGTTGTTTCAATCTTAAGAAATATGGAAGCGGTCAGAGAAACGGTATTTACTGACTGTCCACTGGGTCACTGGAAACAAAAATTCAATAGTCATCTACCTGCTCATGTTGGAGACAAAACAATGGGCAATTTCATGACACTTTAGGTTTCTTTCTGAATGTGACCTCACATCTCTGGTATTTTTCTTTCTACCAGGCACACACGTCTGTATTTTAAACCTATCAGTACATGGTAAATACAAATGAATGAATCTATTCAAGTAGCATAATATTGGACAGCAATGGCCTGATTCCCTGAACCAAGGTTAGGAGATAAATTGGGCCAGAAGTCTAAGTTCTAAACAGCGTCGGTGTCGTCCTGTTTCTCAAATGCCCCTACAAATAGACATTTTACCCCCCTAGCCCCTCTAGCCTGAAGCTGCAAATCCCGTGGGCAGGGTCAGCGTACTCAGAGGGTTTTAGTGGAAAGGATGTGTATGGGACTGTGGGGGCGGGAGGAGTAGTGCTGCGGGCAGAGGTCCCACCTGAGTGAGGGCATCCACAGGGGGCCCAGTCATGACATGGTGGGGGGACAGCTGACAGCTAGCCTGTGCCCCAGGCACCTCCACAACTGGCACCCTTAGAAAGCTTTAGCCTTTGGCCAGCACTCACACATCCACCATCTGTCCGGATTCTCCTCAGTCGGCAGAGACAGGAGGGCTGCAACCCCCTCCCTAAGACTCTATACACATCGCCCATCCTTACGACCCGTAGCACCCCTCCTCCTTCTCCTTGCACACCCGTCTGCTCAGCGCTCGGTGGTCAATGTGCTACCAGGAAGACTGTATGGACCACTACTTTTCTTCCTCTGCCTGGGACAGAACAGGTGCTGTCAACCTAGTTGTGAAAAGGAAAGGGCCGTTCACTGGCCCATTTACACAAAGTGGCAAAGCGAAGTCTCAAACTTGCAATCCTATCTTCCTCTTAGAATAGTGACTGGGACCCGGGACCCAGGATCCTTCTACTTGTCCTCAGTCTCAGCTTAAAAGGAATGACCTAACACGTGCTGAGTTCTTAGTAAATGCCAAGGGCCGTTTGAAACATTTTAAATCTATTTCCACATTCGATCATTATTCCAGCCATATGAGTCATTCGCATTCTTACGTTATGTGGCCAAAGAAAGGGAGGTAGAGACAGGGTGAGCTCCTCGAGGCGGGATGAACAGAGGGGAAGGGCTGGAGTCGGGAATGGAAGCCCGAGCGCTTCCTGAACCCCTGGACGGCACGCTTCCACCGTTAGCAGCTTGCACTTCCCTCTTGCCACAGCGGAGAAGAGGCTCCACTCCTCGTCTAAGACGAGCTCATCTGTCACGGCTGGGACCCTTTCCCATCCAAAACCCATGGGGACAGAGTCACTTTTCCTGCATCTACAACTCATACTGACTCTGCTCCCTTTCTATGACTACCCACAAGAAAGTATTCTCCATTAAAAAAAAAAATCTCTCAATCTTGACTTCTCTTAGATCCACCCAACAGTGTCTCTCCTGCCCTTCAGGATCAACTTTCTAACAAGACTTGTCTCCTCTTCCATCTCTCCATCTTCATGCGACGTCCTAAGCCCACTGCCACACGGCCAGGCCACCCCGATGCCAGCCCAACTCTTCCTACGGAGGCCCCCACTGACCTTCCGACTGTGTGACCCCGTGACCACTTTCTTGGTCTTTTTATACTTGATCTCTCTGTGGCATGTGAGCCCGTTGTCTGTCTGTCTTTCCCTGGCTTCTGTGACACGGCCATGTCCTGACTTCCTGTGTTCCTGGCAGTGTCCTCACACTGTCCTTTGTGGGACTCTTCGGGTTCCGTCCGTTTGCACGTCAGCGCACAGCACAAGGCTGTGCTCGTTCATCTGCCCCTCCCGCGGCTCTGCACCGGGGCTTCTCAGCTTCCGAGGGGCTGACGGAGCCTTTGGCCTGCGTCTCTCAGCGGTGGGGGCGTCCTGTACACCATAGGATGTTTGCAGCGCCCGTTAGGCCCTGGAACTCCCTTTCCTCTGACTGAGACTTTAGGGTGTCCCCTGGGACTAAAATCACCCCTGCTTGAGCTCCACCACTTCAACACTCTCCATCCCTTTAACTAGTATCTATGTTATAATCTGTAACTAGACGTTTTCACATTTATATTCCCAGCCCAGACCTTTCTCCTGAGCATCAGATTCTCCAGTCCGCTTTGATAATTCCACATGCACACCGCAAAATCCCAGCAATGCCAGCTCACTGTTCGTTTCCCATGCTGGACGCGTCTTCCCCCCCACCTGTCTGTCCGAGCACCTCCAAGATGCCGACCTCGCGGAGGGCACACCACCCACTCAGGTTCCCAAGGCCGGACCCCAGGGAGCCTCTCCCCCTCATCAAATCCAGCACCATGCCACTCAGTCTCCTTGTTAGCGCACAGCCTCCTCTCCTGCCGCATCTCCCCATCTCTCCTCCAGGGAGCCCACAGCTTCCAAGGGACAGCCCGACTTCCCACCAGTTTTGAACAGTCGTTAGTCCAAAAGCAACTCAAGGGCTCCTGTTGAAGTTCCCACCTGCCCACGCCTCGCAGAAACCTTCACAGTTCAACACATTTCCATGTTGTTACAATGATGTTCAAACTCCAGAGACCTATGCTCTGGCCCCTAATTGCTTACATCACCCCCCCCTTTTCCTAACCTCTCGTCACCTAGCCGCCCATTTCCTTACAGCTGCAGAAAAAGGGCCATCTCTGTGCCCCCTCAGGCTCCGCACTGGGGGCCCTTCCGCCTGAACGCCCTCCTCACTCCAGCTCTCCACTCCCTCCACTTGCCCACTCAGTCCTCCACATCTCACCGTACGGAGGAAGCTTCCCCAAGCCCTCAGGCCCCATGAAAGGCTCCCCCGCCGGCCACCTGTCTGACGCCCGCCCCACCCCACCGGACGGCTCACCCGCCCACTGCCCTTCCCAGCCTGAGCTCACTCCATGACACCAGGCTGGGCACTTCATGACGGTCTGCTTCTAAGTCCATTACAAATACAGTCCAGGAAAGTACTCAATCAGTAATGTAATAAACATACGAATAAAAAATGCAAGAATGAGCTATCTGGGCAACCGCATGAAAGTTCAGCCTCCAGGGACACTTTTATTACACCCTGATCCACAATGTCGCAATTCAGAATTGTGAGACCGAGCTTTCCTGTCATATCGTTACTAGCATCCCCTGCCTCCTTGTAAGGACACAGCATTAAAAGGAACTGTGGCCGGGGGAGGCAGCCAGGGGCTAGCAGGTACCGAGTGGCCACCCGATTCCACGCTCTCATGCACCGTCTCCCTCGATGCTCACAGAAACCTCTGGGGGCAGTGGAGGCTCGACAGATTGCCAGAATCATTTAGTGGCTTATAAGAATGGACACTTAGCACCTCTCAGTTTCCATGGGCCGGGAGTCCGGGCACAGGAAGTGTAATCTTCTCACATGCCATACCCTGGCCCTACTCAGGACAATGGGATTTCCCAGGGCACGTGCAAGAGGGCCTGGGGACTCTGCCTACTGTACGGACCATCTGAAAACACAGGAGATTGCCTCTCTGAGGAGCTAGCTTCAATCCCAAAGCCTTAGTGGATTATTTAATCACCTGCGAGGCTCAATAATTCCTAGTAATTTGGGGTGATTGGTTACACGGCTATCGGTAACCTAACAAACTGTGCTGTGTGCTTGCATGGAAACACTGTGGGGTTTCTGCAGAGGACTGCAAGAAATATAGGGCGTCTTTTACCCTCGTTCCCAACATCCATGTCACTTTGGGAGAGACCTTTAACCATCCCTATTAAAAAAAAAAATCCTCAAATGTGGCCTGCCAAGAAAAGTTGTTTAGCTAGCAACAATATCTCTATAAAAATTATATGGTAACACTAGACACATTTGCATTTCTATCCACCTAAGTAGTTCACCATCTTTTGGCAGGACTGTACAAACGGCCAATGCTTTAAAACAAAGGCCTGAGTGAAAACACAGGCACACACCCCAGGATCAGGTCAGTGTGCAGAAAGGAGCCCCACGCAGGTGGCTTCCTGGCACGGATTTATGGGGCCGCTTGGCGCGACATCAGTCACAGGTTACAGTGAAGCATTTTTTGTCATGATTAAGCTGAATAGCAGGTAGGTCTGGACTCACACAAGACTTTCCTGGGAAGTTGAGATATCAAGTCCCAGCTGGAGTGGTGCCTTGCCAATAAAAATTCAAAGTTTTAGAAGGTAAAACAGCAGCCTACCTTATGTCTAGAGTTTCTGGTCCTTGGCACTGATGACGTTTGAAGTTGGCTCATTCCTTGATGTGGGGGCCTGTCCTGTGTCCTCTAGGGTGTT
>JAQQAC010016209.1:4237108-4290883 GCA_029783875.1 Phataginus tricuspis | reverse complement strand
GGCTCATTCCTTGATGTGGGGGCCTGTCCTGTGTCCTCTAGGGTGTTTACAGCAGTGCTGGTCTCCACCCACTAGATGCCAGGAAAACCCCCTGCTCCTCAAAAGCAGAAATGTCTCCAGACACTGTCCATGAGGGAGGGGTACTAAATCACCCCCCACTGAGAATCCCTGCTTTCTTTAAGCAAATAGATTAATTCTGTTCTCCAAGCCCGGTTACAATGAACGGATCCAGTATGCCTGGGATCAGAGGAGCTGATAAAGGTGAGGATTTGACAAGTGCTACTAGGATTCCGAAAGACAAGCATTTCCTCCTGCATGTATCACACATCAAGAAGCCTTTTAAATTGCTCAGGTAACTTTGAAGGAACAGAGCCAGAAGTAAGCATGCTCATCCTATCATCTGCCTTCTTAGTGTGTTTTGCATTTTAAAGGGGCACCTCAGTTGTGGGTCCATACGGGGAACAGCCTGCCGTGACTGGGAACAGACAGACTACTGAAGAGGTTCATTTCTCTGGAGCGTCCTTCACGGGAATTCTACTTTGTGTTTAAGAGAGATGAACTAATTGTTTTAAAGAGTAGCATACTGCGCTCCTTGTAAAGAGGGTCATTCTCTTCAATCACATAATCAGCCACTCCCCGGGCAGCTCAAGTTCAGGTCCGTCTGTGCTCTGATTCTGTAAGAAGGCTGCACCTTGACAAAGACGGACTGTTATTACGTTCATGTCTATATAACACGGGAATCTTCACAGCTCCTTTGCAGATTGATGAAAGTTTCTCGTTAATTCTCAACTATTCCTGTGAACATCTTTTATGTTAGAAAAACGTCAAGTGATTTGGTTCATCTTGAGTTATATTCAAAAATTTTCAAAGCAGGAAATAAAAGCAACATCGAAAAGAGTTGTCTTTTGAACAACTTGGTTTAGATAAACTAACCAGTCTCTCTTCACTTACTCTTCTGGAATGGAACTTATTTTCTGTTCCTTAATAGACATATTCTTAAGTGAGAACATTTCTTTTTAATTTTATTCTCACATGAATAAGTATAAATCACATGTACGACAAAATGTGTTAAAATATTTAATTACATTTGAAGTCTTTTCTTAAAATGTGAGAATATGAATCCCAGAGATGTGGTTTCATTTTAATAGAGATTGCCTCCTCACCCACTGTAGACTGATGCTGTTTCTGGATTGAGAATTAAAACGACAGAGAGTGGAATATTGTATGTCCACTATAATTCATTAAAAATAAAAATATTTAAAAAAAGAAGAGAGAGTGGGAAATCTATCACACAGTCATAATACTGGTGCACAGGAACTCACAGATGAATGAGTTTTCTAACATTAAGTTCCATGTGGCAGAATTTTCCTGGGGTTTAGGGTTATAAAAAAGAGAACAGAGCTGAATCTATTCGGCATCCCTTTATTTCAAATAAGGTAGCTTGTTCATTGGCCGCCACATACACCGAGATACTAGAACTTTCAGAATAACCACATGCCCTGCATGAATTCAGTCATTTCAACCCTTTTCATTTTTAGTAACTGACCTTAGCAATTTGGCAATTGTGTGGGTTCTCCACCTCTTACAGTGGTGGGGAGAAGGAAGCTGTGTGTCTCCTCGTAACTTCACTCCTTCTGCATACGGTGAGACAAAAACAAGCTTTAGACCAATGTGTGCCAAACATACGCACATTTTCTAGTGAGCGGACATGAAATCCACCCAACTGCTCCTGTAGCCCTGGGGGAGGCACCACTCTCTGCTTTTAGGCACTCTAAGCATATGTTGCCTCAAAGATTCGCCGTGACACCATTCAGCCAGACACCACAATCACCATCCCCACAATGCCAGATGCTATTTAACAAACCAACTGGTGTAATTTGAAATGATTTACAATACCAGCATCTATGTGCTAAGTAACCACCTCCGGACTAGGGGATTCCTCACTGGCGGCTTTCACCACCAATCGCCCCTGAATTGAGAATTCCTGATAAAGGCCCTTCAAAGGTTAAAGAACCTTAAGGTGTACAGCAGGGATTACTTGCATATCCACACATATATCAGTCTGACTGTAATTTTTGTACAGAAAAATCAGACAGTGTAAGATGTCCATTGGAATACAGACACTGCCCTAAGAGTCAGGTGGGAATTCTCTGTTTCTGCAGATGGGTGATTTAAAACTAGCAATCAGAAATTGAAATGGGTTAAACACTTGGAATATGCTAGCCCACCTCTTTAACTTTATTTTGCAGAATTTGCCGTCCGAGTACATTCTGGTATTCCCACATCTATGCTGGTGGTAATAACTGAACATTGGTAATAACAGAAACGCTGTGACTAAGTAACATTAGGGTGTTCATAAAACGGTGTGGTTTTTGGCGATGAAACAGAAGGTATCGCTAAACACACAGACTGAAAGAGGGCGAACAAAACATTTTAAGTGAAAAGAATCTCAAAATGGCACATACTTGGGGGGGACAGGCAGGAGAGACAGACAGATACAGAAGGGAGAAAGGTCTTTCCTTTCCTATTGCGACTTTTTACCTTTTGAATGTTTCTGCAATGTGTTTGTTACATTAGTTTAGTTTCTTTGTAATCTATAACATGTTACAGACAATGTCTCCTTCCATGTGAACAGTATTAGATTAACAGAGTAAAATGGAGATGTTTTCCCCAAGACATGTACAACTTCGTTAACTGCAAGTATTAGATACATTTAAGGTAACATTTCATTCTTTCAGACCCAAAGTTCTCAGGTGCATGAATTCATTCACTGCTCTTTAGTCCAGTAGAATTACAATAGCTCACAGAGGCAGTGGCTCCTACAAAATAGGGGGAAGAAAACCGAATTAGGTCACAAAGCAGTTTAAATGAACACGGTTCCCTCCTCATGCACTCTTGCGTGCGCCTTGGGTGTGCATTAAACTGTGAAAATGAAGAACTCAGGATAAAAATGACCCGGCCTCAGTTGAGCCTGTTTGCTGTCTAATATTTTCCAGTTTCTAGACTGCTAGCAAATTAGGTAACCTTTCCCTTTCTGTCAGGAGAGGACTCTTGCCTCCGAAGTAAACAGTCACCAAGAAGGTTATCTACACACGAAGGATCCTTAACTTGGAGCACACGTGTTTAAATCTTTCTCGGTTTGGTTCATACCTCCTGGAATCTTAAAGCCCTGTCTTTAATAAGGAACGTCAAACACATCAACAGGCAGTTGAGATCCCCCCTCCCATCCCACTACTTATTGAGGAAAATAAATCACCTCGAAAGGGATAGTCCTTGGTTTCCTCATGATTTCTAAGGTCTGCTTAGAGGGATAAAGCATGGCCCTCAAAACAGACATTCGTCCACTTCTGCGCAAGATGGAAACTTTCTAACTTAGACATCTGCCCACATCTTGAGCCTTTAGGACGCTGCTGACGTTGGCCTACATGTTGGCGTGAGGACTGATGGGAGTGGAGGTACTGGGCGGACTTCCTGGATATCAGGGGCATTATTTTCCTGATGCTCCCCGTGTGTCTCTAGCTTTTTAAATTTTTTGCTCTTGTAGTTTAGGAAATGCAGACAACTGAATTAGTGAAGAAGTACAGTTCAAACCACACCATTTTTGTACTTGATTGTTTAGTTTTTGATAACTGCAAGTACTGATATTATAGTAACAGAGTAAACCATTTCCTTAGATGTATGATTCTGAAAATGTGGTCCTTGGATGAGCAGCATAGCGTCCCCTGGGGAACCTCTGAAAAATGAAAATGACTGTGCTCCATGTAGAGCTAGTGAGTCAGGAACCCTGGGGGGGGGCTGGTTCTGTGCCAAGAACACACCCTCCAATGTGTCCAACGTGCCAGCTGTTTAGGGACCGCTGATCTAGACCCTACTGAGGAACGTCAGCATGCCTTACAAAAGAACCCTCCACTGTAATAGAGTATTTCCAGTGATAGGCACACCTCTGAAATATTGTGGGTTCGTTCCAGACCATGGCAATATCACAATAAAGTGAGTCGAATAAGTGTTTCGGTTTCCTAGTGCATACACTCATTGTGTTTACACTCTCCCATCGTCTGTGAAGACTGCCATAGCACAATGTCTAAATAAACAATGTGCATACCTTAACTGAAAAATATTTTATTGCTAAAATACAGTAACCATCCTTTGGGCTTTCAGTGAGTCCTAATCACTGATCACAGATCCCCACAACAAATAAAATAGTGAAAACGTTTCAAATATTGCAGAATTACCAAAATGTGACACAGACACAAAGGGAGCAAATGCTGCTGGAAAAACGACGCTGAGAGACTTGTTCGACGTGACAGGAAATAAACTCATGCTCAAGAAACCAGGGGACGCCTGTATTTGTATTTCATAGTTGAAAGTTATTTTCCATGAAAAAGACCATATTAGTACTTAGGTAGAAGTAGTTATATGCTTCTGGTTTCCTGCTGTGGACATAGGACAGTCTGCACAGCTTTCTCTTCTTTGAAGGTTTATCCTAACAACCCGCAAATGTGCACACAACTGAAAGGGTGTGCGCCGCCTCAGGAAGAGAAAGGGTGATGCCGTTTAGCAGGTGCGCACAGGGTCCGGGTCAAGGCTAAATGTTGGCTGCGGACTATTTTCCTTAAGCCTCACAAAGAGCCTGTGATGTGGGTACCCATGTTATCTGCCTCTGACACCGAAGAATTGAGCTTCCAAGTGGTTGAACAGCTGGTGGGAGGCCCCGCGGCTAGGGAAGCAGGCTTCACCTCGCAGGCTGTACAGCCCGCGCTTTCCCATCCCCAGCGGCCTCAGCATGAACAGAACTACGCTCAGGTTCTTCTTGGTTAAAGAGGACAGTTCTTTTTGGCCTCCTCTCACCTGTCCTGCAAAAATCATCTTTGCTGTCTATGGTCTGGTTTAAGCGTATGAAGATAAACCACTATGGCCAGGATCACAAGCTATACGGTTAAGATTTGTATGTACGAAGAGGTCACTGTCAGCCAGGGCACAGGATTCGGGGAGGATGGGAAGAATGGCCTCCCTCGGGTCCAACTGCACCCATATTTCTATGCCCACCCGACTCACATTATGCTCTTCTGGGCAGTTCAGCTAGAAGAATGTGGCTCTGGTTGGAGGTGGTATTTGTTCTAATAAGATATCACCTCTCGTAAGTGGTGTTCCAGCACCTTCACCTCCAGTATCTCCTAATACAGAGAGAAAAATTAAGTGTATTCTGGAAGCAGAAAAAGCCACCCAGAGTGTGGCCAGCATAGCTGCCTTCCAGAGCCACCCAGGGAATGTATGACAGTTAATAAAGAGTTAAATGAATTCAAATGATGGAACTCAAGACATTTGTAGGCATTCCATAATTTATATTTAAGCCATTGGATAGTTTATATTTAAACTATATATAAAGTAATATAGTTTATGTTTAAATTATGTGTGTGACTGTATTTTGTATAAGAGGAGATGCAGCCAAAATATACAACACTAGGAATAGCTAAGCTTTCCGTCTTAATGTTTGCAATATGCTCAAGAGAGCTTGCTCTCTGGCGTCCAGCTTAATCCAGATTGATTTGATTTTTCTGGCTCTCACAGTAATTCCTATGCCACTGGGAGGGATTCACAGCGAGGTGGGTCCAGGCCATCCCTACCTTTCCACTGGAGTGAGACAGAGGTCTTTTGACTGGTCGATTATTCTTGCCTCCTTCAACCATCCCCTGCCTGAAGTCAGAGTAAACCTGTTAAAATGCAAGCCAAATCGTTTTCCATCTCTGCTCCAAACCTCCCTGGTTTCTCGAGCAGCTTAGTGTGAAAGCCGAAGTCCCTCCAGCGGCCCACACCCTGCCCCGGTCAAGCCATGCATGCGTTCTCTTGGTGGTCTCTTTCCTGCCTGGACCTCCTCTACCCTGGCATACCTCTTTCTATTCCTGGAAAACTTCAAATTCCTCAGTGCTCACACCCCTACCCTCACCACTCTCTAGCCAGCCTGCTTTCATCGGTGCAGCTTTCACCACCACCACATGCATCACAGCTTTGTTTGTTTGTGCCCCAGTCATGTAAGTTCTAGGACCAAGGACTTGCTGGGGAGCGCCGAGAGCAGCACCAGGCCCATCAGAGGCTCTCAGTACATATTTGTGGCATGCATGATCCATGGCGAGAAATACCTAGGAAATCTCAATGGAAATGAACCACAGGTCCCACTAAAAAATTTTAAGCACTGGACTAAGAATTGCCGCTCCAGAAGGGCAGGCCCCCCACTCCAGCGTCTCACTCGAGGCGGCTGTAAGGTAGACAGTAAGCGCCTCCCACTTACTCACCCGTGGACAGCTGGGCTCAACTCGCCTCCCTCATCTTACTGCTCCAGGGCCCACACTCAACAGCAGGTGCACCGCGATGGTGACCTGCTGGCGTTTCAGCTTCTGCACAGTCTGCCTCCTTTCCTCCCTGCTGACCCTCAGAACCCCATCACTCCCATCTCGAGGACCGAGAGGAAGGTCAGGAGAGGCACCTCTGTAGATCTCCTGCTTCACTTCTGCAAGCCCTTCATCTCGTCTCCCACCCCACCCACGTATTTCTTTCTGTTATCCTGCACTCACTGAAAAGGGAGAAACACAGAATTCTGACCAAAAATGTATACAGAAAGAAATACCTTTTCCATGTTCTCTGTAGCTTCGGTCACAGCAGAGTCTCAAGCATTTTTTTAAAACAAAATCGTGTGACTTATTCCAGTTCACAATTCTAAGAGGCCAGCAGGTTATTGAAAGAACAGAGCGCACAGCATGAGCGACTGACTGCTCAGGGCCCTGAACGCATGGCTCGGGTAAGTGATGGAAAGAACACTGCACGTCTTCATTGTTGGACACAGTCATACGATCAAAATTTGGTCCTCTTCCTAGTGGATTTTTTTATTTCTGGCTTCCCATTAGATGGGTGAACTGATTTGATTTGCAGTTCTTGGAGCACAGTTTTTCCTGGAACTATCTGGTTAATTGGTTTAATAATTGCAATACAAAAATAATTTCAGAAGAATGTAAAGACGTTTCTGCCTAACTGAATTATCTTGGGAGCATCCTCCCACCTCCCAGCACCTCAGCTAGAAGAGGAACCCTTTGGAACAGATTTGTTTGCAATCCCCAGAGATCTACATCCACTTCATGCCCTCTTAATCTCTCCACCTCAGTTATGTCAATTCAATACAAGTTTCAGAAGGCCCACAGTGACCACGGGACTATATAGATCCTTCCAGGGTGGTGGCTGTGAGCATGAGATGCAGAATCTCCTAAAACAAACAAAAACAGTGGCAGATTCATGATGTCAAATGTAAGACTACATGGGAAAACGGGTCAGACAACTATGTTTTTATGTACAGGATATTGACCGTTGGCAATTTTGACTCCGGCACTTTAAAAAATAAAATAGATGGGTTTTCCTCCTCTGTACTCCCTCCCCGAATCCATGATGGTCCTGTAGTCACAAAGTCCTCACCAGGGCTGCCAGAAATACCCTGCTTAGCTTTGCAACACTTGTCAGCTTCATAGCCAGTGATGGAACCTTTCCAAAGCAAGCATTTATTTGTATTTTTAAAATGGGGCATAAATGCTCTCCTTTTGAAACAGGGATTTCATTTCACTTCTTTCCTGTAGTGGGAGTTTCCTTCTGCTAATACAGCATCTATATACCGTCTATGGCGTATAAAGAGCATATACTCTGTGAGACACGGATTACCAAGGTAAGCCACCTCCCCCCGGCAGACCTCAGGCGACTGTTCTGCACACGGATGGTGCCACTTGCACACAGGCAGAGCTTCCTTTATTGGGAATCTTGTCCACACCTTGCTTCATGACACTTCATTTTTTGTTAACAACACAGAAATTGCAGTTACTTCCAGAACCTTATGTAACTAATGGCTAAGAGGCAGAGTCCTCTGCTGGAAGTTGCCTCATATGGACACGAGGTAAAATCATGGTATCTGAATATATAATGTTTTGGGGAAAGTTTCTGCTATAAAATACACCTCCACTCCTTTAAATGCCGGAGAGCAGTGTTTCTCAGCTGGGGGAGATGTGCCTCCTCCGTCACCCCGGGGACACTCTGCAGTGCTGGGGAAAGTCCCGCTGTCACAGCTACAGGGTGGGGATGCTAACGGCATCTCGTGGGCAGAGGTGAGGACGGGGCCCGACACCACACCCCACGGGACACCCCATAACAGTGATGAAGCTCTAAAATACCGACGGCGCCGAGGCTGGAAATTCCTAGCCAAGGAAAGGAGAAACATCAACACAACATGAAAATCTTTATCTTTCAAACCAAATTTTCTTGGCTTATTTTACCATGACTATTTTTTCTTGGCATTTTGAGTGTGTCAAATTATCTTATAATTCCCTATTTTCCATGTGTTTCCCGTCCGGTGTGCTGTGGCCCATCACCGCACTCCCGGGAGCCTTCCGCACACCCTGCCAGTGCTCCAAGCATAGTTCTCGGGGATGGCTGGTCAGCACGCCGACCCCGAAGGGGAGCCCAGTGCACATGCTGACGGTCCCCTTCCAGAAACACAAACACTTCTCACGGCAACACTCATCTCCTTGTCTGCCCTGCTGCGGGGCTGCCTCCTGGCCGAGTGGGAATCCAGTCACGACCAACGGGCCCAGCAAAGCGCAGTCTTTACGTTTTTACTCATGATACTTCCTGAGAGCTGTAATAAGCCGCTTGGCTTGGACCGGAGTCTGATAGTCTAACTTAGTCTCTGTTTCCTCTCAAAACGCAAGGGTGAGACAAGGTTCGTTTTCCTTGATGAGCGAAGGAAGTCACAGTCCCTCTGATGGCATTTACAGGCCTGGCCTCCTCTGCTACCTGAGTCAGGTCATCATCCCGAGGGAATGCGGGAAGGTAAGCTAGAATAACCGCTTTTTATGGAACATATGCTACACTTTGAGAATAGTAAACTTTACCATAGTTTTCTTCAACACTTTGAACAACAGTTCCTGCTCACTGACTAGTTCTCACAGGGAATGCAAAGCATCAAACATTCCCATCTGACCACGAACAGAAAAACAGATTTGCTCACCTCTTATTTACCTCGTAATTTTTTTTTAAAAGTCTATATATTTTCTTCTAAATTTGACATATATTCATGGTACTCAATTTTTATTACACATTCAGTATGCATACTGCTCAAGAGCTTCTGTTATCATTTAATACAATATCATTATTGCTAAAAAAAAACAAGAGATTTGGGCCTTGTTCAGAGGAAGGAAAATGTTTTATTTATTTATTTTTTATACTTGAGGCTTTTTTGTTTCAGTTTATTCTACTTTAATGTGTTTCCATTGCCACTGGGCAACAGTTAATGCTTTGTCTTTGCTTGATCAAAAATATTTTCCTCTAACGGAATCATTATAAACTGAAAGAAATGCCTATTTTCCTCTAACGGAATCATTATAAACTGAAAGAAATGCCTACCTCTCAGGAATTCTGCTCTGGCTAGAAGGGAAGAGTAACGGCTCGTAAGGAAAGCCGGCACAGTCTGAGAATGTACTCGGGCTTGGTACTTTCTCAAGGGAAGGGAGGTTGCCACTCGTTAGGACACAGTTTCCCTTCCTGAATGTGGATCTAGATTGCATTACCTTTAACAACTGCAGACCTCTGGCAAGTGTGTGTGTGTGTATCTGCGTGTGTGCCTGATCTTTCTTTTCTTTTCTAGCAATCATCCTCTTGAAGACTAAGAGGATTGAGGAGATAAATCCTCCTCGGACGGTGACAGAGAGACCCTGAAGGGGCTTAGCTGTGGAATAGCTCAGCGCTCCCTGGCACTCTGAGCCATTTCCCTGCGGGTAGCCATGCCAGCAGCAATTACCTTCAAATTAATTAGAACGAGCAGCGCATTCCCCTGCCACACTAGCCTCATTTGCAGCGCTCAAAAGCCATGTGAGGCTAGTGGCCACTGGGCAGGGCCTCGGCATCTCTGCAGAGAGTTCTGTCGGACAGCGTGTTCCTGGACTGTTCTCAGCAGTGCGGGCGCCAAGGCCCTCCTAATGTTGGAGTCACGAAACAGCTCACGGCTTCAGAAAAGGTCATCCGCCGAGGGACAGTCCTCTCAGTTACAAGGAGGGAGCAGGGCTGACATTAGGGGTAGTGCTGTATTGATGCTGAATTGAGGCTTGTGTCCACAGAGCAGTGACGCCCCTTGTTTATCACTTTTATCCTTCATCTTTAGTTTTCTCCCTCACCGGCTTCTACCTTTTGTTTTCACATGAACTCTTCCACTTTGTCTCTCTCTACCTGACTTGAAGAAAAAATTCGTCATCTCTGGAATTACTGTCCAAAGTTAGAATGGAATACACCAAGCGACGGCGCCACGTGGAATATTTTTCGCATTTCCTTAGAACAGCAGTACTTGGTGATGCAATAGTGGGGAAGGTTTACTGAGGTTCTGTCGTTAAAATGAGCTCCACTGAAGTCTCGTTTACAAAAGTTGGTAGGGAAATACAGCCCATCACCTCTCCGCCGGGACCACGGGCGGCCACGCGAGTGGCGTTGGCAGTAACACAGCCGAAACCGAGCGCTGGCATCTGGGCATTTAGCTGCACAAATGTTAGTTGGGGAGGAGCAGTTAGGAGGGCAAGTTCCTACTGTAATGAGGTTGTAAATTTTACTTCAAAACAAATGGATTGGTGCAGCTTTTTTTCCCTTAGTTTCATTACATAAAACAGAAGGAGATTTACCCAGCTACTTCACGTCTCTTTCTATCCCACTTGCTTGGAAAATTTAATGAAGTTACTTTTGGAATAAGAGCCTCTCTTTACCTTGCTTCTTTTTATCCTAAAGAATTTTGAAGTATACAAGAAATGCTCCCAATATTTTTATTGCAGGATACAACTTGCTTGGTAAAGAGTTTATTCACCAATATTTTTGTGATACATTATTAGTTATGAATGGACACTGAGCTCATCAATGAAGAAGAATAAAAAGAAATGAATGACCAGAATTAACGATGAGTTATCGATCTTAATTTCAGGATCCCATGAATCATAGGGAAGGTTTGTTCTTGTCTTAGTACCATAAATTTCCCATCTTGGACTTTGGCCTTTTGTCTCTCTGGTTGATGGGCAGGCAACCCCTGCAATCTGCAGCCCCCTTTTCCTCATCGGGAAAGTGAGTCCTGTGTGGTCTGGTCCTCCCGCCTCGGAACGAGGGCTGACAATGGCCGACAGCTCCATCTTCCAAGATCGTTTTCAAGGTAAGGGGAGGATGAGTTGAGGGGGCAGGATAGTTAGATATCTAGGAGTTGGAGTACCAGAAGTGGAATAGATATAGACAGAAGGACAGCAAAGTTTCTTCTTTAACTGAAGTTCATACTGTGTTTGGTAAGCGCCTGTTGGTGTTATCAAATACCGTGTTCTCAATGATACATACGTGGATGGAGGAGACACAGAGCCCATGCAAGTGACCCCATCTCACCTTTAAGGATCCGTGCCCTACTGTGTTCCCAGACATTTCACCTCGAAGATTGGAAATTCACCAATCCTTTGGTATCATTTCCGTTGCCTTCTGAAGAGCTCCATTTAGGAAAGATGGATTGACCAACGGTTATTTCCTTAAAAATCACGATTCTCAAAAACATTTCCATCTGCATCTCTGTCTAGCTGCAAACGCTGGTGTACGTGTTGAAACAAGCCTGGAGTAATGGCCTGTACACACTAACACAAATTTTGTCATGCCAACGTTTTATTTCCTGAGTAGTTACACTGTGTCAACTTATTTGCATAATTTACTTAACTGAATAATATGAAGTAATTCTCCTGATGGAAGTTTTAGAAACCTAAGTCGTTATGTAGAGGATATCTTTGCATTGAATGTTTGGTGTACATTTTTCCTTGGGCAGCAGGGCCCGACTCCTAGGTAGGGGATCAGTAAAGCCAACATGAGAATACCTCTAAGGCACTGGGGAGGGGCAGGTCGCTTCCCAGAGACTGTGCTCTCCTTGCTACACTCTTGTTTTGTTTACATTAGATCTAAACCTTCCTCCTACAACAATAATATTGTTTGACTCAAAGGACAAAACGTGAAATTTAAGCTTCTTTCATTTTCTGCTTTCATAAAGATGAGATGATACAATTTGGCCACGACATACGGAACACCATGGCAGTGGACAAAAGCATGCTGCCTGAGACACTCTTCCCTGCTTAGAAACTTGTCTCTGAAATAGGGTCCTTGTATTCCTATCTCTATGACGTCACAACTTTCCCAAAGACGGTTCTGCCTAAAAAATACATGAAAACATGCAGAGGCCATACTGTTTTGAAACAGAACTCTTTAAAATACACACACATGTGCCAGACTAGCCAATTATAAATCAAATGTCTCCTTTTTATGGGCCACAGAATCCATGTCCTGTATTCAAACAGTGATGTAACCTCTGCCCCAACACCTGAGTTGTTTAATGGAAAAACTAATAAAAAATACTCAAGATAATACTTTTTTTTTGAATATCAGTGATACCCACACAGAGTTTTTCAGGTACATCATGTACCTGTGAGTAATCAGAATAAAGCATGCCATTTTCAAATCAGAACGGTATTTCCACTAAAATCCACATTTTATATTTAACATTTTTTATATTTGTAGGAGTATGTCGAACAAACAGTATATCTTACAAGATCCTCTTCAAAGGACTTATTTTGTAAAGTGACAAATTAGTGACATAAAATGACATTACTTTTTGTAATCTGATGGTTCTACCTCTAAATGTGGTTATAATAACTCACTATGTACTTTGTTAAGAATTATAATATTGTAAATGACCTTAAATACTATTGGCGTATGTACACACTTAAGTCCAAACAGCCCAATGAATGCACATATTGGTGCCCTGAGTACTTCCCACCATCACAAAACTTCATGTCTTGGCATCTAGACTTGGCGTCTAATATTTAGACCAGCTAGAAATCCAGCAGACTTGGAAGAACAGCTTCCAGAGTATGCTCTTTCGTCTACAACCTCTACTAGCTGATTACGGTCAACTGGTAGCTGCATATTTTACTCAGGGGAAGCTCACACCAGAGAGGCGAGGAGATGGCGTGTGACCTGAACATCTGAGGAAAATCTAACTGAAACAGGAAAATTTCTATGTTTCTCTCTTTCACCCGAATCTTCCTTTCATCTCAGTCTTGTTGAAAAGATTTAAATCTCTTCAGACTGATGAGTATGGCGGTTCAAGCCAAGAAAGAGTGGGTGGGAATTCAAAGCCTGAAGTTGCTTCTGGAATGCAAACTCTATTCTAACATGCTTCGGGCCTCACTGAACTGCGCACATTTCAACCATCCTTGAGCAAAAACAAGAAATCTGTCCCATAGCCAGAGAGGTTCCCTGAATTTCAAATGCAAACAGCATTTCTCCATTCCTTGAGTTTGTCCTGGGCCTAAATGTGTAGCCTAGAAAACAATGATTAAATATTGTTTTTGGACCAACTGGTGAGTTAGTTTTAAAGCTTCCACCATAAAAAAATAAAGAAAAAATTACTCTCATATAACAAGACACAAAAATCAAATTGTCTTTTGGCTCCAATTTTTCTTCCCATTCTTTTTATTCAAGTTTACGTTCAACCATTCTTACAATAAAATGTTCTGCTTTGGCTCCAAAAAAAAGTGAATTTCCTCTCAGCTGCTCTGCTGCACCCTAGAAGGAACTGGCCCCTGAAGTTCGGATAAGCATGTGAACAAAGTAACAGAGAAGACCTCTCTACTTCTGGAATGCTCGACATGATTCTGATTGTTTGACTCCATTTTCATTTTTGCCTTTAATACCTTGAGTTTCTAATATAAAATATACTAGTATAGCCATAATAAGAAAATACTGGTGATAAGAAATGCTGCTGACGAGGATGTAGAGAAACTGGAGCCCCCACACATTGCTGGTGGGAAGGAAAAAATCCTGCAGCCACTGTGGACAGCATTTTGCCAGTTCCCGAAAAAGCCAAGCGTAAAGGTGCCATGCAACCCTAGGTGTTACTCGGGAGCAATGCAAACATGTCCACGCCAAGTCCAGCACAGGAATGTTCATGGCAACATTCACGAACGGAAGCCGCTCAAATGCTCATGTGCTGATGAACCAATAAACAACATCTGGCATATGCATTCCGTGAACTACTGCAGCCGTCTGGGCCCATCAGAGATGGAAACCATGAAGTAGGTGAAACGGGAAGTTTAATGTAAAGAATTAGAAATGGTGATGAATGAGGAACTGTAAGGTATATGGAAATGCTGTATGTTACCTTTGGCCTCAGGAAGAGTGCCCAGACAGACAAACTGAAAAAGGGTTTTAGAACTTCCTGGAGGGCGTGTGGATCTGTGACTGGAGCGTGGAGATGTCTGCATGTTTGAGCAGGCGGGAGTTGCCGGGCCAACTGCAGGCCATCCCAGGGAATGCAGGTGGTGAGCAGGTGGTCACTACCCTGCTGCAAGGCCGCATGGGAACTTCAGCAGATCACCACTTGGTGTGCGGCCCTCTGTGGGGACTGGCTTCTGAGCTGCAAGTGCCAGGAGACTGTTGCCAGACCCCCATGTCAGGGGCCCTCAGGCGTCCTACACGGAGGGCTGGGGTCAGCTTCCTGGAAGGCCTCATGTCCACCCTTCCTATCCTCCACCTGCCAGAGGTCCTGGGGGAAGGGGGCAGGGACTGTGTGCTCACAGGGAAGGCCTTCTTTGGGGTGAGGAATACACCCTAAAATGACATGATGACGAAGGGTGCACAACCCTGTGGACTGAAATGCACCCTTGAAAGAGATGAGTTTTATGGTGTGTATATATCTCCGTCGAGCTCTTCAAGAAATAGTATTGCACACTGGGGAGAAAAACCAACCTTTGGTGAGACCCTGGCTTCATTTTCAGGTTCACCACTTTGTGTCGTTCTTAACCCAAGCAAGGGAGGGTGGGTAGCAACATGGTAAAGGAGTGTCTGCAATCCTGCGTAAGCTAGTCCTGGATAATCAGAGTGATTTTAAGCATCACAATGACCCTACGTTTGTTTACACTCTCTCGGCGTGGCTAAGTTCCAATTTCAACACTGCTCGCTCTTCTTTCTCTTTCTTGATGTCACTGCTTTCTTTTTTAACGGGTAGGTATTTACAGTGCACAAGTTTTTAGACGCAACAGATTCATTTATACCAAGTCATCTTCATCTGTGTGAATATTTTCCCTATTAACTAATAATACACACTAAAAATAGACTCCTCAATCTCTAGCTTGCTTTGAGAGTGTTTGTGAAGTAAGAGGCCTTGGCCAGCGGTGAGATGACAGGCGTGGGTCCGTCTCCTGCCTCCTGTCTGTCCTGGAACCCTGACCTGTGAGTCCAGTCTTGGCACGGTGTCCGACGGACAGAAGCAGAGCTTCATGCTTCCTGACGACCACCTGGGGTCCCTTGAGGCAAGAGGGAGGTCAGCCGTGGCTGCCAGGAACAGGCGCAGCGGGGGCGGCTGGCTCTGGCACCATTCTTCGATGCACCAACTCCAGCCAGACTCACACCCCCCGGTGTGCATGGTCTGAATACCACAACAGTGTGGTCGGACACCCAGGGAGAGACGACACGGACAGACAGACGGTAAATCACCCCTGCTCAGTATTACTGGATGCTTATACTTAATTACTGATATCAAAACTCTGTGGTCTGTTGCTAATTTTTCCCATAATGGATTTCTTCATTTTGCAAAAAGTAGGTCATGAGAGCTAGCCAAGCTGTCCATAATCATTTGCAGTACTTCTCTTCGGTCTTCTGAACACTACACAGACATGGGCTGCTGATTTTCTGACTGAAGAGCACGTTACGAATGGAGGTGAGACCCCGAGTGTGTCCCAAAGCCGACGGCCTATTATGAATCAGGAAGGGCGGAGGATGACTGTCTCCCCGTGCCCATGAGGCAGTCTCCTGTGGGGTGTGCCCGGGGCAGGTGCACGCTGCTGGTGTGACCGACTCTGTGCAGGGCAGAACTCTGCCATGTCCACGGGAGGCCTACCTCTCCTGTGGGGTGTGCCCGGGACAGGTGCACACTGCTGGTGTGACCGGCTCTGTGCAGGGCAGAACTCTGCCATGTCCACGGGAGGCCTACCTCTCCTGGGGCGCGTCACTTCATTTCTACTCACCCTTCTGCCTCTTCTAGAGCCAAAGAAATATCGTATTCACTGAAGGTTCCGAGGAGAAGAAGAACAGTGAAGACATTTGGAATTACATCTCTCCGTTCCTCAGTCGAAGAAGAACAGTGAGACTGTTCTGTAAAGGCGATTTGAATGGCGGTGTTGCGCACGGAATCCTTGTCTGGAGTGCCGAGAATTAGGTTCAGAGTAAGAAAAGATTGGAGAAAGACATATTACTGGCCCTGCACAGAGATGTGACCGCACGAGGCTTTGCTGCAATGGAGGACGACTCCTTACAGATTCAGTAGGTACCCTGAGTATGTGGGGAAGGAAGCAGAGGCGGAGTGTAGCTGACGTTCTGTCCCAGAAAACCGGTGCTTTGACAGTGGAGAAGGCTTTCTGTTCCCTCCCTCCCAGGTCTACCTAGTGCCCTAAACACCAACCTCTCGGCACTCCCTGGCCAGCCGATAAGCCCTGCGTATGGACGGAGTATGGGGGCATTTCGGGGTTACGGTCACAGCTACTCCACAGGCACATTTACCATTTCACAAGGGACTTGGAAACATTCACTTCCTTAACCCGGCTGCATGACTTTGGATGGAAACTTCACGCACTGGCAGGGCAGTGGAAAAGACATTGGGAAGCAGATGGACATCTTAAAAAGACTAATTATAAATAGAATTAGAAAAATGCAAATATATCATCTCACTTGACCAAAGCAATAGCATCGGATTGAACATTTTCAGTCCGGACCATCTGGGCTTCATTCTCATCTTTTGAAATTCTACGGGAGCTATTTTGGTTCTGCTTGAGAAAGTTTCGGTTGAGTTACAAGCAGGCTGAGAATCTGGTCCTGTTGCTGAAACAGAAAGATCTCTTTTTTTCCCCACTCCCTCTTAGTTTGAGAAAAGTTGCTTTAGGAAGAAGAATTTGGCACCTGAGGATATATTTAAGAGATGAAGGATACATGCCACTAACTATTAATTTGGGGCTCAAGCAGAGGACAATCGTTTATATATATGAAGAAGGCTGCCTATTTCCTCCACATTGGAAGGAACCCAATTTTCCCACACTGCTGACATTTCTATGCTATTCCTCACCGCATACACCTCTGGATGAGTTTTCTCTGTTTCCTAAGAAAGTTCTGGAAGAGGACACATTATATGGGGACAGATGCAGAGTGGAGGAAAGGTCTTTCTCCTTTCTGGGCCTTGATGTCACTACGTCCCTCCTTGTCTCAAACTCGGTGGATGCTGCTAAACCAGGTGTGAGCCACTGATTTTAGAAACACATTTCCTTTTAAAATTTGCCCAAATGTCATTCTAACAACAACATAAGACTTCTGGTGAGAAAAATGCCACCCACAGTCTTTCCACCGTAACATACTCCCTTTTTAAATAAAAAAAACTGCCCATCTTGTCTTTGCTCATATGGGTACACACTTTTTACACATAGTCCAACTAAAGTATAACACGTAGTACAACCTGTTTTTTTGTTGTTCTTGTTTCAAGGAATTCTTGTTACTTGATCTGGTCTCTCACAGAACTAGAGTTTTTACGGTGATAATGTTGTAAGTGCCACCAATTCCACTAATATTCATTTAATGCTCCCTAGGAAGATTCATTCACTCAAATATCAGGAAAGAATAGAATTTCGCATTCTGTCTTCTAAAGAAACATTAAGTTTAATGATGATACCAATCATTTCAATGTTAATACAAAAGTCCCCAATAATGCTTTAATGATTAACCATACATTCCATTAAAAATCATTTCCTTGCCCCCCAAGACTGTATCTTTTTAGTTTCATGTCAGTCGTTCTGCAGATTAGATGCTGATTCTGTCGGCAGGAATCAGGTGGCCACGGGCGCGGCATCAGGGGACTGCCAATGCGCTACAGGTCTTTTAAACCACAAATAGTCGGATCAGTCCCAGCCAAGCGTCACGTAGATGGTCCTGGCTGCTGACCCATGGCGGTGGCGGCCTCCGATTGCCCATCTCTGACGGCTAGGACATCGCATGACAGGACCCAGGACATCCGCCTGCACACCTCACCACAGGCTGGTGGGCTGTGCACACACGTTCATTCTTGCCCCCATTTCCATCTTGCGCCTGCGTCAGGTCTTGTGAAAAATGCTCTGATTTTCCACTGGGCAACAAACTCCTTCCCAATATAAACAATGTGGTGTGGGAGGCTTGCTGAAACGTGGTGTAGGGGATGCGCACCTTTCACATGAGCCCTGCTCGTCTCTGGCTGGGCAGCTCTAAATGGTAGAGGTGGGTATTCAGCCTGGTCCCTGGGTCATGCTGGAATGTTCAGGTGGACCGCCAGGGCCCCTGGGCCCCCGTGCCCCCGCGGGTGGTATGCTCATGCTGTGAGCTCGTGGTCATATCAGTCTTTTACACGAAAACTTATTATAGCCCTACCGCTTGAGGAGATTAGTATTTTAAGAGCCAATATATAAGAAAGTGATGGTGTATGTCGAGTTAAAATTGACTTCTGCCACTTTGACCCATGAGGTTTATGTCTTCTTTATAGAAACACATCCCATTAGGCAAGTCCATGTGGCCCTGCCAGCTGCCTACATTCTTCTCCCCTCCAGTTTGAAGCTTGACAGCTCTCTGCACGTCCACTGCCCTGGGGCATAGTATTAATGCAGACTTCCCCCCTGGGGGATTCAACAAGCCCCAGTCCAATCCCCTGAGGTCTCCACTGGGTTCCTGTTTGGCTACACTGGCCCCACGTGCCTTCACCAGACCGCCTGCCGCCAGGGTCTCCTGTCTTGATCTTTTATTCTAAATGAACTGGCCTAGGGGGTCTGAGAGCTTGTCTTAGAAGATCTGTGACACCCCCCTGTCAATACCTCATCAGCCTTCTCTGGTCAGTCACCACACATGGCCCCATGGCCCTGCCTCAGAGTCCACCACAGGAAGTGGAACCTACTTACTGCCGCCACGTTTTGCTGGCTAACTTCTGCCTGCTAGCTAACTGCATCAACTAATCAGTTATTCAGGGATAACCTCTCAAGGTGACCAGTATCACAGATGGGAACTCTTCCTATGGGAATACAAGACCATTTTATCCATGGAAGACTAGACTGGACGCCTTTCCTTGATCCCCAAATCCTCTCATCTGTTAAAAAAAAAAAGGCTGCTAATAGATGATTTTTGAGACCTCTTGAGCTCTAAGCCTCGAGGTTCTTCCCCAATTTTTCAATCTATCCTCTTCTCGTGTCATTCTGTTCATTCAACCCTATTGTCTCTCCAGTGTTTTAGGGTCGCACTGAATAGCCAAAAGTAAATGACAGTTGTCAAGTCACCTTTTCAAATCTTTGACTCCAGAGTCAGTGTTTTATTGATCTTCATAACCCCAATGCGACACAATGCCCAGGAATGTTAACACTTATCAAATGTTTATTGAAGAAAAGCATCCTAAATTAACCTTCAAGTCATTGTATCTTTGAGGACCATTTAACACTCTTCCATTTACTACCAGATCCTTCCTATAATTATCAATTACAAGAAAAGGTCCCTTCCAATTTTTTTGCATGACAAAAGTAGCACAAAACCTTTGTTTATTCCCTGAAGGCTGAGGATTTCTTTACATTTTAAGGAAATAGGACTGGGCCAGCCTTAGAGAATTGTTTCCAATTTCAAGAGTGGGTTAATGGTCGAGAAAGCTTGTTTCTTCCTTGTTCTGGAGCTCTCTGTTTGTCTATTTGCATAAATTTTGAGTGCACTTTAGTGCTCATGCAAAGAATGATTGGACTGACAAATCGTGCATTTATGATAAATACGAAATATTTGTAAAGATAAGGTCTTAAATAAAGAAGGTTTTATCCTAGAACTCCAACCCAAATCCCAATAAACAGTTTTATTTAGGTGAATGTTGTCTGTGGACAGACGTTACCCAACTCTAGCCCTGAAATGATCCATAAAGTAGCCCATATACACCACAGGTGGGGAAACACAGTCAATCAACCTAGACAATCAGCCTGAACTCTGCAGGGAGATGGGACTTCAATTCACTTAGTCAAGGCTGAACCGTATGCAGTCTCTCTACAAACAAGCAAGCACCTGTTTGACTACTTTGGGGTCATTCTGGTACTTAAAATAGTTAACTATGAAAGTAGAATGAAAACACACGCAGGTGCAAAGAAACAGAACACAGACTGAGTCACGCAAACCACCACCCAGGGAGCCCACAGCTTTCTGCGGAACTGGTTTTTCAGCCTGCAACGCAGCACCCCACTGCCCTGGCAGCAGCTCCTTACCCAGGCTTCCGAACTCTTCTCACCGGGTGGTCACCACTTGCAGACCTTGCACCCAGGCCCCAGGCAGTGCAGAAGCCCTGCGTGCGCACTTAGGGTCTAGCACCATGGGTATAGGTAACTTCATGACCATTTTACACATGTGGACACTGAGTTTACAGGATGGTCCCCCAAATTCGGCAAATAAATAAGGGGCGTAAATAAAACACGAAGCCTGCTTTTACTGATCCATAAAGCTTGTGCTTGTCTGATGCACTGCGAGGTGAAGCACGAGGCATTTAGGAATCTTTTTACAAACAACTCTTGCTGGGGAGCATGATGTTATTATTTTAATAATTTAATTAGTGTTTTTTAGTCTTTCTTCTTAAGAGAAGTGGTCACTACACACTAAACAAAGTGGGTTATGAGGATAAATTACAGTACTAAGTGGGCTCTATTTTACATCAGAATGCAACCCCGCAGTGCGGCGGGTTCGCTTGGTAATCACTTACTTTAATGCTGTATTTATCTTCATAATGCATGTGCTTATCACAGATTCTTAGTTATGACTCAAGGACAACTGACTTACCATTCATTCTATGTCAGTTTTGCCTGAAGTTTGTATGCTCTAACTGAAATCAAAATGAGCTACAACTAACCATATTCACTTTGACAGACGAGCCAGGCAGTACGGACATGTACACGTGAGATAGTATTCTGTTAACAGTCATACCAGATACGATGAAATTATTCTTGGATCATACCAGCTCATTCTGGATTAATTATATCCCTTCATCCAAAAGAACTGTCATTCGTGATCCTTCTGTGGTGCTGTTTTATGTTCATTTGATTGTTCACTTAATGCAAGGAGCATCTTGTTATTTTAACGGTGCATTATTAGCTGCATTGTGAAACTGGATGAAGCCATGGAAGGTGGCAATAAACACCCTGGGCACCGTCAGGACTTGGGGAGGCCTGGACAACGGCCTGCAAAGCCTTCACGTCCTAATCCCGGAGCCCTGAATGTTCCACCGTAGGACAAAGACTTTGCAGATGTGATCAGAGACCCTGGGGTGGGTAGACTGGGGGGTTGTCCCAGCGGGTCCTGCAGGCAGTCACTGCTGTCTCTGTGAGAGAGGCAGAGGTCTGACACATGTATGAGGAGGCGAAGGCAATGGGGGCAGAGTGGCAGAGGAACAGGGCCGCGAGCGGAGGGTCACTAGCGACCGCAGGAATCTGGAGGGGCCACACGGGCTGTACCCCAGAGCCTTCGGAGGGAGCGCAGCGGCGCCGACCGACCCCTTCATTCCAACTCAGTATACTGACTCTGTACTTGTCTCCTCTCGAACTGGGAGAGAGGGAGTGCGTCCTGTCCTGCACCACCAGGTGTGTGGTGGTTTGTTACGGCGGCCCCCGAGAACTGATACAAGGTCACAGATACGATGACCGTCACATAGGAAGGAGGGACTTGAAACGGACCACTTCATTCTTGCCTTTCTCAACAGAAACTATAAACAAAGAGCCGTCTGCCACTTGATTGGCTCCGTGAGGCCTCACAGACCCTGGGAGGGATGGAGAGGTCCTCCGCAGGCCAGGCCCCGTGGCCTCCGCCCGCTCAGTGACCCGGACGGGCAGCCTGGCCAGGGGCATTGGCATCGGCAGGGGCGACGGCACCCTCCCGGGAGAGCACGGGGTCTCCTCACCACAGCGGCCTTGAGGGGGAGGGTCAGAGCAGCTCACAGTGCTCTGACAGCAGGACTCATTTCCCGAGACCGCACGCACACTCAGGATCGCCAGAACCACTGGGTAACATCTGAGAGGAACTAGACTTCCTGCAGAGAGGGATGTGAAACAACCAGAAAAAGAAGGCTCTGTAACTGTTCTTGTGCTCCTAGACTCATTTACAGGCTGTTCTGGTCTTGTACCGGTCATCTCCCGCCGGGATATCGCTGCGTAACGAACAACCACAGCCCCACAAGTGGGTGAGGACACACATTCATCACACACACCTGGAGCCAGCGGGGCTCAGCCAGCTGGGCTCGCTCACAGCACAGCTTGCTGGCCAGCCTTCCTCGGGGCAATAGGGCAGCCCGGCTGCATCCCAGGCACCCCAGCCTTCCACAGCTGATTCAGACAGAGTCTCGTGCCACGGGCAGAGGCGGCAGGGAGAGTTCCAGCCCGACCGTGCAAGCATTTCCTGGTCTTCCCTTTGCTTCGAGTCTGATAACACCCCATGGACCAAAGCAAGTCACGTGGGTGAGACCAGAGTCCGGGGTGGTGAGGAACCCCCTGACCACAGGAGAAGGTGCCGGGCAGTTACATGATCAACATGGGAAGGGGGTGAGGAATGGGGGACGACAATGCAATCCACATCACGTGGCTTAAATAAGAAATAATTACATGGGCTCGGATGGCTAGTCTCCCTGGGTTTAATACCTGGGCCTTTCATTCATAGCTGCCTTTCTGTTTTTTTTCTTTAAACTTTTGTTTTATCTCAACTTTCCCTCCTTTTAAGTCTAACTTTCCTGGGCTCACCAAAGGAACAGCTATATATGGAACTGGTATCTGCACGATTGCCATTAAACAATTTCATTGTCACCTAAGCAGCCAGCAAATATTTCCCGAGCTAATCTATGGTCCATCTGTTACTAACAAATCCCTGCAGTCGGCGGGGTCTGTGAGCTCAGAGCCACAGTTAGCACCCCGGGGGCAACGCCCCCTTTCCTCCCTGAAGCAACCAGCCCTTCGTGCTCCCCTTTAAAAGGAACTCCTGAAGGTGGCCCACTCGCTGAACCAAGCTGGGTTCTGCCTATTCATGGCTCAGCGCTCTGCTCCACTTACACACTTGGCATATTCAGTTCTCTGTCTCGTTAGAGGAATGTTCAAAATTTACTGAACATCCAATCTGGTCTGGGTAGTAACTGGAGGGCTAAGGTCCAGGTAGGGTGACCATAAAATACAAGATGCTGATTTCCAGGTCAGAGATGATAAGTTTTTTTTCTTTTTAATATAAGCATGATGTCAATGTTGCATGGGATATACATCTACTAAACTCAAATCAAATCGTTGGTTCCCTGACCTGATTTATGGGAGTCCTTTTTTTTTTTTTTTTTTTTTGCTAACTCTTGCAACGCGATGCCTGGAACAAGAAGCAGACATGATCGCTGCCTTTCCAGAGTTCATCGTCTAGTAGACAAAACAGGAATGGAAAAAGATAATTACAAGATTTTTTTTTTTTAACGTAGAAGAGAGCTGAAATTAAAAAGTAGGCACTTGGTATTTGTGTGCATATTTAACAGGGACCTATATCCTTTTTGCGGGACTTAGAAAAGGCTTCCTCTTGTCTCTAAATACTCAGTTATTAAAATAGGACACATAAGTTCATACTGTAGCACCCTGTAACTGCTTTTACTGTGACTGAGCAAGGCGTTCCTGAGCACAGTATACGGAAGGCAGCAGGTTTTCCTGCACAGAAGCTCCGAGGAAAATGGAGGCTCCGGTAGTGCATGTATTACTG
This sequence comes from Phataginus tricuspis, assembly GCA_029783875.1. Lineage (NCBI taxonomy): Eukaryota > Metazoa > Chordata > Mammalia > Pholidota > Manidae > Phataginus > Phataginus tricuspis. The sequence continues at coordinate 4,267,021 of JAQQAC010016209.1, read as the reverse complement.
CCCAGTGCTGTGTGGGGACGGTGACCCCGCAGGTCTGCCAGCCAGCCCGCCTGCACAGGGGAGTGGGCTCCCTGCCGCGTCTGCTGAAGGGTGGGCAAGCCAGCGCCTTTGCAAACAGACACTAAAGCTGTCAGGCTCCTGTAAGAACCAATTACTCCCCCCAGTCTCTCTGGTCCCCACCGCACGCCCACACCCACCCCCCCCCCACACGATCGCCCTTCCCACAGTCTCCTCCAAAGAAAACAGAAGGGAGAGCTGGCCTGAGAAATTTCTGAAAGTTGATCCTCAAACAATTAAAATCATAAAAATCGATTGCACGCTTGGCGGGAACCCAGGCACTGACCGTACCTTTCCAGCAGCGGCTGGCGAAAATGGAACCTGCCAGGCCGGAGGCTCTGAGAAACTCCCGGGGCGGGATGGCGCTGCTGGTCTAGGCACCACACTTTGAGGAGCAAGGCCCCGATATAGGGGTTTCGCCTAGAAGTTTCCGCAGTGCCCTCCGCACCCACCCATGGAGGTTTATGATACCAACAGTGGGGTGGAAGGTGGAGGTGGCCGCCTGGGAGGCAGCCGTAGCCTTGATCACAGAAACCGTGCTGTCGGCGCAGGAAAGCCCTCACGTGGCCTGCTGGCCCGGTGCTTGTGTGGAGGCCTGTGGCCGCTTCCCAGGCGGCAGAGTCTGGGGGAGTGCGGACCCTCCGTCCCGCATCAGGACTGGGCCTGCTGTGCAGGGAGGTGGACCTCCATATGGATAGGGCACATTTCCTTAGTTCCTTTTCCATGGTGGGCGGTGCCAGGCAGGCGGGATGGGCAGCCCTCAGCTACATACTGACTCAAGCAGAGGAGAACCAGCTGGCGAGCAAGGGACAACAGCACGGCGATGAGCCTGCAACGGAAGGCAAGCTGAACTCCGGGACACGGAAGGCTCCCAGGGCTCGGAGATGCCTGCTCTGGAGAGGGGCCTGGCACAGAAACCTTAGACTTGTAGGACTGAACAGACATTGCAGAGCATTTAAGTGGACTTCCCATCTCATCGGCTTTGCAGCTGAGTCTCAGGTAACCGAGACTCCCCTACACTCACCCAATCAGGGTCGTGCCAGGATGGGCACCCTGATTTCCCGGCTGACCGTCTGGTGCTCCTCACGATGCTGTAGAAGCCAGCACAAAGCCAGGGACGCACTGGAGACTTGTGGCTGGAGCCCGGCCCTGCCTAAACTCCCCCGGTTGGAACTTTCATCGACGATCCTCAGGATTCAGTTCGGTGTGGCCTTGTGTTTATGTTCCCATTACACAGAAATACTTCCTGTTATGAAAGACTCTTAAATTTCCAGTGCTGCTTTTTTTCTCCATTAAACTAAAGTGATTTCATACCTTGGAGTTCACCAGCAGCTTTGATATTTCCCCAAGTTGGAAGCTTAGATGTTGAAGGTACAAATAAACACACCGCAGCCTGGAGAGCCCGGGGGATGATTCTGGCTCTCAGAAAAACAAACTGTGACTTAACAACTTGTCTGATCTTGTGTGAGTGGGTTGCCGTGCCCCGATGTGCCCGGGCAGGCGCGCCTTCTCATGATGAATTAGGGATGAGAACCACAAGTCTTCTCCTGAGTCTGTGTGGCACCAATGCCCCCTTCAAAGCTTGGAGTTTCCCTTATGTGCGTCCAGACTGAAGGATAAACCAGATGACTGAAGGGATGAATTATTCAGCCAACATGCAAATCAGTACCAGTATTCACTGAACATCACAGAGTTTGTCTGCAGCGCTTGGTGACGAGGCAGACTATATGGGGAGAACTGGTAAAAACAGAGAATTACAACTTCCCGGATTCTTAGTTGTTCAAATGCCAGAGGTAATTAAAAAAAAAAACATTTCATGAATATACTCTCATGACACTCATACAGAAGAGTGTAATATCAAATTTGATGATATGTCTAAGCTCCAGGTATTCTTAAGGATGCACTGGATGGCTCTGAGAATTTGGAACATAATCCTCTCCCACGGGTGACGCAGTCCTAATTCCCCAGGGACCCTAATTTACAGTGGATTGAAACATTATGTGAGTTCATTATTATAGCAAACAAGGCCCTGTCAAATCAAACTATTATTCATGGACAGGGACATAAAAAAGAGAAGAATGAATCTTCTGCCTTCTTGAGAATTTTGCATGTATAGTTTACACACACACACACACACACACACACACACAGACAAAATCAGGACAAACTACCTTTGGGTTTAACAAACACAGCTTGTCCAAAGGTTGAACAATTATTTCTGGGGCTAGTTTGATAAAGCCCACAGAAATCATTCATTTCTGTGCCTGACATATAGCAGTTTTACAAAAACATTCATTGTCTTTTTTTGGCCAATAGCAAGGCAGATATCCTTGTCATACACAGTTTTACGGGTGGGAGGAAAATGGAAAATTTCTTCACCTCTCTAGTAAAAAACAATTAGGGCACAAGAGAGAAGCCTTTTAAGCAGATGTGTTTGTATCAGACACTTTTAAGGCTATGTCACTGTAGATAAAGCAAAATGAACATAGGAGCGGTGAAGGAAGAGTCTGGGATAATTCGGTATTTTAAGGACATCAAGTTGGGTCCTTTGCCTCGCCCTCCTTCTGCCACCCAACACCAGAGTTTGCTTGAAATGAAATGAAATACCTAAAAACTCTCTCCTCAAGGCCCGTGCACGGGCCCCCAGGGACACTGTTAACCTCTACTTGGACTCTTTTCCCTCCAACTCTTAGCATGGCTCCATGCCCTTATCCTTCGGCTATTATCTCTATCCCGTTTTGTACCCATGTATGTGTTTAAATAATTACTTTTCGAGCCCCAAGCACAGCAGGTAGGCGCAGGCGTTCTGGGGTCATCACGGTAACCCAGGGCGCAGCCTGCAGCCGGGCAGAGTAGGCGCTGCCCCCGGCTGCCGGGGAAGTGCTGCCCCGGGTCTAGGTTCCCTGCGCAGGCCCCAGGAAAAGGAGCTCACCTGTCTGTCCCGTCCCGGGGTCTCCGTTACCTGCGCAGGCCTCATGCAACAGAGAGCACCTGTCTGTTCCATCCGCGGCAGGGTGCGGGCTGAGATCCAGATGCCTAAGTCTCTGGCAGGAACCGTCCCGGTGCTGCGAGGCAGGGCGCAGCGGCCAGGCCAGCGGCGGGACCTGGAGGCCTGGAGGGCAACCGCGTGCGGCGCAGGGGCTGCATAAGGTGCACAGAATGTTGGTGCGGCCCAGGGATGTCCCGCGAGTATGCGCAGAGGCCTCCAGAGAACCTCACCACCACGCAGGGCGCCCTAGGGCACCAGCCAATGGGGCTGTAAGTAACCAGACACACCGAGGTGGCAGCCAGAGCGCGGCGGGGACTGAAGGCTGTTTGTGCCGAGGCAGCTGCTTACATCCAGTAAAGCCTTTGCGTGCTAAGCCGCAGACCAGCCATGCACCGGCTCCCGCCGCTGGGTGCGTGTCTTGCCGTAAGAAAGACAAGCAATCCCAGCCCCCAACCTGTGTGGCATGCTGAATCACTAGCACCATTTTCAGCCTGGATATTTCTTTATGCACAGAGCTCCGGACGTTGCTGCCCAACCGGTAGGCACCAGGGAACAGCGTGCCTTGGAAGCTGTACTTCACACTCATGATCTTGGCATGTTAGGATAATGCGGGCGGTCAAAACTGAGAGCTTCATCTATGTTTGCATTGATTTACTCCACAAGGACTTACATATTTCTCTGCAGAGTTCTATATTCATATTTGGCGTTTTATATGGTTAGAGAATGTGATATAAGTCCTTGTTGGGTATATGTATATATGAATATATACCGTTCTCTGTTCTGTATACTGTCAGAACTGGAGGCTAACAAAAACACATAAACCCTGTCTTTGAAAAGCCATCAAAGGTTCCCAAACTACAAGCTCTACTACAAAGCCACAGTACTCAAGACAATTTGGTACTGGCACAAGAACAGACCCACAGACCAGTGGAACAGAACAGAGAGTCCAGATATTAACCCAAGCATATATGGTCAATTAATATATAATAAAGGAGCCTTGGATATACAATGGGGAAATGACAGCCTCTTCAACAGCTGGTGTTGGCAAAACTGGACAGCTCCATGTAAGAGAATGAAACTGGACTACTGTCTAGCCCCATACACAAAGGTAAACTCAAGGTGGATCAAAGACCTGAATGTAAGTCATGAAACCATAAAACTCTTAGAAAAAAACATAGGCAAAAATCTCTTGGACATAAACATGAGCGACTTCTTCATGAACATATCCCCCCGGGCAAGGGAAACAAAAGCAAAAATGAACAAGTGGGACTATATCAAGCTGAAAAGCTTCTGTACAGCAAAGGACACCATCAATAGAACAAAAAAGCATACTACAGTATGCGAGAATATATTCATAAATGACATACCCGATAAGAGGTTGACATCCAAAATATATAAAGAGTCCACACACCTAAACAAACAAAAAGCAAATAATCCAATTAAGAAATGGGCAGAGGATCTGAACAGACACTTCTCCAAGAAGAAATTCAGATGGCCAACAGGCACATGAAAAGATGCTCCACATCGCTAATCATCAGAGAAATGCAAATTAAAACCACAATGAGATATCACCTCACACCAGTGAGGATGGCCACCATCCAAAACACAAACAACAACAAATGTTGGCGAGGATGTGGAGAAAGGGAAACCCTCCTACACTGCTGGTGGGAATGTAAATTAGTTCAACCATTATGAAAAGCAGTATGGAGGTTCCTCAAAAAACTCAAAATAGAAATACCATTTGACCCAGGAATTCCATTCCTAGGAATTTAATGAATGCAGGAGCCCAGTTTCAAAAAGATGTATGCATCCCTATGTTTATCGCAGCACTATTTACAATAGCCAAGAAATGGAAGCAACCTAAGTGTCCATCAGTAGATGAATGGATAAAGAAGATGTGGTACATATACACAATGGAATATTATACAGCCATAAGAAGAAAACAAATCCTACCATTTGCAACATCATGGATGGAGCTGGAGGGTATTATGCTCAGTGAAATAAGCCAGGCGGAGAAAGACAAGTATCAAATGATTTCACTCATATGTGGAGTATAAGAACAAAGAAAAAAAATGAAGGAACAAAACAGTAGCAGACTCACAGAACCCAAGAATGGGCTAACAGTTACCAATGGGAAAGGGACTGGGAAGGATGGGCGGGAAGGGAGGGATAAGGGGGAAAAAGGGCATTCCGATTAGCACGTATAATGTGTGGGGGGCACAGGGAAGGCAGTATAGCACAAAGATAAGTAGTGACTGTATAGCATCTCACTACGCTGATGGACAGTGACTGCAATGGGGTATGTGGTGGGGCTTGATAAAGGGGGAATCTAGTAACCACAATGTCGCTCATATAACTGTACACTGATGATACCAAAATAAAAATAGAAAAAAAAAAAGAAGAGCCATCAAAGGAATTGCCAAGAATGGAGCGAGGGGCACAGAGAGAAGAGGCATAGGGACCAGCCTGGGCACACAGGGGCTGGTTTGGTTTTGCCAGTGAAAAAAAGGAATTAGCAGGAAATGAGGCCAGACTCCATGGGCTAATGCGGGTCAGCAATTCACCCTAGGACAGTGTGAGCTTTAGATAGGGAAATGGCGTTGGCAGGAGGAAGAGAGAGGGCGGATGGGAGCAGCCCCACGGTCTGGGGACCGGCTCCCCACGGATGTCCGTGTGCAGGCGTCAGCGGGCTGTGTGCACATGAGTGGTTGTCATCACAGTCAGCTGTTTGGAAAGGAAAGACAGTGCACCTGGGTTCTGACCTCTGGATCCATGGAGGATGGACTGGCAGCTGCCAGGAAAACTCGAGTTTGCCTCTGTCCCAGGATGAGAAGGATCGACAGTGGGAGGATGGAGTGACAGTGGTGACAGGGGGGATGGGAGGCGGCAGGGCGTGCCCGGCTGAAGCGCCTGCTATCAGCAAGCGTTTCAGGGGGCTGGGAAAGCAGATGCCGTGCGGAATGCTGACAGGCTTGCTGTGTCTCCTAGGCACACCCAGAGAGACTCCTGGGCTGTGCGGCCCAGGGCAGAAAACCTCTTTTACTGGGGGTCCCACTGCCATCGGGATGCAGAATCCCGGAGATGAAGCCTCTCTCTACAGTGGAAGTGCCGCTGGCATCCTGTTTCCTTAGGACACTTCCAGTTTATGCTGGTTGTCCTAGAGTAATTGGCAAAGCGTCTCCATGTGGACGGTTAGAGAGCCACGCACCCATCTATATGTACATGTGAATATATGTGCGTGCATGTGTGTGTGTGTGTGTGTGTGTCTGGTCACCTTCTGCAGCACCAATCCGAACTGCTCTGACCTAGTTAGGCTTAGGGATCTAAGTGCTCGTGTCTGCCTTTCGCTTAAGACCATCCACTTGGCTAAAGTCCGGCGTGTAACCTGTACCACATGAACTGACCTGCTTCCTTTGTGCAGCATTCCTGCACATTTCTCCATGAATGGCAGGGAATAGGGAGCCTGTGCTCCCCAGGCTTGGGGAGGGCTGATACGAGACAGAAAGGAGGCCAGGAGCAGAGGACAGGGCACGAATGGCTTGGCGCAAATTCCACAAGTCATCTTTGGACTCGTCTGCCTTCACTTCACATCAGCTGAGTTCCTAATATGTGGCGCAGACATATGTGAAGAGGAGGCGGCCAGGTGTGCTGTGAATGGTGATGTTCCCAAAGAGCATCCTGCTCGGCCATCCCCCGTCTCTCCTGAGGGTGGGGGTCATATATGCAGAAGGGCCCCTGGCTCGAGCTCTCAAGCAGGGGACAGGAGGAGTGGGGGAGGCTGACGTGCAGGTGTGCCCTGGAAGGATGGGGCTGCACAGCAAACAAGTCTGGCCGCCCCTTGTTGCTACAGGCCGGCGGGGGCCTCCTGGGTCCAAGCACAAGGGGCACGGCAGGACCGCATCAACAGAGGGGGTGTGATGGAGGCACGCGAGGAAGGAAAGCTGGAAAGCAAAGAAAAGGCAAATTTTGGGAGCCTGTGTGAAATAAGACTCCCTCCCTGAGAGGCACGCTGATGAGAAGGATAGAGGCTGTTGCAGGGCACCCTCCGGCCTGCGGGAACGCGTAGTAAGAGATGGCATGCCATGGGTGGCCACACCCTTTTAGACATTTTCTGGGACAGTAAGAGGGTGAGATCAAAGTATAAAAATAGGCCAATTTAAGGATGAAGGCAGCAGCATGTCCAGTAAGAATTTAGCAGCACCCTATATGTGGCCTACGAAATGAGCTTCTTGGCCTTTTAATAAAACAAAACAAACTCAAGCAAACAGACAAAAAACCCAGCACACTGCCCAACCCAAGACATGGAGACCTGCCAGGAGACGCCCACAGCACCCCGAGCCCCATGCTTCTGTATCTCCCGGGAACCTGCCCAGTATGGTGCCGGCTTGCAGAGCGCCTCCCCCCCCCAAAATCCACGTCTACCTGAACGTGACCTCACATGGAAATCGTGTCTCACAGGTGTGGCTGGAAAAATTAAAATGAGTCTATCCTGAATTAGGGTGGATCTCACAGCGGTGATCATCTCTGGATACGAGGAGGGAACAGACAGGGACACCAAGGGGTGATGGAGGCAGAGGTGGGTGGGGTGTGAGCACAGGACAGGGAGAGGCAGCCTGGCAGGACAGGAGGAGACAGCCTGCCAGGCACACATGAAGGCTGGAAGGATTCTCCTGACAGCCCCCCGGGGAGCCGGGCCCTACCGACACCTTAATTTTGCACTTCCAGCCTCCAGAACTGGGAGAGAATAGATTTCTGTTGTTTTAAGCCATCGAGTTAGCAGTAGTTTCAGCAGCCCTAGGAGCCTAATGAATCAATATATATTTATATATATGTTTGTCTCTAAACAGATGTACCCTTCATATTTTCACATAAGCTGTGGGGAGGAGCTGGCATGAGAAAAGTCACGTGCGTGGAGTGGTCACTTAGCCGTAGGCTCTCGGCGCGGGGGGTTGGCACGTCACCCCCTGAACCCCCCAGAACAAGTACGAGGGACCCCTGTTATCCCCACCACTGAGATGAGAGACGGAAGCTAAAAGGGGCCAAGCAGCTTTCTGGCCTTCGCCAAGGCTGGGGTGGAAACTCAGGTTTCCAAAATGATAAACGAGCAGACGCGTCACCAGCAACACGTGTCTGCTGATTCTGACACCGGGTGTTGCCTTAAGAGGGTCTGAATTTGGATCAGTGCCACGTCTGTGAAAAACAGGCTTTGTGCAGGAGCACAGCGCGGATGCAGCTCAACTCCTGTGCCCCTTGCAGACATCAGATGCGGGAGGCCACGGGCTCCCCAGCAGGGCTACGCGATGGGAATGACACTGAAGAGCTGTCTAAGCGGGACTCACTCATCATCTGGACAACGCGTGGATACGGTGTTTAATTAAGGAACAGCGCGTTTCAGTCCATGTATGCCAGGGAGACAGGGTGCCGAGCATGAGGACAGAAGAATCCAGGCCCCGTGTGTCCGATGTTAAGGGTTTCTTCTGGCCAGGCAAGAGGGGAGACCGTGTTTGTATCTGTGTTTGTTTCCTAGGGCGGCTGGAACAAATCACCCCAAATCATGGAGCTGAAAACAACAGAGAGTTCTTTTCTTTCAGAGCTGGGGAGGGCCCTTGCTGGCCTCTTCTAGATTCTGCTGTTCCTGGCAATGCTCCGTGGTCCTCGGCGGGCAGATGCACCCCTCCAGTCTCTGTCTCCGTTGTCACCTGGCCGCCTCCTCCAGGTGTCTGTTGTCTGTCCACGTTTCCCTCTTCTTATAAACACATCAGGCATTGGATCGGGGCCCACCATACCCCACCACGACCTCACCTAACTTGATTACATCTGTGGAGATCTTGTTTCCAAATAAGATCACACTCAAAGGTCCCGGAAGCCATGCATTTTGGGGTGATACTATTCAGGCCAGCAAGATGCAGTATTTTTAAAGCACTAAGTATAGATTTGCTTGCATTATATTCACTTTCTAAATGACCTCCTACTTTCAACAGTGTTAGAAGAAAATGGCAGTTTCCCATCAAAAACCTCTTTTAGATTCCTCTAAGACAGAAAGCCCGGTGGGGACGTGGAGTTTGCTCTGTCCTTACTTAGAGGGCTGACTGCTCGCTAAGGAGGTGTGACGCCTTCTCGCATGTCCACGACCTATTCCCTGCTCTCCGTCTTCACCGCTGCTGGGCTTCACCCAGACTGTGCTTCCTTCAGGCCCAGAGGCTCTCCTGAGTCTCCTGACTGCCTGATAAACCCAGGCAGAGTTAAGTCAATGATAGAGGGGCTCTGCTGTTAAACATTCCTTCCCACACGGAATGAATCTACTGCACATTTCTTGCAGGTCCACACCTAACGGTTATACATTCATAGCAAATGGGACTGGAGACCATACACATTAATCTTGGTTTGTATTTTTATTCCACTTATTTATCCTCCTTACAGTCAGAGAAAAGTCTGTTTGAAATTAGAAATTTTCTTAAGAGTCACATTTCCAAGGTAGCAACTCGTTTTTGAAGCGATGTACCCCATGGGGGCTACAGGTTAATGGTTTAACCATTAAAGAGTGTACGTCACACACCAGAAAGCTTTGAAATTGTACCCAACCAAGTACAACAGCGAGCAGTTCACAAAGTGCAGAGCATGAATGGGATTTCTTATAGGACTTGTTTTTTTTCTCCTTTTAAACAGAAGCTCAAAGAACTGTTCCTCCTCCTGTGTGTGAAGGGCCTGGCTGATCATGCCTCCGGCTGGAGCAGCAGCTGCATACATACGGGTGGGAAAACAGGGAGCTTCAAGGTCATCAGACCGTCTTCTGAAATAACCAGATGAAGAAAAAGCCATAAATGTTCCTGAAGTGTTTCTCGATGTCGTCAGCATAAAGCAAAGCATTCTGCTTAAAACCTTCATGAGGTGTGGCATTCGCTTCAATCCTCAGAGTTACAGGGAAGGCTGAAATATTTGATCAGTTTAATCAACACTTTCTTAACGGAGGCGGCACTTTCTGCCTTAGAAGGCGGGGTGTCATCAGAGACAAGGCACATATCTGAGTTAGTAATAGGCACTATCGGTTCATTAGGCAGTATTTTCATCAATTTTGTTATCAAAAAAGGCATCAACTCACCTTCGAACTCTACTGTGTTAGGATGCTAAGAGGGTACAGCTCATGGGAACATGAACAAAACTGTTGATGAGATACACAGAGTAGGTCCCACGTTTCATCAGCCCCAGAGAAGCAGACCCAAACGCACAAAACGCTGAGAAACAGTAGCCGGTGGGAAAGGATGTCTTAAAGCTCTGACTCCTACAGAGGATTCTCTTCCCTTGCTTGCATCTGCGTGATATCTGCCCTGTCTGCTTCCCAAGATGACCGAGGCCACCCACACCCTGAGCTCACCCCGGTGGCAAAGGGAAGCGGACAGGGCGGGTGAGTGGGGGCCACTCAGAACGGCGGGACGTTTCAGAGAGGGCATGTTTGTCTTCCTTTCGGAATGCTCTCAAGAACTATGTGGCAGCAAATGCACGAAAGATTTCTCCTGAATCCACATTCAGCCCAGTTTACAACAGGAGAAAAAGAATTAACCAGATTCCAATGAACGAGAGCATTAAAGTCCACCTTTAATAAGCAGTCCTTGTTCTGGTTAAAGGTGTTTAGACCATCTCTATAAAAATGATTATAAAACAGTAGGAGATTCTTAAATAACTAAGCTGCCTGTACATACGCTGTTTTGAAATCATTTTAAATGGAAAATCCCAAACCTTGTAAGCAGAACAGATGTATGGTCAGTGAACATCACCCCACAGGAGGGTGATGATTAATTATGCACTGTCATGCAAATGTTTTCATTTTCACCCACTTACTGAAGCCTCCAAGGCCCCTGAGTACTTCATACTGTAATGGGAAAGAGCTTGGCTGCCGGAGAGAGTCCCCGATCTCAAATTTCCACTCAAACTGATTGCCTGGGTAATGCAAAGAAAATTAGTTAAATCACCTAAGCCTCAGTTTCCTTATTTTTAAAACTAGGAAAATAAAAATTGGTACTTCCCTGATGGAGTTGTTAGGATTAGATGAGGTTCCTTGTGCAAACTGCTCTGTCTGTTGCATGATAAATTCTTGATGGGCACTGAATACCGCTGCTTCTAGGATCTTTCCTAAATGCTAATATGTAAGTTTCTTACTTGAAAATGAAATGGATTTGCATATATATTTGTAGCAATTTTGTTATATAAATGATACTATTTAAATAAAAATACTTGAGGAAAAATATGTGTGTCTATTTCCCTCAACATTCCCCCATCATAAAATAACTTCCCTCATTGTTGGCAATCACACAGATTGAAGGAAAACAAAATCTTTACAATGGTAAATGTTCAATTCCAGGGTTCCCATCCCTTCCTATCCCTAAGTTGATTTTTGATATTCAGGAAGTCAGAACATAAATGAGATTGGACTGCTACATGCCTGTTTAGAGAACTAGAGAGCGTGCTCAATGGCTTTCCAGGTGAATTCCAGCACTTCCACGTCCATCATTCCCTAGCCGGGGAGAAGGCTTCTTTTTCTATCACCTTTGTCTGCTCACAAGTTTTCTGCCTTTAGCCCATGTTCTTTCATGTTATTTTTTTATTCTTAATCACTGTGGTTATTTAGCATCTCTGCTTGCCACTAAGTTCAATGCTCTCCCATAAATCATGAAATTAGATTCCAAGCAGGCAGTCAGGAAGACAACCTGCTTTTACTGGGCGCCAGGGTGAACCCAGCATGGACCACAGTGTCTGCTCTGCTGTCAGGAATCTCAGCGCGGCCATCTTTCCTAAACTGGAATCCACAGCCCTCGTGCCTCCTGTCTTCAAGTCCTCGCCTCTTATAACCTAGGAAGTCTCTCGTCGAGCCACTGAACTTCTGCCCCCTGCCCCCCCCACCACACTCCCAACCACTGCTCAGGGTAGGCTTTCTAATCTGCTCCGTGTTTGTACCCACGCTGTGCCCTATTTATGAAAAGAATCTCCCTGAGGCTCCACTACTCACCCAAATTCAACGGCTCTTTCCCTTTGAAGACCAGCTGGGTCTTGGGGAAGGCTTCTTAACTGCTCAGGCCCACAGTGCCCCTCCTCTTCTCTGGCAGGTTTCATTCCCGCCAGCCCCACGGCACCCGATCCCACGGGATGCTGGAAAGCGCGGGACTCTGCTGGGCACACACACGGAGCTGCTAAGCGCGTCTCTGCAAGAACGCGGCCCTCGGCCTGGGGTCTGCTCAGTGCCTCACACTGTTTACACTTCATACTTGCAACAGGGTGGATTCTGGGTCTCGGTCCCGCAGAAAAGCCTTCACAAAGCTATAATTTAGCAGTGTGTTTTGACTTTAAATGAAATCTGTCTTAATTTGGGCTCCCCCCAAGGAGGCCTTGGGTTTAGGTCCTAAGGGTAGATAGATTTTTGGGGAAAGGATCTCAGGAAGCCGTGCTGGGAAGGCTCAACCAAGTAGGGAGAGAATCTAGAAGGAGTTAGCATGGGTATAGAGAGCGCCCTGAACTGAAGACTCTGGGACAAATCCAGACTTGTCCCACTGATGGTGACTTAGCCCCTGAGGATGTTTCAGGGGAGTGCATCCTCTATGCTTGCTCATCATGCCGCCTAGGGTGGGCCAAGCCCCAGCACGCCCAGGAAGAAGTTCAGCACCACAAAGGTAAGCCAGGCGTAGGCACGTCAGCTTTCTAGAACCTGAGCTGCTGGTGAACTCAGCCTCAGAAGCTTCATTAGAAAGGTCAGCGGAAGTCAACGTTTTTGAAGTGATGCTGTTTTTGAAAACTATCACTGGCAGTATTGTCTTGTAAGATTTATATAAAAGTATGTGCCTTGAGCACCAGTCAGGCCCAGGGAAACCTCTGGGTCTTGTACTGATACAGAAAGCGTGTACCTGATGATACAGGAGGCATCATCTAATTACGAAATGAGCACTTTCAGCTCCTTGTGTTTCTTTCCTCGCCAAAAGGTACCCAGGTACTCAAAGGCAACTTTTCAGCTGCCTGTCACATAAACTTTCCTTTACATTTTTTTTTTTTGTAATTATCACTCATCTCCACATTAACAGGGAAGCCTTCTCCTAAATTCTGTAGGTTTTGCATACCAGGATGTGCCTTATATGTTGCCTCAAATACACGTTGAAAAGAAACCAGGATCAGAAATATTAAGGGCAACAGGAAAAGAAATAATTCCTTATGTATGTTGTGGTAGTCAAGAGAGTTGAGTCAATATAGAAACTACTTGTGTTCAGTGTGTACTTTGTTCAAGGCATGATGCATTATGCTTATCTTAAACGTCACATGCCTTCCTTGCGCAGACGAAGTACTCAAGGTTTAGGGGACCACACTTCCTGCCCGAAGTCAGTCATCTGGTGGATGGGCGGGCTGAGACCTGCAGGCAAGTCTCTGCGGCTCCATCCACTTCACACACGACCTACCAATTGTGAAGACAGTGACAGATGTTAGATGATTCATAATGATGGAGAGACGCAATATACATACACGTCGCACACTGTCATTTCCGTTCTCCTTCAACTTTGGAACTCTTCCTAAAATCATAGAGATAGTGCAGAATGACCGATTCCGTCTGCGGTCAACATTTCCATGGCTCCAGACACGGTTCTAGGACTCACTTATCACCGTAAGATGGCATACCACCTCGTCTGTCATGTGGTTAAGGGCTTTGGGAATTAGTAGAATTTCTGCACTTACTGGATATAAACATTCAGGCAATAACAAATGAATCAGAATGTCAATAATTTTCATCGGATATTGTTTATTTTGAAAAGTAGATTCATGATGGTGGAAAGAGTATAAACTTCCAGGAAGTCTGCTTGTTGTGGAGAATTTGGCCTCCACCGCAGGGCTGTCGGGCGAGATGCGACCCCTAAGGAACGCCGCTTCCCACCACCTGGAATGAAGCTCACGCTGGGGAGCCCTCTTTTCTCCACACTGAACATTCCTAAATCCAATTTGTCTCAGCCTGGGCTCGACAATGGGAATAAATGGATTTCTAGCTCATGAATAATTCTGGGGGGCCCCACGTCACAATCTTCGGATGATAAAGTTCCTCAGTTTGGTGGAAATGGGCATGACCGTGTGAACAGTTGCCCTCTCTATGAGTCAGTTCAAAAAGACGCCTCTGTCGGTTACTCAGGGTATGTGCACCACCAGATCTTAATTTATTCTGGACTCAAGGGCATACCCGGCGGAGTTCAGAAAGTTTCCAAGAGGAGAGCCAACTAAGATATGACAGTGTGGAAAAGACAGTCTCTTCAACAAATGGTGTTGGCAAAACTGGACAGCTACACGCAAGAGAAGGAAACTGTGTTGCTGTCCAATGTCACACACAAAAGAAAGCTCTAAACAGATTAAAGACCTAATATAAGACATGAAACCATAAAACTCTCAGAAGAAAACGTTGGGGAAAAAAAATCCCTGGAACACCAGCATGAGTAATTTTTTTCTGGCCGTCTCCCCAGACAAGGGCATCAAAAGCAAAAATAAACAAGTGGGACCACATCAAACTAAAGAGGTTCTGTACAACAAAGGAAACCATCAACAAAACAAAAACACAACCTACAGTATGGGAGAATATATTTGCAAATGATGTATCTGATAAGGGGCTAATATCCAAAATATACAAAGAACTCATACAGCTCAACATCAGAAAAACCCAAGTAACGCAATTAAAAAATGGGCACAGGACCTGAATAAACATTTTTCCGAAGAAGAAATACAGATGGCCAACAGGCACATGAAAAGATGCTCCACATCTCCCATCATCAGAGAAATGCGAATCAAAACCACAATGAGCTATCACCTCACACCAGTCAGAATGGCCAACATCCAAAAGACAAGAAATAACAAGTGTTGGCGAGGATGTGGAGAAAGGGGAACCCTCCTACACTGCTGGTGGGAATGTCAATTGGTGCAGCCACTGTGGAAAGCAGTGTGGAGGTTCCTCAAAAAACTAAAAACAGAAATATCATTTGACCCAGTAATTCCACTTCTAGGAATTTATCTGAAGAAAAGAAAACCCCCAGTTCAACGCACTTTTTTTACTGATGCATGTTTACTGATGCATTATTTACAATAGTCAAGAAATGGAAACAACTTAAGTGTCCATTAGTAGATGAGTGGATAAGGAAGATGTGGTACATATACACAATGGGATATATTCAGCCATAAAAAAAGAAAGAAATCTTGTTATTTGTGACAACAGGATGAAGCTAGAGGGTATTATGCTCAGTGAAATACACCAGGCAGAGAAAGACAAATACCATATGACTTCATGTGTATGAGGAATCTAAAAATAAAACAGCAGTGGACTCACAGACACTGAGAAATGACTGGTGGTCACGATGGGGGAGGGGCTGGGGTTGGTGGGTGAAAAAGGTGAACGGGATAAAAAGGCACAGAATCTCAATCAAAACATAAATTAGTCAAGGGGATGATAGTACAGCATAGAGAACACAGTCAATAGTTCTGTACATCTTTCTATGTTGACAGTCACTGCACTAGTTGGGGTGAGGACTTAATAATGCAGATAACAACAAAAAAAGGAATGTTTATGTAGGAACATTGGCATGAAAATGGGCACCAATAGTCTGGGGTGACTTCGGATATTATGGGGTGAATTAACTAATAGAACAAAGATGCACAGCGATTATGACGGATCAGGCTGGATCAGAATGACATCCGTTACAGACAACAGGTACGTCCAGACTGACGTATTCGGGTGGGATAGGCTCAGAGTTAAGGGTATCTAAGGATTCATCTTAGCCCAGATTTTGCAAAATCCATAGATGCATTTGGGTTCAAACTAGTAATTCAAGATTTCAATAGAAACTGTGGACTGGAGATGTTTGCTGTTTCCAAACTGGATTGAGATGGGTCTAAACCTGTTTGCTTCAATATATTCTGAATATATATTCAGTGTAATTTGCTTCAATAAATTCATATCTAAAAATAACAGTGGGAGAAACATAGACATCGTCAATAGAATTCAGTTTGCTTGGGAACTAAAGCAGTCTTACACACTTCGGGTCTCCAATGATTTCTAAGCAGCAGGCAACGATTTAAAAACCCTCAAAGGCACTTGTTAATAACAAACTCATTGTCAAACTTGATGGATTAGTATATCTTTATTTGTGTTTCCATTTTTGGCCATTTCTGTGGTTGGAGAATCAATACATGCTGCAGAATCGTAGCAAGTTCAAGCAGAGATAATCATGAATGGAAGAAATAAAAGTTCAAACCTAAGTTCAAGACGTTATATAACTGATAGGTAGAGAAAGCCTCTCTCGTATATTTAACTAGAGATCCAGGGAAACACAGGACAGTACTTTTCCTGGTACCCGTCACCAGTGTTTGCTGGTATTTGATCACATGGCTAGACCCAGGCCATATGTGGAATTTGCAAATGATCTGAAAGACACGTCCATTCACAGGAGTGGCGGAAGAAACTATGATGAGCCACACCACGAAACACTATGCGTATGCATACAAAAAAGGGTATGATCTTTATATATTGAAATGGAGAGAGTAGTTTGTTTATCTTTGCATCAAGGAACTAATAAAGCCAGTTATCGGTAATGGGTGGGGTTGGGCTGGCCAGAGTGGAGAGGGCAGGGGTGGCACTGAGGCCCTCCATACACGTTGGTTCGTAAGTGCTCCCTTCGGGCCGCAACGTGGCAGCCGTGCTGTCCCCTTCACAGGGCCGCCGCTGCAGGGCCTCCCTGTCCTCTGCGGAAAACCTTCCTCAAGGGTTTTGCTTAGAGCTGCTTTCCCGGTTAGAAGTCCTACGATAAATGGTTCTGAGAGGGCTGCACATTTTCCTCCTTGTAGTTAGCTGTCTTTCTTGCAGCTGTGTGTGTGCGAGTGTGTGTCTGTTCCTTGATATTTCTCCTCTCACGCTAGGCCCTGAGCCCCTCAAGAACAGAGGCTTGGTGGCCGCTTTTCCTAATCGCTGAGCCTTCGTGTTGGACACTGTGTTTACCTCTGAGTGGCTTTCCATACCTACCTCCCCACTGAATTTAAATGGCACTAGGTTTACATCAATGAACTAATGTGTACACACATTGTCATTGACTGACCATATTTGCTTCTTTTAACCCATTTTATTTAGAAAATACAGATTGTATTGAGAGCTGCAGGAGAAACTCTTCAGAAACAGATATTTACCACTGTCCTTTCATGTCAAAAATTTTGTCAAAATATTTCTGCATATGTACTTTGCGTTTCAAAAATTATGTTCTTAAAGTCATCAAATTTATTTCCATAAAGTATAATAATTCCTTCTATCATTTTCCATTTGCTATTTCTTTAATTTTACTTCCCAAACTTTGAAATTATATTATCTATTCACTTATTCATTTTACTCATACATTTTTCCCATAACCAACACTTGGATTTATTTATGTTTATGTGCTTGGCATTTAGAAAATTAACTGTTCTTATACAGTCATCAAATTTATTTCTATAAAGTAATTCCTTCTATCATTTTTCCTGTTTGCTATTTCTTTAACTTTACTTCAAATTTTTCAAACTTCAAACTTTGAAATTACATTATCTATTGACTTATTCATTTTACTCATCATTTTCCCATAACAAACACTTGGATTTATTTAAGTTTTATCATTTGTCTGTTTTCAAATTATTTCATTTATCTTCTTCTCTTTGTTTTACATATTTTTCTTTTATTTTAATCCAAACTTTTTTAGAGTGATTCAAGGTTCACAGCAAAATTGAGGCACAGAATTTTCATTTTTCAACTGCTTTTTCTAACAACTTTGGTTGACTACTCCTCACTTATATTTTTCTTTCCTATTCACTAATATAATTTGTGAAAGTTATGAAATTTCTCCTGAGCATGAATTAGCTACTCACAATAAGAAACATTATTTTCTATAAATTCTGCATTTTGAGTTTTTATTTTGTCTTTTACTCAACAGTTAAGACTAGAGACACAGAATGGTAACTGACTACAAGACAAATTGTAATTGATTTCATATTTTTTTACTTAAAATTTTCTAGGTGCTTTTTATAAAACTTTGTATTTTGTCATTGATTCTACTTTTATTGTTTGTGGTGGAATAGACTGGTAGTGATTATTTCTACTCTGGATTCTGGTAAGATGTGTGTGTGTGTATTTAAGTGTGAGAATCTTTTGTTTTTAATAGGTGGATAAACTGACCTCACTTACATTTACTGTTGTGATAGAAATACTGGCTCTTTTTTGTATATCGTTGAGCCTCGAACAACATAGGTTTGAACTGCATGGCCCCACTTACGCATGGGTTTTTTTCAAGTAAGTATATTGGGAAACAGTTTGGAGATTTGCAACAATTTGAGCAAACATTTTCTTTTCTCTAGCTAACTTTATTGTAGGAGTAGAATATATAAAACATACAACATACAAAACATGTGTTCATCACCTGGTCATGTTACCAGGTAGGCTTCTGGTCAGCAGTAGGCTATATTAGTTAAGTTTTTGGGGTGTTAAAAGTTATACATGGGGACTTCCGGGAATATGGCGTCGTGAACGAACCAGCAGAAAAATTCCTCCCAACATTATATTTATTCACGAAAATACAGCAAATACAACTATCCCTAAAAGAGAGACCAGAATACACAGGAAAGTGCACAGCATACAGCTACACCTGTGAGAACTTGGCAGCCGGTGAGGCGGACGGGATACGGGACTGCGACCCGGTGGGACTGAGCGCTCCCCCCCCCAAGAGCTCCGGTGGCCAGACACTCCGGACAGAGGACTCGGCATCCGGCGAGGCGGGACAGAAACACGATCCAGCGAGACCAGAGCGCCCCTGCACCCCAGCACTCCGGCGGGAGTCCCAGCAAGGCGGGTAAGGTACGGAGCCGCGAGCGGACCGAGCGCTCCTCTCCCCCAGTGCTCCGGCGGGAGGAGAGGATTCAGAGCCGGGAGGGAGTGGAAGTCTGCGCCGGGAGCGCCGACACACAGCCGGCGGTGTAGCGGAGATAGGAGAGACAGAGGGCACAGGGTCCCAGCCCGGAACGTGCAAGTTGCCCGCGGCAGGCTCCGGGAAGGAAAAAGAAAGGAGAAAAAAGGGAAGAAAAGCACGCGCTCTACCTCAGCGGTCTTAAAGAGACAGGAGCTCAGTAGAGGGGCCGGATAGCCCCGCAAACTGAGCCCAGCACGCTGGGAATCCTGGGGAGCTTTGGACCCCGTGGCTGGCGACTGGGAAAGAGTGCCCGCCATTGAGACCCCCACTGAGATCAACAGCTTAACATTCATTCCCAACCCAGCCAGAACTATACAGTGGCGCTGGAATAGTGGAGCAACAGCGCCACCTACAGCACTTACGCGGAACCCACTCCCAGTGGCTTTTTTTTTTAATTGTTTTTTCTCCCCTTTATTTTCCTTTTTTTCTTTCCCTCTCTTTCAACAGCCTCCCATTCATTCTCACCCGGCCACAGCTTTAAAGGGCCGTGTGGAGCGACGTGGCCGTGGCTCTGGAATAGTGGAGCAATAGCGCCACCTACAGCATTCACACAGAAACCACCCCCAGTGGGCGTTTTGGTGTTTTTCTTTTTTTTTTTGTTGTTGTTGTTGCTGTTTTCTTTTAGGTGTTGCTGCCTTTTCTTTTTCTTTCTTTTCTTTTCCTTTCTCTCTCTCTCCTTTTACTTTTTTATTATTAGTAGAAATCTCTTTTTTTTCTTTTCTCTCCTTTCTTATCTCTCCTTGCTACCAACAACCAATTCTATAGTCATGAGAAGACAGAAGAATATGATACAGACAAAGCTTCAGACAAACACCACCCCAGAGAAAGAATCTGAAGAAATGGACATGCACAGTCTTCCAGAAAAAGAATTCAGAATAAAAGTCATAGCCATGCTGACGGATCTACAGAAAAATGTGCAAGAGCTGAGGGAGGAAGTGAGGGAAGTGAGGAAAGACAATGCAGAAATGAAACAAGCCATCGAAGGGCTCAACAGCAGATTGAATCAGGTTCAAGACACGATCAAGGAATTACAAGACAGGGACCAGGAATACAAAGAAGCTGAGGCAGAGAGAGATAAAAGGATCTCTAAGAATGAAAGAATATTAAGAGAACTCTGCAAACGGAGCAATATTCGCATTATAGGAGTACCAGAGGAAGAAGAGAGAGAAAAAGGGATAGAAAGTGTCTTTGAAGAAATAATTGCCGAAAACTTCCCCACGCTGGGGAAGGAAATAGTCTCACAGTCCACGGAAGCCCACAGATCTCCCAACACAAGGGACCCAAAGAAGACAACACCAAGACACATAATAATCAAGATGGCAAAGATCAAAGACAAGGACAGAGTATTAAAGGCAGCTAGAGAGAGAAAAAAGATCACCTACAAAGGAAAACCCATCACACTGTCATCAGACTTCTCAACAGAAACCTTACAGGCCAGAAGAGAATGGCATGATATATTTAACATAATGAAACAGAAGGGCCTCGAACCAAGAATACTGTATCCAGCACGATTATCATTTAAATATGACGGAGGGATTAAACAATTTCAAGACAAAAGAAAGTTAAGAGAGTTTGCCTCCCATAAACCACCACTACAGGATATCTTAAACGGACTGCTCTAGAGGGAAACACCCCTAAGGCTAAAAAGATGTCACCAGAGAAAATAAAAGCATGGCAAAGAAAGCAGACCACCCAAAATACCAACTAAAGGCAAAGAATAAAACACCTAATATATAAAGAAAGGAGGAGGAAGAATAGGAAGGGAGAGATAAAGAAACATCAGACGGCGTTCACAATAACTTAACAAGAAAGTTAAGTTAGATTCTTAGACAGTAAAGAAGCAACCCTTGAACCTTTGGTAACCACGAATCTAAAGCCTGCAATGGCAATAAGTACATATCTATCAATAATCACCCTAAATGTAAATGGACTGAATGCACCAATCAAAAGACACAGAGTAACAGAGTGGATAAAAAAGCAAGACCCATCTATATGCTCCTTACAAGAGACTCACCTCAAACCCAAAGATATACACAGACTAAAAGTGAAGGGATGAGAAAAAATATTTCAGGCAAACAACAAAGAGAAAAAAGCAGGTGTTGCAGTACTTGTATCAGATAAAATAGACTTCAAAACGAAGAAAGTAGCAAGAGATAAAGACGGACATTACATAATGATAAAGGGGTCAGTCCAACAAGAAGATATAACCATTATAAATATATATGCACCCAACACAGGAGCATCAGCATATGTGAAACAAATACTAACAGAAGTGAAGGAGGAAATAGACAGCAATGCAATTATTCTAGGAGACTTTAACACGCCACTCACTCCAAAGGACAGATCAACCAGGCAGAGGATAAGTAAAGACACAGAGGCACTGAACAACACACTAGAACAGATGGACCTAACAGATATCTACAGAACTCTGCACCCAAAAGCAGCAGGATACACATTCTTCTCAAGTGCACATGGAACATTTTCCAGAATAGACCACATTCTAGGCCACAAAAAGAACCTCAGTAAATTCAAAAATATTGAAATCTTACCAACCAACTTCTCAGATCACAAAGGTATAAAACTAGAAATAAATTTCAGAAAGAAATCAAAAAGGCTCACAAATACATGGAGACTTAACAACATTCTCCTAATGAATCAATGGGTTAACGACCAAATCAAAACAGAAATCAAAGAATATATGGAGACTAATGACAACAACAACACAAAGCCACAACTTCTGTGGGACGCAGCGAAGGCAGTCTTAAGAGGAAAGTACATTGCAATCCAGGCCCATTTAAAGAAGGAAGAACATTCCCAAATGAACAGTCTAAGGACACAATTATTGAAATTGGAAAAAGAAGAACAAATGAGGCCCAAAGTTACCAGAAGGAGAGACATAATAAAGATCAGAGAAGAAATAAATAAAATTGAGAAGAATAAAACAATAGAAAAAATCAATGAAACCAAAAGCTGGTTCTTTGAAAAAATAAATAAAATAGATAAACCCCTAGCCAGACTCATTAAGAGAAAAAGAGAATCTACACACATAAACAGAATCACACATGAGAAAGGAAAAATAACGACGGACCCCACAGAAATACAAAGAATTATAAGAGAATATTACGAGCATCTATATGCCAAAAAGCTGCAAAACCTAGAAGAAATGGACAACTTCTTAGAAAAATACAGCCTTCCAAGACTCACCAAGCAGGAAACAGAAAAACTAAACAGACCAATCACCAGCAACGAAATTGAATCGGTAATCAAAAAACTACCCAAGAACAAAAGCCCTGGACCTGATGGATTCACCTCTGAATTCTACCACACATATAGAGAAGAAATAACACCCATTCTCCTTAAACTTTTCCAAAAAATAGAAGAGGAGGGAATACTTCCAAACTCTTTCTATGAAGCCAGCATCACTCTAATACCAAAACCAGGCAAAGACCTCACTAAAAAAGAAAATTACAGACCAATATCCCTGATGAACGTTGATGCAAAAATACTCAACAAAATATTACCAAACCGAATTCAAAAATACATCAAGAGGATCATACACCATGATCAAGTGGGATTCATCCCAGGGATGCAAGGATGGTACAACATTCGAAAATCCATCAACATCATCCATCACATCAATAAAAAGAAGAACAAAAACCACATGATCATCTCCATAGATGCTGAAAAAGCATTTGACAAAATTCAGCATCCATTTATGATTAAAACTCTCAACAGAATGGGTATAGATGGCAAGTACCTCAACATCATAAAGGCCATATATGACAAACCCATAGCTAACATCATATTTAACAGCAAGAAGCTGAAAGCTTTTCATCTAAGATCGGGAACAAGACAGGGGTGCCCACTCTCTCCACTGTTATTCAACATAGTACTGGAGGTCCTAGCCACGGCAATCAGACAAAACAAAGACATACAAGGCATCCAGATTGGTAAAGAAGAAGTCAAATTGTCACTATTTGCAGATGATATGATACTGTACATAAAAAACCCTAAAGACTCCACTCCAAAACTACTAGAACTAATATCTGAATTCAGCAAAGTTGCAGGATATAAAATTAACACACAGAAATCTGTTGCTTTCCTATACACTAATGATGAGCTAACAGAAAGAGAAATCAGAAAAACAATTCCATTCACAATTGCAACTAAAAGAATTAAATACCTAGGAATAAACCTAACGAAGGAAGTGAAAGACCTGTACTCTGAAAACTACAAGACACTCCTAGGAGAAATTAAGGAAGACACTAACAAATGGAAATGCATCCCATGCTCTTGGCTAGGAAGAATAAATATTGTCAAAATGGCAATACTACCTAAAGCAATCTACAGATTCAACGCAATCCCTATCAAACTACCAACAGCTTTCTTCAATGAAATGGAACAAATAATTCTAAAATTCATATGGAACCACAAAAGACCCCGAACGGCCAAAGCAATCCTGAGAAGGAGGAATCAAACAGGGGGAATTACGCTCCCTGACTTCAAGTTCTACTACAAAGCCACAGTAATCAAGACAGTTTGGTACTGGCACAAAAACAGACCCACAGACCAGTGGAACAGAATAGAAAATCCAAACATTAACCCAAACACCTACAGTCAATTAATATTTGATAAAGGAGCCCTGGATATACAATGGGGAGATGACAGCCTCTTCAGCAGCTGGTGTTGGAAAAACTGGACAGCTACATGTAAGAGAATGAAACTGGACTACTGTCTAACCCCATACACAAAGGTAAACTCAAGGTGGATCAAAGACCTGAATGTAAGTCATGAAACCATAAAACTCTTAGAAAAAAACATAGGCAAAAATCTCTTGGACATAAACATGAGTGACTTCTTCATGAACATATCCCCCCGGGCAAGGGAAACAAAAGCAAAAATGAACAAATGGGACTATATCAAGTTGAAAAGCTTCTGTACAGCAAAGGACACCATTAGTAGAACAAAAAGACATCCTACAATATGGGAAAATATATTCATAAATGATGTATCTGATAAGGGGTTGACATCCAAAATATACAAAGAACTCACGCACCTTAACAAACAAAAAGCAAATAACCCAATTAAGAAATGGGCACAGGACATGAATAGACACTTCTGTAAAGAAGAAATTCAGATGGCCAACAGGCACATGAAAAAATGCTCCACATCGCTAATCATCAGAGAAATGCAAATTAAAACCACAATGAGATATCACCTCACACCAGTGAGGATGGCCAACATCCAAAGCACAAACAACAACAAATGTTGGCGAGGATGTGGAGAGAGGGGAACCCTCCTACATTGCTGGTGGGAATGCAAATTAGTTCAACCATTGTGGAAAGCAGTATGGAGGTTCCTCAAAAAACTCAAAATAGAAATACCATTTGACCCAGGAATCCCACTCCTAGGAATTTACCCCAAGAATGCAGCAGCCCAGTTTGAGAAAGACACATGCACCCCTATGTTTATTGCAGCACTATTTACAATAGGCAAGAAATGGAAGCAACCTAAGTGCCCATCAGTAGATGAATGGATTAAGAAGATGTGGTACATATACACAATGGAATATTACGCAGCAATAAGAAAGAAACAAATCCTACCATTTGCAACAACATGGATGGAGCTAGAGGGTATTATGCTCAGTGAAATAAGCCAGGCCGAAAAAGACAAGTACCAAATGATCTCACTCATATGTGGAGTATAAGAACAAAGAAAAAAAAAAAATGAAGGAACAAAACAGCAGCAGACTCACAGAACCCAAGAATGGGCTAACAGTTACCAAAGGGAAAGGGACTGGGGAGATGGGTGGGAAGGGAGGGACAAGAGGGTAAAAGGGGCATTACGATTGGCAGACATAAAGTGGGGGGGCACGGGGGGGACTGTACAGCTCAGAGAAGACAAGTAGTGATTCTCATCTCACTACATTGATGGACAGTGACTGTAATAGGGTTGGTGGGGGGGACCTGATGAAGGGGGTAGTTTAATCATCACAATATTGCTCACGTAATTGTAGGTTAATGATACTAAAATAAAATAAATTGTAAAAAAAAAAAAAGTTATACATGGGATTTCAACCTCATGGGGAGTTGGCACCCCCTAACTCCCTCATTGTTCAAGGGTCAACCATACTTTCTTTTATCTTTTAGTTTCTGTTCTTTAAAAATATTTTCACTTTTTTTATAGAGTTTTGATAGAAAACTCTATCAAAATAAAAAGGAAGGTTCTGGAGGCATTTTCAGTGATAAAAAGCTGATATTCTACCTTTCTACTAATCAAAGAGCTAGAAATTACTACTCAAAGGGGTTGTAAGGAAACCTCACCAACTATTTGAAAAGGAAGCAAATTTGTTTTCCTATTTTGTTCTTTATATTCTATTTTTTTAATGCAGACTTCAGTAATGGTGAACCTCAAAGAAGAGAGGAGAAAAAATAGGCATATTGACTTTTTCTCTTGGAAATAATTCACAAAGATCTTAGGAAGAAATCATATTTAAGGAAGAATGTCCAAGTTCTTAAAAATAAGCTTCATGTGTAAGGGAAAAACAATTTTAAGCTTTTTAAAAAAAGTTGCTTATCTTTATCGCAAGAGGGGCATAAAACTGATTTTTTTGTCAAGGGAAAGTTCTGAGTTCCTTTCCCAAGACAATTTGAAATGTGCTACGTATGAAATTCTGTACCGACATTGATTATCTCTGACAGACTTCAAATTGTTTATTCTTTCACGATGGCCCATCAACTGGTTTTGCTTTATCAGAGTTGAAGTGTTTTACCATCAAACGTTTCTGCCTAAACTCGTCTTTTACACTAAAATTTCCTAAACTTAAACTCATGCAGCATGATGTTATACTTTGTTGAATCCTTTTTGTTTGTTTGCTGAGGCAGGTAAAGGAAAAATGGAGGAGGAAATGGATCTTAAGGGTCATCCTTATTTATAGAGAATCACACTTAAAGCCTCACAGTTTTAGAGCCTTTCATCTCACAGAAAGTTTTTTTTTAATGATTTTGCCTTAATAGCTAACATATTAAAATTTTTAAATATGATCTTTGATGTTGACTATGTGTTTCAAAACGTTACTGAAAAAGAGGCAGCCCGTGTTATGAAATCAGCTTGCAGGAGGTGCCCCGCCCCAGTGCGAATAATTCATGGCATTTCAGGGGCAAGTGGCCGGGTTTCTCTGGAAACCATCTTTACAAACAAGAGTTTCAGGCAATGATTTCTGAAGTCTCTAGGGGGCTGAAGGGGAGCAGAATAAGACACCCTAAAGTATGCCTGTTTGGCACAAGGATTATGTTGAGGCTGGTTCTTTTTCAAATAGTAGATGCAGATGAAGGTGTGAAAACCCAGGAGAAGTTGCCCTTTCGAGTGAGAAATGTACATTTATAAGGGAAATCTGCATTTCCCTCGTAAGAGTGTCTCCCTCTGTGTACAAGGAAGAGAAGCATAAGTCAACATCTTTAGAACTCTATCAACGAGAAGGCACCACCTTAACCCTGCTGAAGACCCCGTTTACTGCATCTTTCCCGGTTGCCCCCCGTAAGTGGCTCCCTCCGCCCCTGAAATCTTCTTTCATCTCTAGCTGGAGACGGTGAATTGAAGGTGATGACTTGGGCCATTTCAGGCGGTTCTAGTTTTCCTGGGTGTCTCCCCAGGTATGGGAGGTAAACGTATTATTGAACTTGTTTCTTTTTCCCTTTTGTTACAGTGCATGGGGGTCTCAGCCAAGAACCTGGAAGGGGAGAGGGAAAATCATGTTCCCTCTCCTAGTGGGGGTCTGAATTGAGTAAGCACAATGGGTTCCATTTCTACAAAACAGCAGAGCCTCAAATGTTTAAAATGTAATTCATTGTGGACTGTGGTCCATGTAAGACTGACTTCAGGTAACGGGGCAGTTCTTCAAGGCAGTTTAAAGAGCATACATGGTCATCTCCACAGTCTCGTGTTGGGGGACAGTTCCGACTTGGGGCTGTGGGGATCATCAGGGATTCAGTGTCCAGGTAGGAAAGGACGATGGCTCTGCTCCGTGGACAGGAGGCGGGGCGCTGGCCCCAGGCTTCGTTATCAGAGGGGAGAGGAGAGAGTGCAGAGGGACATGCAGGGGCCCCGAGAGCTCTTGCACGGGTGCTCAGGACTGTGCAGCATGCAAGCAATTTGCCTTTTAACCTCAAGGGGCCAGCAGATGCCTTACAGTTACCTAAAGAGCATTGGGAACACTTTAGTATTTTAAGATTAAAATGGGTCAGGCGGGCTCTGATTGGATTTGCGCCTCCCCTCATCTTTTGTTCTGCTTTAACTTTTGTAATTTATTATGAAATTGATGAAAGCGATTGCTTCAGTGTTCATTTTACGCTATTTTAATAACTGTACATATCACAACACATAGAAAAACAAATGAAGCGCGTGACAGATTCTTTTCCCTTGACACCCCAACGGGTCCCGCTTAAATTTGCTCATAATTCCAAATGACAGCATTGTTGCCGTGAGAAGAGGAAAGATAATCAGCCCCAAATGGGGAGAACTGTCCAGACCCTAACATCCTAACTCATACTGGACCAAACCAGATACCAACCCATACAGGGTCATCGGTCTTGGTGAAAACATGAGTAACCCTTTCCCAGCCTGGCATGGAGGAGAGTAAATGCACTGGCAAGAAGAATTTCTGCAGAGATGGTGCCAACCTGCTGACGACAGCCCCGTGCGGCCCGCACGTGCACCACCCACAGGGGCATTGGTGCTGCCATGGCGCTGCAGGTCTTGGAGCACCGACAGCATCTCCACCACCACGGGTCACAGAGGACGCAGGTCCTCCCAGTGCATCTCCTTTCCAGTTTCTCGGGGCAACAGAGAGTAAGCAGCAAATGGACAGAAATACAGTTTCACAGGTGATCTGACGTTTAAAAAGCCATTTTCCACGAGTGCCCTTTTACCATTTGTATTAAAATAACAGTGATTACTGTCAAAATGGCCAATTTAGAAGTCTCCTATAGTTCCACAGCCTTGTTAACACTCAATTTGAGGTCACAGTTAAACTTCGACACGTTATATGGTGCCAACATGCCGTCAAGGAAATGGGGGAAATGAACCACACAGTTGAAAAAATCATCTATTTTCTTGTAAGCTGCTGGTGACAAGAGGTCAAGAGAAAAGCATGTGGCCATACCCCAAGCCCAGAGATGAGACGGGCTTCAAACACCTTGGAAGTTATTAAAATGTATTTGCTGGAATGGTACCACAGCGCATAAGGAATGACAGAGTTTTGGAACATGAATACAGGACTTTCTCTTCTATGAAGATGGTCAAGACCTGGTAGGAGCATGTGTGTTGGGCACGGCGGTGCCTCCGAGCTCGCTGGGCCTCTCTGGACCCTAAGGGACACGGCACAAGGCCAGATGGGCTGGGAAATCGGAAAAAGAACGTGCGCACGAAGTAGGGACGAGAATCACTACACGAAGTCGAAGGAAGCCTCTAGTAAAAGCACCTTTTCCTTCTCATCTCTGTTAAAAATAACATTTTTCCCCCTGTAGACTTTTTTGATCATCCTTAGGTAAAAATATTGTTTATTTTCTCAGGCTTGTTTATGTAGGTGATCAAAAGGAAAATGTTTCCCCTCGTGCAATGTGTTTTTCAAGCCAACATACACACATTAATGATTTAAGACCGTTTCTAGGCAGTGCGTCATTTAAAAATTAATGGAGAAGCAATGTGACTCTCGTTATCGGCAGAGGGCACACGTTGGACTTTACCAGCATGGCTCTTTCAGGCATGTTCTAAGTGCACAAGTCATTTTTAACTGGTTAGAGCACACCCGTCGCTAAACTAGTTGTCTACGGCATTAATTCCACTGCATACACTGAAGAAATGCAGAAAAACAACATTGGATTGACATCATTAAAAACGGACTGTGTGAGTAAGTAAATCATGTTACACCTCTTGGATAATATGAAACATGGAAAATTGCAGCATTGGGATGGCAGCTTATGTATTTTGTTGGAAAAGTATAATCTTGATAAATGTCTTAATTCCTCCGAGTGGTTAGTCACAATGATGTGGATTGCACGAACCAAACTATTACATTCTTGGAGCCTCCTGCCTCTAGGAAGGAAATCTTCAACCTCCTTAAACCTAGAAGGAAATGATTTGTTTACATACTGCATTTGACAGACGGAGAAATTAATGGTCTTCAGTCTAATGCAACTGCCGCACCAGGAACCAGGATACATCTAAAAAATCACTTAGCGAACAAAGCCGGCTCATGATAAAAAACATCTCCCGGATCTTCACCTCCTACTCTGTATGCCACTCCAAGGATCCAATACTGTTAAAAATCAGTTTTTTAAATTAATTTATGATTCTGTTTCACTAGCTCTGAATATGTGTACATGGCTATTTCTTGATTTTTTAACTTGAGATACAGGCTATTAACTTTCGGCATTTCTAGAGTCCTTACATCATCCCCTGTTCCCTCCTATAATCTTCATAATTTACTGAAATTCATAATTATAGTAAGTTAGCGGTTATAGTTTAAATTTTGGCCAGTACCCAAGTCCACATAGGGACCCCCACTTCAGCAGATACGGATGTTAAGAACCCCACTGCAGTCCTTTCTTCGCACACTCCCAGAGGAAGCCCTGTCACCTCTCCACTGACACGAGTACTGTCAGTGTTCAATACTGGCAATCGCCTGGAACCATTATCATATTTCTGTGCCTAATATGTAGCTGGCCCTATTCACGGAAAAATCAGTAAACATGATAAACATTAACATTATAAATACTACTTTTTAGGTTTACTTTATAAATTTCATACTGTTATAAATTTAATAGTACATATGTTATAAACTTAGGGTATTTATAGTGTCACACAATATATTTCACTGCATGTTTTTTT
>JAQQAC010016209.1:4210778-4236608 GCA_029783875.1 Phataginus tricuspis | reverse complement strand
AGAATCTCTACTAATGTCTTCCACATATTATTTGTATGTTTTTCTCATGTGTGTGTGTGCACGCATGTGTGTGCGCATGGATGCATATGCATGCGTTATTCATTTGTGGGGAGTGTGCTTTAATTTCCAAACATATGGGGCTTTTCTTGATGTATCTCTGTGTTACTGACTTCTAAAGAATTACATGTGGAATGGGCTCTGGAAAATCACAGCTTTTCTCTCTTTAAACGTCGCTTCTCCTCCACTGTCTCCAGTCTTTCCTTCTGGACCTCCATTTTTATGAATGTTAGAATTTCTCATTTAATACCCTGAATCTTTTACCTTCTGTTTTCTTTCTTCCATTCCCTGTTGCCCTTGTGGTGCATTCTGTAGAAATTTCCCTAAATAACTGCGATGGTTAATTTTCTGGATCACCTTGACTGGCAGAGGGAGACGCGGAGAGCTGGCAGAACATTATTTCTGGGTGTGTCTGTGGCTGTGGCTGTGTTTCCAGAGCGACCAGCATTTGCATCACAGAGAAGACCCTCTGTCCCCAGTGTGGGTGGGCCTCATCCAGTCCAACGCCCCTAGGGAGAGTGGAAGGAACAGGGGAGGAGGGCGGATTTGCTCTCTGGTCTGGCTGAGGCATGCCCCTTCTGCGTGGGTCTCAGCACTCCTGGTTTCCCGGCCTCGGATTTGGACGGGGACGACAGCACCAGCTTTCACAGGCCCCCAGCATGCAGACAGCCGACAACAGGACTCTTCAGCCTCAGCAACCCCGTGAGCCAGTCCGTCCCGATACACCTCTTTCTGTAGATACAGTGCGTCCATCTACAGACTGTTGGTTCTGTTCCTCGGGGAAACACCGACTCACATCGTGCCTTCTCTGGCGCACAAGTTTTCTCTTCATCTGTGTCACATCACCTGCTACATAACTTGTCACATGACCTTCTTTGAACCTCAGCAGAGTTTACGTTTCTATCAGTGCCTTTTTAAATATCCAAATGCTTATCTTTCTTCCTAATAAGTGCTACTTGCATCCATATTTGTGTGAAGTGTTCCTCATTTCTTTAAGCATTTTATACCCAGCTGTTCTGTATTCTGCACCTGAACATTGTAAACTCTATCAGACACCCACTCTTTCCTGTACCTCTCAAGTCTCACAGGAATGGTTTTCTTCAAGTGCCCCCAGGAATCGCCAGCAAGCTCGCTCTTGAGGCTAGTCCTCGGCATTTCTGCAGGCCTCACTGGAGATACGCTTTGCTTTCGGCTGGTAGCCAAGGAGGAACACACACCTGGCAAGCTTTCCAGATCCTCTCTAGGGATGTGGCTAGGCATGGGGTCACAGGTTCCGCTTCCTACCTCTCCTCCGGCCTTGGGTTTACTGCCTTCTACTGCATTACCTCCTCCAGTAACTTCTTGGTCAGCTCTAGGCTCCCTGACTGGCCATAGTTCAGGTTTGTTTTCTCTCGCAAGGGAGTAGTCCTTGAAAAATTCCATTGTCACTGGTGAGACCAGGTGTATTTTTTATTTAATTTACCATTTAAGTTTTATTCTGAATGGGATATATATATGTGTTTATATATTCATATGTAAGATTATATATATCATATTGCATATGATACTCTATGTATATCCCATTATAATATCACATGTAAGGTTATATATGTGCCACACTGTATATGATACATATTAGATACCAGCTATATTAGATCTGAATCAGTTTAAATTTTACTTTCTTGTCCTATATTGCTTTTCATGCACTTGTTAATATTTTCCTAGAGGCCAAACCACCCGATCAATTTTCTTCTTCAATTCATAGACCCAAGCATAATGCTATGTAATATCACAGTAAAAAATGTGTGTTTTACAATAAGATGTTTGAACTTCTGATTAATTTTAATTCTAAAAATTACACTTTGTGAAATACTCGTAAACACTCAAAAGGTAGTGGTGTCCGACCTTCCCACACTTGTTCTATGAGGACAAACTTTGGTGATGGGTCAATTGGAAGGACTGAATAATAAAATTGTATGCTGGGGTAAAAGTTGAAAGTAAAAGTAGAATTTTTATCCTTTTCTTTAGGTACATTATGCAGTGCTGTGAATTTGCCCTGACCTGGAATGATTTACAAAAGACATTTACTGAATCAAGCCAGGAGTTTTAACTATCAGAGTCCAAGTAGCTGGGACAACCTTTTGCCTTCGTCACACTGATTTCACTAATAATCTGGAAAGAGAAGTGCTATGTATCACCTTTAAGTGCCTCAAAACTTTAACCTTCTAAAAATGGAATTTGCATGAAAGTTACTACACAGTCATATATATGAGAATAAAGTACTTATGGACAATTTTCATTTTAATGCCTTCATTCATATCATCATAAATATTTCAATTATTTTTGTTACCAGAACTGTTTCACCCATGTGAGGATTTTAGTGGAATTATATTTTTCCAGAAAACATATATTTTTACAATCTATCATTCAAGAGTACTTTCAGATAAGGTTACACAGAAAGTGAAAATTATAAAAAGTATGTGAGAAAATCAAATCTGGTTCTTCTAATTTTGCATCATGCTCATTATCTTTGTAACACTGTTACCTTTTTAAAAACCCAAGTACTAGCTTTATGAAGAAAATGGTACTTTGGCATTATCTAAGTGAGTGGAAAAATTCAATGGATGTAGGAACAGAGCTTCATAAATCTTCACGTGCATTCAATTTTTGCAATATATTCATTGGCAAAAAGAAGACCTATAAAATCTTCCCATGAAATACAAAAAAGTGCTAAGTGGTAAAAATACAGTGTTTTTAGTGACTATGCTTTTCTTCTTAAAATTTTCAACTGTAGCTGTTCAAGGGGTAGACCCTGAGCTCTCCTGTCATTCAGTTTCAGGCTGTGATATGACCTCTCCGATCTACTGTATGGGTTCTGAGGACCTGGATTAAGCGCTCAGCCTACCCGTTTCTTCATGATAGCCCATCCTTTTGATTTCTAGAAAGATCCCAGAACACTTCCAAGGTTCATCTGCTTCTGCTCCTGTTCTCATAAATTTGAGCACAGCACAAACATTCTGAGGCCATGGTTTAAATATTGGTGTGTCTGTACGAATGTGTGATTAATACCCATTAATTAGTTCACCAAGAAAGCTGGTTTCTTTGGTCGCTTGGCCATTGACTGCAAAAACAAAACAAAACAAAAAGAAACAAAAAATACCCAAAGAACAAAATGTACACACAGCCTTTCAAAGTCTTTCTTCACATGTGTGAAAACGACATCAGATTATCTTACGTGAGATTATGAGTTTTCCGGGTTGAAACTTAACATCTTCCCTCTAACACACTTCTGACAATTGATCTCATTGATGTCTGGAGCACAAGGGGGTACGTCTCCCGCCCCGACCCATTACGCAGGACACTGAGCTCTGCGTGATTGCCCCTATTGTAATCACAGTGGCTGCCAGCCTTCCAAACTGCTCCACTTTCTTCTTCTAATGGGCACATCCTCTTGTCCTCCACCCCAAATTACTCAAAAGAGATAGTCCAGGCATGCAGCCCTATCTCCTCCCTTCCATCACCCACTTCAGAGTGCCTCACCTTCCGGGTTTCACCTTGCCTATTTCCTGAGCAGGAACCACCACTGTGGGCCACTAGCTCTCCTTCGAAGATCATCCCTCCTCGTGCTGGCATGGAGCCTTCATGGATAATTGGGAAACATTCAGGTCTGTGGTGGGTGCTTACGTACTACCCTTGAACTCGCAAGTCTGTTGCACTGATCGAAGCGTTACTCGTGTCTCCCACATCGAATGCCTTTCGGGATGTATTCAATCATGTGTACAGAGTAATGTCATGTGATCCTCAACCTCAGAACCTCATTTTAGACCAAAGAAATCAGTCACTGTTTGCATCTAAGCATTCCCTGAGAACCTGCGTTAGGAACAGCACCTAGGACATCATAGCTTCTGGCCCTTATTATGTCCCTTTACCAATCCTACTTGAGAGGCATTGTTTTGAAAGACACTGTACTTGAGGAGTGAGAGATGAATCAGAGATGAAAGTGAGTCATAAAGCATGCTGTCTGATCAATTAAAATGTATATGACAATAAAAGATTCCTTACTATACCCACACCCGCCCCCCCACAAAGGCTTCATAAAGATGAGGAGCTCCTATCACATGGCAGACACTACCCTAAAATCAGACATGCCTCCATGGACCCGATACTGGAGGAAACTGACATGAATGAAACCATCCTACAAATGTGAAATCATCCCTCTGATGGATTCTCCGCAGCCGCACGTCCAAGGTGCTGTGATCGCATGTACTAAGGGAAACACCCCACTCAGGGATTCTGAGGGGCATTTCATTAAAGGGGACGTGGACGTGCACTCTAGCATAAGACTAGCAGTTAGCGAAGGGCACAGGGGAGAAGAGGACAGGAGTGGATTTAGAACACAAGATGTGACATAGAGGCACAGGAAAAAATATCGTGAGACGTTTATTAGTCAGAGTTTGCCAGGAATACAGAATCCATGGAATGTGTGTGTGTATACATGGGGAGAGAGAGAGAGATATAAGGGACCTGCTCACGTGACTGTCAGGGCTGGAAAACCAGAGATGTGCCAGGCACACCAGCATGCTAGAGAGGCCGACTTCCTTCTTGCTTAGGAACCTCAGGCTTTTCTCATAAGGCGTCAACTAATTGGATGGGACCCCCCCTCACATTACGGAGCACAACCTGCTTCCCTCAAAATCTACTGATTTACTTGTTAATCTCAATTAAAATACACCTTCCCAGCAACATCTGGCCTGATATTCGACCAACACTTGGGAACCATGGGCTAGGATAGTTGACACCTGAAATTAATCATCCCAGCAGGTATTTCTGGGTCTTATTTTATAGTAAAGGCACTGAATGTATATTTCCAAGGAAGAGTGTATCTATTAAACGAATATAAACTGGCCCCACTTGTGAAGTTCAAGACTACAGTTTATAACTTCCAAGGGCTTACAAATTTTCACTTTAAATAATTAAAAATATTTGCTGTGCTTCTCATTTCAACAATTGATTTAGGACACGCACACACACACACACACACACACACACACGCATGAGCTCCTATGTACTGAGCCAAAAATTTACATAGAAGGTAACAATCATGACTCTTCCTGCCCCTGACGGCTCATCATTCACCTGCCATTTTTCCATTTGTTATCCTAGATCCCAAAGTTAAAAAATGTTTCATCACTACATTATGTATCACTAGATACACTGTGTTCATTTCTGCACAGTTCTGAAGTTTATGTGAATGTGATCGTATTCAATGTAAGTGTCCGGCTTGCTTTTCACTCACTTTAATGCTTCGGATATTCATCCGTGATGGTAACTGCAGATGCATAATATTCATTATATGAAAACACCCCCATTTATCCACTCTCTTTGTCAGCGGACACAGGTCGTTCCCTATTCTTTCTTACTAGAAGTAACGCTTTAAAATGTGCGCAAATGCCGTTTGTGCCGCTACAGAGTATCTACCTAAGGAGTGGGATGAAATTTGTTGTACATTATCTGCTGTGCCTACTAGGTAAGTCAACGCTCTTTCTAAAGTGCTCCGAGTAACTTATTCCCCCCAGTGGGGGTGTCTCATCTCTCCACACCGTCTCTCATACTTATCAGACATTTAAATCTTGGCCCGTCAGACGATACGAAATGGTATCTCATCATTCCTTGATTTTGTAAGCCCCATGAGTAATGAGAACGAGCATCTTTTCTTATTTCTGCTGGCATTTTGTGTTTCCTCTTCTACTAAATGCTTTCTCATGTGTTTTCCTCTTTTTTTCCCTTGGTTTGTTTGAATTTTCCTTCTTGATGTGTGGACGTTATTTATTCACTTTGAAGAAACATCCATTCATTGACAATATGTGTTGCAAATATTTCCTCTCCTCTCGGGGCTAATTTTTTCTTTTCTGGTTTCATTTTCCAAACTGAGTCATACATAATATACAATAAAATTCACTCATCTCAAATGCAGTGTTCAAAGATTCCGACAAATATCTCCAGCCGAGTAACCATTTCTACGTAACAGGAGGTGTAAGGTCACTTGCTATTTGTCTGCTTATTCTTTCTTCCCTTTCCCTCTTTATCTTCTTTATTTTGGCTTAATTATTTTTATGATTCCATTTTACTTCCTTTTTAGGGCATTAGCTGTAACATTTTTTTTCTATTTTAGTAGTTGCTGTGGGATTCATATTATGCATCATTAACTTATTATCATCTGCCATTAATGATACTACACCTGTTTGCATTTCAGCTGTAAGAACCTTAAGGCAGTTTATTTCCATTTCCCTTCCTGGACTTTATGCTTTGTTGTGTGGTTTTTTTTTTCACAGGGGTTAAAAAAGCCACAATGCCTTCTTATTGTTTTAGTTAACAGAGTCAACTATATTTTAAAGATACTGACAGAATAGCATATTATATACTGACTGCCATAATTACTATTTGCAGGGCCTTTCATTCCTCTATGTGGATGTGTACACTTATTCCGATAACTGACTTAACACCCTACTGTTTTGGGCCTGAAATCATACTGTTGTTTGTGGTTTCTTTCTGTCTCACTTCCAGTCTTTCTCTTTTTCTTGCCTCCTTATGTTTCATTATATTTTACTTATATTATTTCAGTGGTTGTATCACGGGACTTACCTTTCGTGTTTATAAAGTCTGGAGTTAATGACTATCTTCACTTTTCTTGCCCGAGCTATTCTAATCTCATACATTTTTATCTTTCAAGGTATTGAAAATCTAACAAACTAAAAGAGTATCATAGAAAGAAGGCCAGCTATGAAATCAAACAGTCCTGCTTTTTAATATTAGTTTTATCTTTTCTTGGCTAGAAACTTTGGTAAACAACTCACCTTCAAGACTTGGTCTTCTCATCTGTAAAACTGGGCCATACTATTTAATTAAAGAACAGGATTAAAAGGCACATGGTAGGTGCTCATATTTATTAGTGACATTTTCCCTACAAAACTCAATGAAGCAGACCTTGACAAGGGAATCATAGCCACTTGATTTGAAATACTCAAGCTAATACTGAAGCACATTTCTATCTGCCCATGATATAATGTGAACCTGACATCGTGTTTAGATAGAGAAGGAAATATAAAAACAATGCTTCAGTGGTGTAAAGAATGAACAGATGCACTATATTTTAGCATGGCAGTGATATAAGAACCACCAATAAACTGCTAGCCTTCAAAACCGGAGACCAAGTCATGGAAAGGAATCTGTTCTCTTTTGTTGAATTAACATATGGGTCAAGTCTCTTTATTTCTATGGATCTCAGTTTCTTCATCCATAAAGTGAAGCTATTGAATTGCAATGTCTTTAAGATAATGTAGCTTTCTAAATGTGTAGGATTCTCTAATTTGATTTCATAATTTGGGAGAGTGCACTGCGTGTCTCATTGTTCATGAGTGAAAGCATCAATATGTCTAACATGTTAATTTGCAATAAAATCCCACAAATATAATTTTGGAAATGCAGTTAACTATGAAGAGACTATCTTGGATGAATAAAATTCTCCATGTGGTTGAAAGATTCTTTCTTTAGAATTCAGTAGCTTCCTGCTTGGATCAATAAGGACCCTACTTGTTATCCTCTGATCTCTAATAGAAATATGTTTCAGGGTTACATGTGAATACACAATGCTGTGAACTTGTGTTTTGCAAACTTTGAACTCTATACTTTGATGTCATTTTGTTATTCCTCTTCAGAAGGCGGGTGCATAGAGCACCTTTATATCTGACAGTATGCTAGGCTGTGGTATTAACTGCTCTTCTACGTTAGCTTTACAACATGTAGGACATTATTAGTTTCCTTTCTAATGAAAAATCAGATCTTGTTACTGTCCTAAACTCATGATTATTCCTGAAGACTGCAGTAAGGAATCAAAATACCAGTTGACTGAATGCCTACGAAAATGACACTTTTTTTAAACATCAAAGTAAAATCACTTTGTCCAGTTCTGCTTTTTCCAAAAATGCAATACTTTGAGCATCTCCTTATTAAAGAAATTGTGCTAAATTCCTCCTGCTCTTGCTTGCTCTTGTCATATTAAGTGGAATAAATTAATAATGTGCTTGAAGAAATTTAATATTCACACAGTATTTCTTTGTTTCACTAAACTCATTTTTCTGGTGAGCACATGTTGTTTTGTATCTTATTTCATGGCATAGTAATGAAGAGTTTTATATTATTGAATAGACAAAGGAAAGCACAAAGCTACTCCTTGGTGCCCAATTTTGTGTACAAAACTCATTCTATTTTTATAGCTGAGACTGTTCTTTTTTGTGTGGGTCCTTCACTAATAAGAAATGAACTTCTCATAGACATTTCTCAGAGAAGAAATTCAGATGGCCGACACGCACATGAAAAGATGCTCCACATCGCTAATCACCAGGGAAACGCAAATCAAAACCACAATGAGATATCACCTCACACCAGTCAGAATGGCCACCATCCAAAAGACAAGAGATGACAACTGTTGGCGAGGATGTGGAGAAAAGGGAACCGTCCTACAGTGTCGTTGTGAATGCAAATTGGCACAGACACTGTGCAAAGCAGTATGGAGGTTGCTCAAAAACTAAAAACGGAAATACCATATGACCCAGTAATTCCACATCTGGGAATTTACCCGATGACAACAAAATCTCTGACTTGAAAAGATATATGCACCCCTAGGTTTATTGCTGCATGATTTACAATTGCCAAGATACGGAAGCAACAGATGAATGGATAGAGGACAAGTGGTACTTATACACAATGGAATATTATTTAGTCATAAAAAAGAAAGAAATCCTGCCATTTGCGAAAGCAAGGATGGCGCTAGAGGGTATTTATTATGCTCAGTGAGATAAGCCAGGCCGAGAAAGACTAATACCAAATGACTTCACTTATTTGTGGAATCTAAAAACAAACCAAACCAGGAGGAACAAAACAGCAGTAGACACGTAGACACTGAGAAGTGACTGGTAGTTACCAAGGGGAAGGGGCTGGAATGGGGGGAGGGTGAGAGGGATAAAGAGGCACAGAAATTCTCAATCATACTGTAAGTTGGTCACGGGGCTGGTAGGGCAGCATGGAGAATATAGCCAAAGACTCTGTAACATCTCCCTATGCTGACAGACAGTAACCCCACTAGTGGGGGTGGACATTTAATCATATGGTAACTGGTGAACCACTGTGTTATATATTTGGAACCAATGTAAAATTGTATATCAACTATACTTGAATAAAAAAAAGAAAGACATAGGCTTGTCCTGTTTTGGATTTTGTGTTTTCCTATTATGACTGCACCTAGGACCCCACTCAAGTCCACCTCTTTCATCTCAGATGTCCCCTTGCTGGTTCCCTTCTTCTACGTAGGAGCCTTCCATGTAGCAACGCAACGCCTCCATCTCACTCCCTCCTCTCAACGTCCTTCCCTCTCCCCTGGAATTCTGCTCCACGAACAATCCTGCCTGCACCCTCCACTTCTTGTCTATGTCAAGCAGCCCAGGGGTCTGAAGACTGCTCAACTTGTCTGCAAGCAAAGAACTCCACCTCAATGGCCTCTTCCCTAAGTGTCTGCACTTACTGTCCTCCCTTCAGGGAAAAGTGACCATCCCACAACACGACCAGAAAACACCAGGGATGCCCCCTTTCCTGTCTCCAGCACGTGAAGCTGCTTGCAGTACGGCTCCACCCCCTGCTGGCAGCGGCTCCTGGTTTTGGAGTCAGCCTCACCACAGGAGCTTCTTTGTCACTTTGAGCCTGACCTGTTTAGTGGCATTTGAAACGACGAACTGCGCTTGTCTTTGATGGCTGCTGCTCTGCTTTGCCAGCTCGCTGTCTGCTGGCACCTCCTGCATCTCCCCTGCTGGACCCTCTGTCCTTCCCCCACCTGCCCTTTGACGTTGACATTACACAGGGTTTCCAACCAGTCATCGGCTTTCCTCTCTAAACCTCTGGCAGCATCGCCGACCTCCAGGCTACAGCCTGCACCCTGTAGCTTTCTCATCTCAATTTTGTATTTTTCTTCCAGACTTCTCTTTCCAACTGCCTCCTGGACGTTCATGTGGGGGTGTCCCAGGTGACTGAAACGCATTCTATGGGAGAGAGAATTCATATTCCTCTGTGCAAACATATTACTCTCCCTGGTGCAGGCCTTGGTTGGGAGCACCATTAAACACCTCCCTGCCCCAAAAGAGATAAAAGCCCCCGGGATGGTGTCGGCTCCCTGGCATCTTCTAGCGAGCCAGGGCTGGGCCCATCTCAGGGCTCTCGCCTCATCTCACAGCGAGCACCCTTCAGGATTCACATCCTGAGTCTGGGACCACTCCTTATTGGCGGCTTTATTCATGCCCAGGTGCTCACTGAGAGCTGACGAAGTGCCCTGTATTGGTGCAGGTCCTGGATCTAGAAGGCCTTTAGGATGTAAGACAGAAGAGGAGGTGAAGCAGGTAAACACACAAACACCAGTACGCGTGCTTGGCAGAGACATGTGGGGCAATACAGACGCCAATGTGCATGTCCGTCCATCTGAGACAGCCATCTGCGGGGTGAGCTTTGAGTAGGGACTGGAGAATTATCATAGACAGGTATGCAGGGAAACCCCAGGTCAGTAAGAATGACCGAAACACCAGGCTGCAGAGAGCAGACCGGGACACGTGGAGGTGCAGAGGTCGACAGAGGCAGGCTTCGGAAAGGCCTTCTCAAACTGTGCTAAAGAAGTTAGACTTTATAATTGAGGAGCCACTGACAGAACTGAGCAAAGGGGCTTATGTAATCGGTGTCTTTGCGCCGCTTACTCCTGCAGTAGCCTGGAGTAGTTGGGTGGGGGGGTAGTTTAAAGATACAGGAAGGCATATTTGGGAGTGTGCTGCAATAATCCAAACAAAAAAGCAGAGGTGGATGGAACAGAAAGACGGCTCAGAACTCAGAAGCAGGTTGAATCTTTAGGACTTGGATTTGATTAAACATCAATTTATTAAATGTAACGGGGAGACAGAGGTGTGGGCGAGACCTGGGGCTCGACCTATTAGGGGGATGGTGGGGCTTTTAGTTGAGGAGAGGAATGGGGAAGGAGGCACAGATTTGAGGGAAATGATAAATTAAATTTTGAGAATCCTTAATTTAAGGGACCCTTGGTAGACCCAGAGAAGACGTCTAGCAGTCTGTAGGTTACAAAGATGAGTAAGTTAAGAGTGTCATGACAGGGTGAGCTATTTGGGAGTTAAGTCATTGGTGTGTATGTGCTACCGGAACTGTGGGAATTGGGGGAAAAGTTTCCATTGCTGGGAAAGGATGGGAAATTTTTATGTCTTCAGAGTGAAAATGTAGCTGAGAATGCCACTCCGCAGAAAGCACTATTTATAGAACTTTGTAAAGAAGTACTTCCTGAAAAGAAAATTGAGATGGAAGAACTAAAGACGTGGAAGGAAAAAAAAAGTCACCATAGAAAACACGGGTGGGGTCGTGGGAAGAGGTAACTGGGAAGACGTAAATATAGACAAGTGGACCTCCTGCACCTGGGACCCCAATGGGTCTGCATCCCACAGCCCCAGGGGCATCACCCCACCCCACTCTGCCCCAGCTCAGTCTGACCGGTTCTGCTGAGACCCTCTTCCGGACGCACGGGGCTGGGCAGGAGCTTGACTCCATCACGGGAACCAGGCTGCGGTTCTCATCAACTTACGGGGATGGACTGAAACTCGAACTCCTTAGGTTAGCTTTCAAAGCTTCTCACCACTTGGCGTCCACCGATTTGCACCTCTTCCAAAAAGCAATCACGAAGGTCCAGTCTGAATCAATCTCTCCCTTTCCTCCGCCTCTGCATCGCTGCACACGGGACTCCTCCGTGGCAGTAACAGTTGTACAATCCACTTACAGTCAGGATGCACACACTTATCTTCTCTCTGCCCCCTGGAACTCTGGAAGGTCTGCGCTAGTGCAGCATTGCACTTAATAAATGGGATTATTTTTTATTTTATAAAGTCCGAATGGCAACTGTTTTAAACATCAAATTCCATCTACCACTGAGAATCGTAGAAATTTTAACAAAAGACCTTGGAGACCCTTTAGCTTCAACAGCTCGTTTTCAGACAAAACTGAGGCCAAAAGTTACTTGCTTAAAGACAGGAAGCAATCGGTGGCAAAGCAAACATAAACACTGGCTTTTCTGTGCTACAAAATGGAAGTGAAAATTATTTCAGCTCATATGATTCATGTAATTTTGATGAAACCCATACTGAAAGATATGATAAAATGTCATAAAGTGCTTATGAAAGTATTTTGACCTGAAACTTACTGACAGTTGTTTGTTCTGCAAAATAAAATGTGTTACTTACACATGTAAAATTTATTACAATGAACTTGGATACCATACCTTACAGGTTAAAAAAAATACAAGTGTTTAATTTTTTTTTAATATCAGGGCTTTAAAATTTCATTTACAAAGTTCCTGGTTTCACCCGGCATCTTGAAAACGTATTCCTTTAGATGACATGAATTTAGGTTCTCAAGGGACTGATAATGGTTAACCAGGTCTGTGCGACACTGACCCAGAAATTGGTCCCAGAACTGCAAAATGTGCCTTCAAGAAAAATCAACTGTTTCTACCAAACTGGAAAAAATATATAGTTGGATTAAACTACAATTTTATTTTTAAATATCACCATCCCTTGGGAAACATCATTACAGCTTAGAAATCATATTCACTTACAAGTCACATTCTCGATCCTTGAAATGACATTTTGTGACTCCAGTACGCGGTGTGCCTCTCTCTGAGTCACTAGTTTTATCATGGATGCCCTTTCAGGCAGCATTCCTGAATGTTAAAATGATGGATGACTTTTCATTACACTTACCAGCCAATTTGCTGAAATGTATTATCGAAAGCAATGTGCCCCTTTCGTAAGAAGAGATCCCTCGTTTTAATTTACATGTTTTAGAAATGTTATATGCTTGAAGGTTTAAATCATGTGGCTTTATAATTTAAATTAGCAAGTTAGACATAATCTTGTGAGGAAGAAAAAGTTGTACTTTAATGTAAATTTAACTTCATGGGCCCGCGTGTTGCTCTGAAACAGCAAACGAGCTCCTGTTTTTAATTTACCCCGAGCTGACTTCTGCCTGCACTAATATTGATGGTCTCTAGACAGAAGGCAGAGGACCTCATTTAGGTTGTCTGTAACCTATTAGTTCTAGAGTTTAGCATCTACACTTGGCTGCTTACTTATAACAGAGAAGAAGGTCATTATCTAGTTACCAGGAAAAATAAAATTTGATCCAAATTATCAAAGGATCACTTTGTTTGAAAGAGAAGCCCTGACTGGTATGTAAATGACACTGAGAGATGAGTTATACAAGGAGATCCAGTAACCACTGAATCTCCTGTCTGCTGCTGGTTAGGGAGGTCAGCGGTAACACTGTGCTGAGAAGGTCAAGGTCATATGAAACCAATTGATCTGATTCATGGCCACAAATGCACCTTGAATTTCACCTGTTTCAGAATATACTTATTAGGGACAAATCTTAAATATAGGAAAACAATTATATTTACGTATGAATGCATATATATATGTCATTGGAGAAAAGTGTACGTTAATTTATGAGTGTAGGTAACTTAGATATAAATAATAAAGGAATTCAATTACAAAGGACAATGCGTCTCATGTGAGTACCTTCTGGAGATGACCCTTCAGCCCGTTCTCTGAGGGCTGCTGACAGAGCAGCGCCTACTTACAGTTGTATGTTTTCATAAACAGGCTCTTAAATTTTCTAAGAATGTGCCAGTTTGGCCCTCTGTGTCAAAGTCAGGGAAGTCATCCTGACTGGCCTTTTACTGTTGACATAAAACCTCCAAAGTACTTCCTTAGCCGTGGGTACCATCCTACTTTTTGCTGCCCAATTCTAACCAAAACTAGGTTGTGAATCTTACTGTTCACAGAGAATTGCTGGAAGGATACGCACGCTGTCTGTGCTTCTGAGTCCTTGGCTCCTGCTTTTAGAAGCGGAATTCAAGAATATAGCTTCCATTGTAACGAGCACTTAGCTCATGCTTGGACTTGTTATGCTGACCTTATTTTCCTTGACTCTAATGACACCCATTTTCCTTAGACCATCGTCCATGTTTCTGCAAGTTCCCACTAATGGTTTTAGAGTGGGTTAGCCAAGTAAACCTAACTGAATAAATGAGTTAAAAGCAACGGGTAGGGTAGCTGCAGACACAGTGCCCTCTGGGAACTGGTAAGATTTGTTCATCTGCTCTGTTCT
Source organism: Phataginus tricuspis (assembly GCA_029783875.1). Classification (NCBI taxonomy): domain Eukaryota; kingdom Metazoa; phylum Chordata; class Mammalia; order Pholidota; family Manidae; genus Phataginus; species Phataginus tricuspis. The sequence goes on along the minus strand of JAQQAC010016209.1, from coordinate 4,222,316 downwards.
TTCCTTCTCAATCTCTGACATCATAGAGAAGTGAGAATGCTACTTATGTAAAACGCACTGCAATACACCTTGGGAAGAACCTTTCAAATGCACCGGGATTGAGAGTGGAAACCAGTCAGAGGCTGCGTGGCGGCTCTCATGTTCAGCTTCCGGGCCTCTTAGAGGACATCAGCGCAACTCTGAGTGCTGGGAAACAGATCGTTCATCCCACCGGTATGTCGACACATTTCGCAAACGATATGATTTAGTCCAATTCATATTACTGGGTCAAGAAAACAAAGGAAACTGTCCTTAGAAAACGTCCTGGTGGAGGGAGTGGGCTTCACAGGAAGAAAGTCATCGCTCCTTTGAACAATATTAGTTCCAAATGCCTTAGTTATTAGAGTTGGACGGTGAAGACATCTCCCAGGGGCCGTCCATTAGACATACTTACAACGATGGAATACTTGATAACTGTACTTTCCAAGATGCAGTCACTCTTGGAAATGCGGCTAGTGCAGTTGAGGAGTGGATTTTTGAGTTTTCCTCAACCTGACATTATGCAGAGGTAGGCCTGGGTGCCTAGCGGCTCCCGCGCCAGACGGCACAGCTGCAGACGCTGGAAGACGGGCGAGGGCAGGTCGCCAGTCTGACATCTCACCATCTGTGTCTGCTGCTCATCCTTGCTACCTTTTCTAACTGCTTAACAGATAGTTATACCAATAAAGCTCTCTGGTTCTGCATTCTTAATGCCTAGGGGCATCACATCACATTTGCAAAACTAAAGTCTGTCCAGCCTACGTATTGCCCTCAAGAGAACATTAGGGGCTGAGACCCTAAGGCTCCTCTCAAGTTCCCGATGTGATTTAAACTCCACACATTACTCTACCACATTTACCTGGTTGGTTCGCGGAGATTTTTGAAAACAGGAAATAATGAAGATTGTATCTTTTCGTTCACAAATATAAAATGTATATAAATAGATGATTCCAATACTGTGACTCTGTACACAATGTGCTCTAAATGAAGCCACTCCCCTTAGACTAGTGAAATGTTCTAGTAAAATTAATTGCACGGTGATGACATATGGGTCTTGAGCATTTGCTGTATTTTTTACTTGGATGAGAAGCTATGGATGATATCAGTGAGCCGTAGCAGGGTCCATCTCTTTAGCAATGATCATGAGAGAAAATTGGAATTGCCGGCCTGGGGGCTCCTTATGACCCTTCTGATTCAGGTCACGGTCACTTCCTTGTCTGTAGGTCCAGCCTCAACAGTGGAAAGCCAGACTGATTCCTGTTTCATCTTTCGCCTCACCCCAGGGATCCCGAGAGTCACCAAGCCCTGTCCACTGAACCTCATAATGGCACTGAAATCTGTCCTCTCTTTCCCCATGGCCTTTGCTGGGCTTTAACCTTATATCAGCTTCTGTTTAGACGTTTTTGACACCCACTGGCCTCGGTTCTACTTGTGAAGTTCTTTTGCTCAACTTCACAACAAACCATGATCTACTGTGCTAAAACACAAGACACACAAAATACCTTTACTCCCAGAATAAAATACAAACTCTTAACTTAATATCTAATATTCTCCAACACGCTGATTTGTTTATTCATGTCATTAATTCTTTCCAATAAAAGCTTTGACGGGCAACAGACACAATTCCTACCATGATGGGTTAAGAATAATCAGGACAGATGCTGAGGAAGAAATTAATGAAATACAGAAACAGATGTGATAAGTTGTACAAAGGAAATAAAGAATGCTGACCAAAAGCATGGAGGCCAGCAGCCGAATCTAGGAGTTCAGGTCTTATGGGAGCCTGACCTTCAGACCGAGATCTGATGATTGCACATAATAAACTTAGAGAAGGAAAGGGGAGGGACAAAAACTGCAGGAGTGTTCAAAGGGGTTTGGCCAGAGGAAGCCATGGTGGGTTCAAGAAACTCAAGTCTGTGTTGTTGCCCAGGGAGAAATACATTAGTGGCACTTAAATTTGTCAGTGCCCTGAAGTCCCATGAGGGGAGGGATGTGGTGTTTCTTAAAATATAGATTGCTAAGATCTAGCTTAGAGTCTCCAATCCAGACCAACCAGGGTCACGTCTTGGGAATCTGCCTTTCCAAACAGCCCTCCGTGCTATTCTCACGTGGGTGGCTGGTGGCATTTCTGATCCCTACTAAAACCTTAGGGCTTTCCTCGCATAATTTAAAAATTATTCATCTGTTCACACTCTATCCTCTTTATGTTCTGTGATTTTTTAAAAGACAGACAGGGTTAATGAGAGGCAAATGATCCTGGCTCTTTCTCCTTTGATAAATAAAAGTTGTATATTCACTCCCGTGTGTACAACCAAAGAAATAGTGGTGAAGATTTTAAATTGAATAGCTTTTGTCTCTTTCCAACAGATTTCGAAAGATAGACCATCTCCTTTTAACTAGTAAAACAGCAATATGTGCATGCCTTGAGAGAAAAAACCCTATATGAAGACAGTAAGATAAAGATTTCAATAGGAATAATTCCAGTTTCAAGGAATATTCACCATACGGAAATGGTGGGCTAGTTTTAATGTTAAATACTGATAGGAATTCTGTTTCTTTCATTTAAAAAGTCAGTGAGTCAAAGTTTGATCTTATTCCTGGCCATGGCCTTTTTTAGATTGGGCCAACTTGAGCTAGGAAAGGAACCATCGAGAAATATTCCCTTAGCTAAAGATTAAAACATGCACATGTATTTTCTTCTCAGAGCATTTTGCCCATGGAAAGTACATCTGAGACTTCTCTAAAATTCTGTACGCTCTGGAGCACGAGGCTGCCAACCCACCCTCTTAGTTCTTGGTTGCGCTAGGATTTTGAGTTTTTTTTCTCAGGTTTCCCAGGAGTCTCCAGTGAACTGGACTGAGTTTCATGTCTGTTCCCAGGGTTGAAGCCTAGTTTGATTGACAAGTGTTTGCGGAGAGCCTGCCGTTTGCCCAGGAATTTGGGATAAAGACCAAGAAATGACAGACAGCCTCTATCCACAAGGAGATTCCTGGATTCATGCACTGACTACGGTACAAGGCAACTTGTGTCTAAGACTACCTAAGACTAAAATGTTCTGACTGAACTGCTGAGTTCAAGGCCCATGGAAATGATGAGGAAAATGGACAAAACGCTGCCTCCCTGTGGACGCAGCTGTCGCCCTCACGGGTCTTTCTGAATGCATCATTTTCTGATGGCTCTCACCCCTGAGAAATGGTTTCCTTTTGGCTTATCACCACTTACTTTATTTCCAAAGTTCAAAGAACATTTTAGGAATGAAAAGAAAACTAAAACACAAAGCAGGTAAAATGCCATCTGTAAAATCAGAGTAATAAAAATCAGGCTGGGATTCATAAATATCAGACTGAAAGTGGATATAAACCCAGAAAAAGGAAAGGATTCTCTCTACAAATAAGCGATTCCACTGGCTCCGAATTTCCCTTGGCATTTCAGCAGGTCTGGCTTTCCCTCTGATCCCTGGACAAGGCGGTGAGGTCTCCGCATGGCTCACTGCAGCCCAGACACCCTGGAGGCCTTTGTTCACAATGGTACAACTTCACATCCTTTTACATACGGCTATTGGACTATCCTCCTTTAGAGTGCTGTGTTTATATGATTGTTCTGCCCCGAGTCGGAGGCTGTCCACGTTGGAGACCGAGCCTCATTCATTCTTTACTTGGCTGCTTGCCTCCGGGGCTGTTGGTTCGCTGCACGTCACTGTTAAAAAGCGTCCAAAGTTGCCCAGGGGCTGAAAGACCGGATCCGGTCTGGCCACCTCCTCCCTCCCTATTCCCGCCGGGTCTGCTCAGCCTAGCTGCTGTCCTCTCCAAGAAGCCAGTAACGGCAGGAAGCCCTCCTCGTCGCTGCACCCTCCACAGCCTTATCCCCGGGCAGGCACTGACGCCTCCCCCGCGTCCCCGGTCACACCTCAGGGCTCCTGGGCACGTTCCCCCCGTCTCCCGGTTTTTGCTCACGTGGTCCTGTGTACCTTTTTATCACAACGCTCAGCTCAACACAGAGCTGAAGGACAAGTCACGTCTGTTTCTCCTGACTGACTGGAGGGCCCGTGTAAGTGGGCAGGTTTCCTTGTATGCGTTTTTTTCTTTATTTTGAATCCTCACGCACAGTTGACTAGGGCAGGGTAGGCATTCAGGCTATTTTTCGCATTGAATATTAATATCTATGATACAACTTTGTATGTCAAATGGTCACCAATCCACCCCTTCCCACTGAATGAATTTTCAGACTTGAATTTAAAAGTCCCTTGGACAAGGGCAAATCCACTCACAACTCTTAGGGATGGACCAGCGTTCAGCTCGGTGGGTCTCCGCACTTCCTTGGTAGTATCAACAATAACATGAGAAAACGTGACTCCTCAACACGGCTGGCTGTGTCCCTTTGGATTTTACCATCTTTAATAAATAGGTAAATTATCAAGCATTTCAGGAAATGCTTGTCCTAAGTTAATTTGTGATGAAGATGAAGTTATAAAAATCATACTGGGTGAGCATAAAATACCCTCAACCCTTGTATGTGACAAAAAAAATTAATTTAAAAATAACTTCATTTTACATAAATACAAATGAAGACTTATATACCCCAGATTGCTCTGGCATTTTCGTTTCTATCACTGGTTGTTAGGACACTCACAGGGACGCATGCGCACTTTTCCCCCCGGCTACACGTCAGAGTCCTGGGGAGAATCGGTCCCGAGCACACCCTAGACATAATAAAATGCAAATCCCTGGGAGAGTGACTCAGGCACCTGTGCCTTTAAAATCTGTCCGGCAAGTCCGACATGCCACCAGGCGGAGGAGAACTGAGCGAGAGCAACACCTCCAGACGTCCATGTGCACACCGGTCCCCTGGGAAACTGGCTAAAATGCTGGTTCTGGTTTTGGAGTGAAACTTGAGGTTCTGTACCTTCACAAGCTCCCGGGCAATACAGGGCACATGGGCCAGGGGCTCCTACATGGGGAGAGACACCCTCATTTTAGAAACATGCAAGGCTATTTGGAGTTGAGTTTTCCGTGTGTTTGTGGCATCTGTTATTTACGGCCAATCTACTTGAAGGAAGTATCCCATTCATTTCTCTAGAAAGACATGTCCGCTGTGAAAGCACGATCTGAAACTGAGAGGGCATAACAGGAAAGGCATGGCAAGCCAACGGCAAGGCAGCCCCGTGAGCCTCACCGTCCGGCGTTTATGTCCTAACCGAACCCCCTCCTTTGGAGTGGGCAGGCCCAGCGACTCGACTCTAAGGAGCGGAATGTGGCGAGCAGATGGGAGGTCACTTCTGTGACCAGGCTAAAAACACTCCAACTTCCATTCTGCTAGAGCGGATGCTCTACATTATGCTGTAGGCATTCCGGCTTTGATAAGCAAGTGGCCATGCTGGAGAGCCCCGTGAGGGCAGGCTCCTGCAACCACCGCAAAGAACTAAAGCTTGCAGCCAGCCAGCCAGCCACCATTTGCGTTTAGAAGCAATTCCCTCCTGGTTGAGCTGTTGTACTGCAGCCTGTGAGAGACTCAGTTAAATCCTTCCCAGACAATGTGAGATAGTGAATGGGGGCTGTTTTGGGAACCACGACATTGTGGTAATTTTTTATACAGCCATAGGTAACTAATATGATGGGTGACGTAAGTGAGGGATGTGGGCCACTTCAGCACAGAAAGGTGGGGAAAGCGACAAGGTTCTGTTTCGAGGCTGCATAAACTCCATAAAAAAACACACGCATCACCTGCCCTTTTGCCAGAAGAATGACAACAGAAATCGGTGGAACAGCTATTTTTTTATGAAAAGCTATAACAGCAGGTTTGAAAAGACAGTGACGGACCCTGGCAGATTAGACATTTTGACAGATTTCTAATAGGTAAGGAGGAATCCTTACCATAGGATCAGATATGTGAAGAAATAAAGTGGAAGAAAGAATATAAAACAGACACTGCTTAGGTTAGAGTTCTTCAGGGGAGCCATAAGCCCACAGCACAGGCACATGCAGGGGCTGACAGGAGAACCACCATTTGCTCAGTTAGCCCCCAGGTTAATTTTAAGCCCATAAAAAACGATGCTACTTAATCCCAGGTGTATACTACTCACCATGCAGGTTGTAGAGTATCTTTCAAGACTGTATTTCAGACATTTCTTATTTACAGGTACTGTTGTCTCTCTTAAAATGCCCACCAGTAATTCTAAGACCTTTAAGCATCTTTTATGAAAAATGTGTCATACTCACAGGCTCCCTCTTGAATGGGCGATGCTTTGAAACTTTTAGTCATCTAAAAATTGTGCCCAAGAACGTCTAAGCTGATGCTTTCCCGTTTACACAGCAGACCAGTTTGGTTGTGCCTGGACTCTACACGCCTGAATCTTCCAGTTAATTAGGTCTTAGGTGCTACAATCTTTCAGGAGTAAGTGAATCTTGGGCTCTGTCCAGTCTCCTGCAGCGGTGATCCTTCCCAACAGGGCCACACTTCCTCACACCTCTCTGGTTTCCAAAGTGGCCTGCCTTCTCCGCCCATAGGTCAACTATGAGCACCCCTCAGCCAGAGTAAAAACATAACTGAGGTCTCATCTCTATCAAAACACATTTAATGTCACTTTAAGAAAAAAGTTGTCTCTGGAATTGGGTTATGGAGCAGAGGACCTTGCTCTTCTATGACATGTGGAAAAGGGAGAGCTTTAATTTTTCTCTGGCATAAAATAATTTTTTGAAAAATATTTGACTTATGTAACTTGTCATTCACACCGGTTGCTCCATGGGCTGGAATTTCCCCTCTCCATTTTCACTTCTCTGTTCTTTCTACGGACCAGAAGCACCCATGCATGTATTCCAGAGCATTCCCAAGCTTTGAACCAGTTCTTCTCTGGGCATGAAAATATACCTCTTGGATTCACGATTTATCTGTGCTTTAGTTCTAGAAAACTAAGACAGCCACTAGCTGGAGGCTACATTTGAGGTTTAAAGTTTACTTTGGGAAAATATAGGCAAATACTACCACACACATCTTTCCCATTCCCACAAATAAAAAACTAACTGCATTCCAAGTAAATTTCTCTTGGGCCAAGAACAAAATGTGGAACACAGCATGGGAATTAATTTAACTTTAATGTTGCAAATTTATCCCAAATCCAAACTCCTGACAACTAAGAAATACTATACAGGAGTATGTTTACAATATCTTACAATGCCACTATTTTGCCATCATCTATGAATTATTTAGAGATTATACAGAAAGTATCTACATTTAAATACTTTGCTTCTCCATTCACTCAATTAAATATCTAATGCTTAAAGCAAGATTTCAGACAAGCAGAAACAATGTGATCTAAACTTAAAATGTGATGTAATTCTTTTACTGTACCACATTCTATATTAAAGAGGAATGACCGTAACCTACATTCTATTTTAAAAATATTTTATTGTACGTATCTGTGAAATTTGTTCTCCCATGGTAAAAATTCATACCTCTCAAATGTCTCTCATGTTAGCATGATTTATTTAGTCTACTGGTCTTCACACATATTTAGTTTCCAGTAAGCTAAGTCTGAACACATCAATAAGGGATCTGTAGTTTGTTTGGGACTATTACCAATATCACAACGGGAATTCTGTAACACTTTGGACTGATGTGAACCAAGCTAGTTTATAGTTGCATCATGGCTGAAATTAGGAAAACCAGTTGTCATAAAACCCATAGCTTGCTATGAAATGTTTGAGCCCCAGAAGGAAATTTTAAGAATAAATACAGCCATGTTGATCAAAAGAAAAACTATAAGAGATTTCATATAAATGTGTGACAAAGAAAAAAATGAAGAAACTGTGAGTTTTTCAACTCTAAGAAAATCTAAACAATTAAATGATAAAGATTTTTTTAAAAAACGTGTAAAGAGAGAGAAGTAAATTACAATCAAGGAATATGTGTTTTCTGATTTATCTTGATATCCTGGGGGAACACCCTTGATTGTTGCGTCAGACAGCTGTTTTTATCCTGTGGGCTCCAATACCATGACTTGCCATTGCAATGTGCCACTCTATTATTAGAACAAAAAAAAAGTAGTCTTGAATTCCCATTAAAATTATATTTCTATTCAATATCAACTCCATTTTTTCCCTCTCCACTCCTTCTGCTTTTCTAAATACGGACCCTAGTTGATTCCCCCATCGTAGAATTCACTCGGCAGTTTCCGTTAATGTGAGGAGCACCCGAGCACAGGACAAAGGGGAGATTCAACGCAAGGCCATGATTTTGCAGCGTCATCGCCACAGATACAGACAGGCGGAAGGAGAGAGTCTGTGGATTTCAAACTGTCTCTAGGAGACAGAGACTATTACAGCTACACACCCCACAAGCCAGAATTTCAAACTTGCAACTATTACAAATTTCAAAACACTGCCTTTTTCTTTTTTTTATCTTTTAGCCATAAAACAAGCACGATAATTCTCAGTTTATAGAGCTAGCCAGTTTCAAAAGCTACATTTATGATTCTCTATTTTTATCACATGACTGCCGCCCAATTCGTACACTCATGGCCGACGCGCTCTGAAGTCTTTGTTGGCATGAGGTGCATGGCAACAGATTCTTCTTTTCTGAATATGTTCCCAGTGGCCGGCGCACTCCATTCTGTACCCACTCACAGCACGTGCGTTCACCCCACCGTCCCCAGAGAGAGCGCTATTTTAAGACACCCCCTTGCCTTAGTGCAGCCCTCCCTTTATCTCCTCACCTGAGCATTTCCTTTGCCTTCCTTTCTTGAATTAAAATGCAGGAGGCACCAATTACAGACAGCACGAAGGAGAAAGTACGGAGATGCCCCAACGCTCCTCAGCCGCAGTGATGCCCTGAGAGATGCGGTGGGAGGCAGAACCTAAGATGTCCCCACCCCACCGGCATGGAAGATTTCACACCCTGCCCAAGGCTAAAGGGCTTTTGGGAAATATACACGACATTACTCAGCACTTGGTTTTGGGTTGATGAGAAGGAAGACTATACTAGTGGGACTAATCCTGTCCCATGAGTCCTTTCTGAGCAGGGCATTTTCTCTGGCCATTAGCAGAAGGGGACGTCAGAGACATGCCACCCATGAGGAGGAGTCAGCGCATTATCGTTGGCTTTGAAGACAGAGGGGGCCACGTGTAGGGACAGGTGAGGGTCTCTAGGAACTGAGAGCGGCCTTTGCCCATCATCCGGCAGCAAAGCAAGGACCTCCATCCTACAACCCCAAGACCCTGGATCCTTCAGGCGTAGATGACCTGAGAGGCGGAGACTCCTCCAGAGCCCATAAGATAAGAGCCCACCCTGCACGCCTGCATGGCTTTGACTTCAGCCTTGTGAGACTCTAAGCATGGAAGCTAGCAACATCTTGCCTACAGAACTGGGAGCTAATAAACAGTGTTTTAAGTCCCCCAGTTTTTCTTTTCTTTTCTTTTTTTGGTTAACAGCAGTGGAAAACTAATACTGGTGTCCTGTATTAAAACTTAGCATGTGCTATTTTGAGATCAGTTTGGGCTGTAAATGTCCTTTTTGGGGTTAATTCTCTATCCTCTCTCTTACAGTGATTAAATAATAATGCTTTTGCTGTATAGGTATTTCTCAGATCCATCTCTTTCTGCTCTTTAGCCTGTTGGCTTTTATCTAAACTTTTGCAAGAACCTCAACACGAATCCCTGCTCTGAGCCCCCTCTGACACTCCACTGGTAGATTCTTCTTCCAGAAGCACAGAGGTCACCGTGCTACACTGCTCTTCAAAACGCATTCACGAGTGACCATTATCTACTTTATGAAGTATAACACTCTCCTTGGGAACTCAAGTTCTCCAAGACCTGTCTGCAGGCTACCTTCTGCCATTGTTTCCCTTCTCTTGACATTACGCACTATTTGCTCCCATCAGGCTGATGGATTTGGTCATTTGCTAGCGTGTTCTGACTTGTACCTCTGCACAGGTATGTTGCTGGTATTCATGCCAAGATGTGGCCCATTCATTACACTTAGTTCACACGTGACTTAACCACACGAGGACGTCTTGCATGGTCTGAGTGTCTTTTCTCCTTTCAGTTTCCAGGGCCCATGAGAGCGGCCCTTGGAAGTCTATGCCTCATCACCCGCCACGTCCTGCAGCCCTTACCAGCTCGTAGAAGGAAAAATCTGTATTTGAATCTGCATGAGAGGCGCTGCATTCCTTCAAGCAGTCAAGCAGTCAAGAATATCAAAGGGTGAGGGCATCTCCTAAAAATACGTGTACAATATGCATTTAATTAAAAAAAATGCCAGGTTCCAGAACATGACACATAAGATGACGTGAGCTTTTGCTGTGCCTGCTCTTGGTCCATTCACTTTGGAAGAAAAGAAAAATAGGAACGAACAAAGAAAGAGTGGACTCAAGTGATACAAAAATGCCCAATGCTAAGTGGTTACTTCCTATTTGTGAGATTAAATCAAATACAAAATATCCTATCTTTACATTGCACAGATTTCACAAATTAAGGCTTTATTGTAATTTCACATATTATGCCCATTTCAGTTAGCAGTTCCCAGGCTGATTTCAGGAACTCAAGGCTGAAATGCCCTGCTGATGGTTTTTCCTCTATTTTTCTAAAATTTCCAAAAGTGTGCTGTTCATTGCCTTAGGCCCCCTCGCTGTCTAATTTCCACTCTAATTTAGGCAAACAGTAGGGGTCGCATGTGAAATACATCTCATGAAAACAGAGTGGCTGCAAACCCCAAAGACGAACAGTCCTTACATGGGAGGCACTTTCTTTGCGTTTTGTCTGAAAAGACATGGTATGTAATTCTGTGGCCTCAAATTCATTAAGCAGGATTGAAGCATCATTTCAGAAGAGACAAACAACAAAACAATTGACATCTAAAAGTAAAACTGTTGCAGAAGTAGGTGTTTGAGATGAGGTTTCAAACTTACAAAATCCAAATAAGGTCTCTCCAAAAATATTTTTACATTCTGTCCTTTTAGAAATTAGGGCTCTATTTTTATTTCTGAAACTTATTTCCAATAAAATAAGGTCAATTTTTAAGGAAGTAGTATAAATGTCCTATACAATGGAAATATTTCAGGAGAATGGGCTATTGTTAGTATTATATGTTTTTGTGCATCAAATTTCAAAAGTGGCCTATTTTATTTAGCATTTTCAGTGTTTCCTTATATTATACTATGTTGGAGTGGAAGGGCATAGGGTATTAGTGTAGAAGGAACATCACTGACCATTTATCCAACCTCTTCATTATACAGAGAAGAAAAACCCAGTGACATGTGCGGTTCTCGTGCAACGTACGTTCTCTGTATCTCAGGTTTGAATTATCAAACTGCTCTGCTCGTATGAAAATGGGTTGATGGAATTGTTTGTTTTTACAAATTAAATTACTTAAAAATAAACTTTGAACATCTTCTGGTTCCACGTTGTGGATGGAGAACAACGATAGGTCTTCCCTTCCTCCCAGATGCCCATTTAAAAAGAAGAAAAAACAGGAAGGAACTCATAACTGGAGAGAAAAGTAGGTCAAAACCTGGAAAACAGACAGTTTCTG